>CM038676.1:412242622-412417554 GCA_021605205.1 Aegilops longissima | reverse complement strand
GGCTTCACCCGTTCGTCTTCTTCATGGACTCGTTCTTCTTCCTTGCGGGATTTCAGGCAAGATGACCGCTACCTGGATCTCACTACTATCATTGCTATGCTAGTTGCTTCGTTCTATCGCTATGATGCGCTACCTATTACCTGTTTATCAAGCCATCCCAAATTGCCATGAACCTCTAACACGTTGTTCCCTTCCTAGCAAACCGTTGTTTGGCTATGTTACCGCTTTGCTCAGCCTCTCTTATAGCGTTGTTAGTTGCGGTGAAGATGAAGTTTGTTCCTTGTTGAACATGGAGATGTTGTTCCTTGTTGGAACATGTTTGCTTGTTGGGATATCACAATATATCTTATTTAATTAATGCATCTATATACTTGGAAAAGGGTGGAAGGCTCGGCCTTATGCCTGGTGTTTTGTTCCACTCTTGCCGCTCTAGTTTCCGCCATATCGGTATTATGTTCCCGGATTTTGCGTCCCTAACGCTGGTCGGTTGATTTATGGGACCCCTTGACAGTTCGCTTTGAATAAGACTTTTCCAGAAGGCCCAACATTGGTTTTACATTTGCCTCACCTAGCCTTTTTTCCTTGGGAGTCGCGCATCCCGAGGGTCATCTTTATTTTACCCCGGGCCAATGCTTGTCTAAGTGTTGGTCCAAACTAGAGCCACTTGCGGTGCCGCCCGAGGCAACTTGGGGTATCGCCGGTTGCCGACGTATCGCTCATCCGGTCGTGGCTTCGAGACGAGATACGCTGCTACTATCGAGGTGTTTCGGCACGACGGGAGGTCTTGCTGGTCTTGTTTTATTATCGTCAAATGTCTTGTAGTCGGGATTCGAGACTGATCGGGTCTTCCGGGAGAAGGAATATCCTTCGTTGATTGCGAGAGCTTATCATGGGCTGTTGGGACACCCTGCAGGGTTTGAACTTTCAAAGCCGTGCCAGCGGTTATGTGGCAGATGGGAATTTGTTAATGTCCGTTGTAGAAAACCCGGTTGATCTCAATTAAAATACACCAACCTTGTGTGTAATCATGAGTGTCTCTTTTCGTTGATCGATAGGAGAACACGGTTTCGGGTTATGTCGACGTAAGTAGGAGTTCAGGATCACTTCTTGATCATTACTAGTTGACGATCGCCTTTGTTTCTCTCCTCGCCTCGCTTATGCGTTATGTTAGCCACCATATATGCTTAGCAGCTGCTGCAACCTCACCATCTTTACTCCTTCCTTACCCATTAAGCTTTGCTAGTCTTGATACCCATGGTAATGGGATTGCTGAGTCCTCGTGGCTCACAGATTCTACACCACCAGTTGCAGGTACAGGTTTTGTGATGATCATGACGACGAGAGCGATGTTTGCTTGTATTGGAGTTCTTCTTCCGCTTCTTCTTCGATCAGGGATAGGTTCCAGTCGGCAGCCTGGCTAGGTGGTGGATACTGGTTGAGCTTCTGTTTATGTTTCATCCGTAGTCGGATGTTGTTCTTGTATATGATGTTGATGTATTCTTGTGGCATTTGTGCCTAATGTATGTATCCCTACCTATTATGTAATGTTGATGTAATGATATCCACCTTGCAAAAGCGCTCCAATATGCGGGTCTATCCTTGGTGGGACCGCTGAGTTCCTTTGGATAGGGTCGCATATTGGGCGTGACAAGTTGGTATCGAGCCTCGACCGACCCTAGGAGCCCCTTGATTGATCGTGTAGTTTGGCCGCAGTTGAGTCTTAAAAAAACTGTTTTCGAATCTAGTTATATCGAGAGTAGGAATTCTTTTACTCCTGCCCCTTCGTCGCTTCCTGGTGAGGAATCTTGACGAGGTGTTTTGAACTACTCCTCTTCCCATTCAAATTTTTCCTTAGGTTCACGCAGTTGGTTTTCCGATCGCTGGCCCTCAGCTCTTTTCATCCGGTGCATTTTCGTCAAGTTGACTCGAGCCTCTTCATCTTTGAGTTCAATCCTCAGCTCTTTTCGATCGATGTTATTTCTCTGTCCGGTTGTCCTTGTTTTTTCCCACCGCCCACCCTTTTCATCTCGTAGTCGGAGTCCGTAATCGAGTATCCATCCTACTCGTGTGAAGTCTTTCCTTTCTTTCCTCAATGATTTCAACCGTGTTTTCTTCAAGATATTCGTCAATTTCCCTTCAAGTTGCCTTTGTTTTCCGCCCTCCACCCCTCTTCGTCCGGAGTTCGAGTTGCTTCCGACCATCAATTCCATTCGTGTGGAGTCTCTTGATCTTCCTCAATCATTTCAACCGTGAATTCTCGCTCAGACGACATTCTTCATCTCTTTTCTTTTCCGTGGATTCAACTCAAGTTTTTCGGATTGGTCATATTCTTTCTCTCGGCTCAAGTGTTTTCCTTGCTCGCTCGCTCTCGCCAGTTTATCCTTACCGAGTGTGCAAGACATATCAAGAGATTCGTCGTGTTCCAATTAATTCGAGGTTGTCACCTCATTCTAATATTTCAATCGTTCCGGTGCATCATCTATCTGTTCAACATCCTTTCCAACAGTGTTTTCCTTTTTAGTGGGCCATAACCCACAGGTCCCAGGATCTTACCTGACTCTTCTAATTATTCCGGAGTTATTCTCAAGTTCTTTTGAAGTTTGACGAAGAATTAATTTCATCACCGATGCCTTATCCAAGATCCCATTCAAATTCTTTTCATTCTTGGCTCAACCTCTTCGCTTTTCATTCTACCGAGTACCTCGCTTATTTTGGTGGTGTTTCTCCTCATCATTCAAGACCGTCAGAAGTTTTTTTTCCTTAAATCTTTTCCGCTCCCCAGAGATTCGTGGTGCTAGCTCGATGTTATCCTATCTAATTGTTTCCAATATGCAAATTTTTTTCATCCATCCGAGCATTTTAGGTGTTGCTTTCGCTCTCGATCATCCGGAGGCCATCTTTTCGAAGATTTCTTCATTCTAAGTTTTCAAATTCGTTCTCCAATTATTGTATATCCGTGCCCTTTCGTTCGTCTCAATATTCTTCCGGTGCTGCGCTCAAGCATTCGCCAATCAGCTCATGATCTCTTTGCTCTTTTGCATCTAAATCCCCTCTAACATATTTGTTCTTCTAATTCTTCCCGTGATTCATTCTCTTTAAATGGTCATTTCCGAATTCTTATGGTGGTTCGTTCAAGATTCTTTTCCTTGACTATCACTTTAATTCATTCGTTCTTTCGAATCCTACCAGTGGTTCATGAAGACCTTCTCAAGTTTGCGATATGTCACTTCTCAATTCTTTTTCAAGAAGAATAAGTAGTTTGCAAAAATCCATTGCTTGTCATCAATTTAATTTGATGAAGGATAAGCATGCAATAAATCTTATTATTATTTCGTCCAAGTGATTAATCCCTTCCTTCGAGTTTGTTAGTAATGAATAAATTCTAGTTCCAAGTCTTTTCATCTTTTCTTTTTGGAGTTCAATTTTCTCGGCCATTTCAGTAGGAACCTCCATCTAAATCATCGCAAGGCTCATCTTATTCTTTCTTCCTTCATTCTATCTCATCATCCTTTTCGTTACCGGAGTTTTCATGGTGGTTCTTTATGATTTAATTCATTCTTCAAGAGTTCATCAAGATTTTGTCGATTGGAGCTCAAGTATTTTTCCTTCTTGCTTCTCGAAGTGCAATTAAATCTCCGTATTCTTTTGAAGCGGAGTTTTGCATTTCTTCGCTCTTCTCAGCTATTCAATCTTTTCCGCTTGTGGTCGGTTATCACCTTATGATCTTGAGATGTTATCTATAAGTCCACGACAAGATCATTCTTTCGTTGTTGATTTTCTCAACAACTCCATTCAATCCTTCCTTCTAAATTCTTTTCATTTAACTTTTCAATTCTTTCCGGAGGTTTTGTGTCATGTCTTCATCAAGTATCATTCCATCTTCTCAAGTTCAGTTCTATTCCTCCATGTTTTAGCGGAGTGATACCTTAATCTTTCAGTCTTATTCGTTTCTTTTCTCATTCTAACCACTCCGGTTAGAACGAGTTGTTTCATAGTCTATCTGATTCTGTGAGCTTTCGATTCTCATCATTCTCATCGTTCCTCTCTTCTTCTCGAGTGCTCTCGATTCTTTGCTTCTTCTCTTGAGTTCTTGTTTTCACCTCATCCCTTTTCTCTTCTGTCTCGGTCCTAAGATCTCGGGACGAGATCTCTTGTTAGTGGAGGAGTGTTGTAACGCCCCGGATTCGATGCGCCAGGTGTACGCCAGTTATTCGCCGTCGTTGCCATGTCATTTGCTTGCGTGTTGTACTTTGCCATGTCATCATCTGCATTTCATATCATGCCTTCATGTGCATTTCATTTTGCATACGTGTTCGTCTCATGCATCCGAGCATTTTCCCGTTGTCCGCTTTTGCAATCCGCACTCCTATGTCTCCGGCGCCCCTTTTACCTCTTTTCGTATGCGGGTGTTGAACGGTCTCGGAATGCCCGAGGTTTGTCAAGCGGCCTTGGTATAGCACCGGTAGACCGCCTGTCAAGTTTCGTGCCATTTGGAGGTCGTTTGATACTCCAACGGTTAACCGGTAGCCGCAAAGCCCTCTTTGAGATGCAGCCCAACTCCCTTTCTAAGTGGCCCAAAACCCACCTAAGTCCCTCCATGCTCTCGATCGTTCGATCACGATCGCGTGAAAACCGCACCTCATTTGGACTCTCCTAGCTCCCTCTACCTATAAATATGTGCACCCGGATTTTCGCGCAGTCTAAACCTACCCTAACCTTCCCCGCCACGGACGCTTCTTCCCACCGACGGACATGTCCGCCGCCCTCAGCCGCCGCCCGCGCCAATCCACCGCGCCACGTGGAGCCCGCCGCCCGCCGCGCCGCCGCGCTTCGGCCAGGGAACCCGCCCGGCGCGACTGGGCCAGCGCTCGCCCGCTCCTTCGGTCGCGCCGCGCCGACCAGCGCCCTCGCCCGGCACCTCGCCTCTCGCCGGCCACCGCCGCCTCGCCCGGCAGCCCACCTTCTCTCGCCGCGCCGCTTCTCCCCGCCGCGCGCCTCCGCGCCCCTCGCCGCCCAACTCCTCGCCCGGCTGCGCCGCCTCGGCCGCCTCCGTGGCGCGCCCCATCGCCGGTGGGCGTGCGCCCGTGGCAGCGCACCTCCTTCGCCTCCTCACGCGCCGCGCCGCTCCTTGGATCCGGCGGATCGGTGAGATCCGGCCGATCCACCTTCTCCGCCCTCCCCGGCCTCTTCCCGACTCGGCGCCCGAACTCCGGCGAGCCCCGAGCCGGCCGGCTTGATTTCCGTGCTAAGGGTTGACTTCTCTAAATTCATCTAAGTCCCGAGCATTTTTGATATTTTGTTGCATTTTCATTGCATCATATCTCTATCATCGTTGTCCGTTTTGCGCGTGTAATATGTCAAAATGTTCGCCTCGATGAGTAGATCATTTCATCTCATTGCATCATTTTCATTTGAGCTCATCTTGATGCCCGAAATGCTGTTAGAAGAGTGCTATGTGATGTTAGTTTTTGATTCTTATCAGAACATGCACTTTTGTCATTTTTGCCATGATTGATGTGTGCATCCTATGGACTTGAGTCCTACATGTGTTTTGTAATATGCCATGTCTTCTTTCCAGTGGTGCTTGCTATGTATTTTTGTGATCTATGTGGTGACTAGCACAAGCATGCAAACTAGGTGTCTTGTTGCTGATTTCAGCCCTGTTTTGCTGATATTTTGATGCCATGTTAACTTGATGCTACAGAGAGATCCATGCATATTTTGAGATACTTCAGTATGGGTGTTTTGTTAAGCATGTCTTGCTCTATCCATCCATGCCCTTGTTTGCAATTATGGAGTGCCATAGCTTGAGTCAATCGAGCTCTACTTTTGCTATCAAATGTTTCCTGGCAGATTGTTTACATGTTATTCAATTTTGCCAAGCTTGTTGTGGTTGATCCGTATATGCTATGTTCTTGTTCTTGCCATGTATGCCTTATATGCCATGTCTTCTTGATGTATGTATGCTTAGTTTTTCATATAAGTCTCTGTAGTGAGTGCATTGAGCTTGTAAACATGCCTACTTGTTATCAATTTTGACATGCCATGTTGCTGAATCTGTTAACTAGACTTTCAATATTGACGTGGGTGCCATCATATTTTATGATCCTTTTGGCTCATGGTCACTAAAGGACTTTTGGTCTATGCTTTTAGTAGATTCATGCCATGCCTTTGTTTGCCATGATAAGTTCCTGTAACATGTTGTTTCACAGCTCTAAACATTGCAACCTGATATTATTTTCTGCAAAGTCTGAAACTGTTATTAGTTGCAATCTTGCCATGTGTTTTTGAGCATGTTCTAGTCATTTCTGGAGATAGCTCAGTGCTCATGTTTTGTAACGCTTTACCTGTACATCATGCCCATGCCTTTTGTTTTCTTGTTGAGGTCCTGTAGCATGTTGTTTTGATGCTTGCAATATGCCTAGTTGCTGTTATGGACAGATTGTTGCTATATCTTGTATTGGGTGTATGTGTTGAACCGCTGCTCGCTTTTGAGTGTGCTCTATATGAAACTTGCTTGATTTTGCATGTAGTTTCATATTATCATGTTGCATCCTTGTTTTGAGGTGTTTACTTGATGTTTGTATGCATTTTGCATCAATGCCATGTTTAACTTGTTTTGCTCATATCTTCTAGGCCGTATCTCGATTTAAATGAACTTTATATGTAACTTGACTAGAATTTCGTGTAGATCATCGTGGTGCATCTTAAATTGCTGTTTAACAACTTGAACATAAGGTTTATTCAGACCTGGAACAATTTCGAAATTTGCATATGAGGACTTACCGGAATTGTTATATGTTGTTTCCGGCCTCATTTAAACTTGCTTTGATGTGTTGTTCTTGTTTGCATCATCTCTTGCCATGAGTAGCTTCATCTAGATTTGTCATGCATCATGTTTTTTGTGCATCATGTCTTGTTCATGTGTGGTGTGTTTACTATGTTGTGTGCTTCTTCTTGTTAGTTCCCGTTTGCTATGCATCGTGAGGATTCGTTCGCTCACGCATGGTTCGGCTTCACCCGCTCGTCTTCTTCATGGACTCGTTCTTCTTCCTTGCGGGATTTCAGGCAAGATGACCGCTACCTGGATCTCACTACTATCATTGCTATGCTAGTTGCTTCGTTCTATCACTATGATGCGCTACCTATTACCTGTTTATCAAGCCATCCCAAATTGCCATGAACCTCTAACACGTTGTTCCCCTTCCTAGCAAACCGTTGTTTGGCTATGTTACCGCTTTGCTCAGCCTCTCTTATAGCGTTGTTAGTTGCAGGTGAAGATGAAGTTTGTTCCTTGTTGGAACATGGAGATGTTGTTCCTTGTTGGAACATGTTTACTTGTTGGGATATCACAATATATCTTATTTAATTACTGCATCTATATACTTGGTAAAGGGTGGAAGGCTCGGCCTTATGCCTGGTGTTTTGTTCCACTCTTGCCGCCCTAGTTTCTGTCATATCGGTATTATGTTCCCGGATTTTTGCGTCCCTAACGCGGTCGGGTGATTTATGGGACCCCTTGACAGTTCGCTTTGAATAAGACTTTTCCAAAGAAGGCCCAACATTGGTTTTACATTTGCCTCACCTAGCATTTTTCCCTTGGGAGTCGTGCATCCCGAGGGTCATCTTTATTTACCCCCGGGCCAATGCTTGTCTAAGTGCTGGTCCAAACTAGAGCCACTTGCGGTGCCGCCCGAGGCAACTTGGGGTATCGTCGGTTGCCGACGTCTTGCTCATCCGGTCGTGGCTTCGAGACGAGATCTGTGCGGCTACTATCGAGGGTGTCGGCACGCCGGAGGTCTTGCTGGTCTTGTTTTATTCTTGTCGAAATGTCTTGTAGCCGGATTCGAGACTGATCGGGTCTTCCGGGAGAAGGAATATCCTTCGTTGATCGCGAGAGCTTATCATGGGCTAAGTTGGGACACCCTGCAGGGTTTGAACTTTCGAAAGCCGTGCCGCGGTTATGTGGCAGATGGGAATTTGTTAATGTCGGTTGTAGAAAACCGAAGTTGATCTCAATTAAAATACACCAACCGTGTGTGTAACATGAGTGTCTCTTTTGGGGTTGATCGAGAGGAGAACATGGTTTCGGGTTATGTCGGCGTAAGTAGGAGTTCAGGATCACTTCTTGATCATTACTAGTTGACGACCGTTCCTTTGTTTCTCTCCTCGCTCTCGTTTGCGTATGTTAGCCACCATATATGCTTAGCGCTGCTGCAACCTCACCACCTTTACTCCTTCCTTACCCATTAAGCTTTGCTAGTCTTGATACCCATGGTAATGGGATTCTTTGAGTCCTCGTGGCTCATGTGATTCTACACCACCAGTTGCAGGTACAGGTTTTGCGATGATCATGACGCGAGAGCGATGTTTGCTTGTATTGGAGTTCTTCTTCTGCTCCTTCTTTGATCAGGGGATAGGTTCCAGGTTGGCAGCCTGGGCTAGCAGGGTGGATATTGGTTGAGCTTCTGTTTATGTTTCATCCGTAGTCGGATGTTGTTCTTGTATATGATGTTGATGTATTCTTGTGGCATTTGTGCCTTATGTATGTATCCCTACCTATTATGTAATGTTGATGTAATGATATCCACCTTGCAAAAGCGTTCCAATATGCGGGTCTATCCTTGGTGGGACCGTCGAGTTCCTTTTGGATAGGGTCGCATATTGGGCGTGACAAGTTGGTATCGAGCCTCGACCGACCCTAGGAGCCCCTTGATTTATCGTGTAGTTTGGCCATGATTGAGTCTTAAAAAAACTGTTTTGAGTCTAGTTATATCGAGAGTAGGAATTCTTTTTACTCCTCTGCCCTTAAATGCGCTCTGGTGAGGAATCTTGACGAGGTGTTTTGAACTACTCCTCTTCCCATTCAAATTTTTCCTTAGGTTCACGAGTTGGTTTTCGATCGTTGGCCCTCAGCTCTTTTCATCCGGTGCATTTCTCGTCAAGTTGACTCGAGCCTCTTCATCTTTGAGTTCAATCCTCAGCTCTTTTCGATCGATGTTATTTCTCTGTCCGAGTTGTCCTTGTTTTTTCCCACCGCCCACCCTTTTCATCTCGAGTGAGTCCGTAATCGAGTATCCATCCTACTCGTGTGAAGTCTTTCCTTTCTTTCCTCAATGATTTCAACGGTGTTTTCTCTTCAAGATATTAATCGATTTCCCTTCCAAGTTGCCTTTGTTTTCCGCCCTCCACCCTCTTCGTCCGGAGTTCGAGTTTCTTCCGACCATCAATTCCATTCGTTTGGAGTCTCTTGGTCTTCCTCAATCATTTCAACGGTGAATTCTCGTTCGTCGACATTCTTCATCTCTTTTCTTTTCCGTGGATTCAACTCAAGTTTTTCGGATTGGTCATATTCTTTCTCTCGGCTCAAGTGTTTTCCTTGCTCGCTCGCTCTCGCCAGTTTATCCTTCCGAGTGTGCAAGACATATCAAGAGATTCGCTCGTGTTCCAATTAATTCGAGGTTGTCACCTCATTCTAATATTTCAATCGTTCGGTGCATCATCTATCTGTTCAACATCCTTTCCAACGGTGTTTTCCTTTTTAGTGGGCCATAACCCACAGGTCCCAGGATCTTACCTGACTCTTCTAATTATTCCGGAGTTATTCTCAAGTTCTTTTGAAGTTTGACGTAAGAATTAATTTCATTAGTCAGATGCCTTATCCAAGATCCCATTCAAATTCTTTTCATTCTTGGCTCAACCTCTTCGCTTTTCATTCTACCGGAGTACCTCAGTTATTTTGGTAGTGTTTCTCCTCATCATTCGAAGACCGTCGTAGTTTTTTTTCCCTTAAATCTTTTCCGTTCCCCCGGAGATTCGTGGTGCTAGCTCGATGTTATCCTATCTAATTTTTTCCAGTCATGCAAATTTTTTTTCATCCATCCGGAGCATTTTAGGTGTTGCTTTCGCTCTCGATCATCCGGAGGCCATCTTTTCGGAAGATTTCTTCATTCTAAGTTTTCAAATTCGTTCTCCAATTATTCTATATCCGTGCCCCTTTCGTTCGTCTCAATATTCTTCCGGTGCTGCGTTCAAGCATTCGTCAATCAGCTCATGATCTCTTTGCTCTTTTGCATCTAAATCCCGTCTAACATATTTGTTCTTCTAATTCTTCCCGGTGATTCATTCTCTTTCGTCATTCATTTCCGAATTCTTATGGTGGTTCGTTCAAGATTCTTTTCCTTGACTATCACTTTAATTCATTCGTTCTTTCGAATCCTACCAGTGGTTCATGAAGACCTTCTCAAGTTTGCGATATGTCACGTCTCAATTCTTTTTCAAGAAGAATAAGTAGTTTGCAAAAATCCATTGCTTGTCATCAATTTAATTTGATGAAGGATAAGCATGCAATAAATCTTATTATTATTTCGTCCAAGTGATTAATCCCTTCCTTCGAGTTTGTTCGTAATGAATAAATTCTAGTTCCAAGTCTTTTCATCTTTTCTTTTCCGAGTTCAATTTTTCTCGGCCATTTCGTGGAACCTCCATCTAAATCATCGCAAGGCTCATCTTATTCTTTATTCCTTCATTCTATCTCATCATCCTTTTCGTTGCGGAGTTTTCATGGTGGTTCTTTATGATTTAATTCATTCTTCAAGAGTTCATCAAGATTTTGTCGGTGGAGCTCAAGTATTTTTCCTTCTTGCTTCTCAAGTGAAATTAAATCTCCGTATTCTTTTGAAGCGGAGTTTTGCATTTCTTCGCTCTTCTCAGCTATTCAATCTTTTTCGCTTGTGGTCGGTTATCACCTTATGATCTTGAGATGTTATCTATAAGTCCACGACAAGATCATTCTTTCGTTGTTGATTTTCTCAACAACTCCATTCAATCCTTCCTTCTAAATTCTTTTCATTTAACTTTTTCAATTCTTTCCGGAGGTTTTGTGTCATGTCTTCATCAAGTATCATTCCATCTTCTCAAGTTCAGTTCTATTCCTCCATGTTTTAGCCGGAGTGATACCTTAATCTTTCAGTCTTATTCGTTTCTTTTCTCATTCTAACCACTCCGGTTAGAACGAGTTGTTTCATAGTCTATCTGATTCTCGGAGCTTTCGTTTCTCGTCATTCTCGTCGTTCCTCTCTTCTTCTCGAGTGCTCTCGATTCTTTGCTTCTTCTCTTGAGTTCTTGTTTTCACCTCATCCCTTTTCTCTTTTGTCTCGGTCCTAAGATCTCGGGACGAGATCTCTTGTTAGTGGAGGAGTGTTGTAACGCCTCGGATTCGATCGCCTGTGTGTCGCATGATTATTCGCCATCGTTGCCATGTCATTTGCTTGCGTGTTGTACTTTGCCATGTCATCATCTGTATTTCATATCATGCCTTCATGTGCATTTCATTTTGCATACGTGTTCGTCTCATGCATCCGAGCATTTTCCCGTTGTCCGCTTTTGCAATCCGCACTCATATGTCTCCGGCGCCTTTTACCTCTTTTAGGTGTGCGGGTGCTGAACGGTCTCGGAATGCCCCGAGGTTTGTCAAGCGGCCTTGGTATAGCACCGGTAGACCGCCTGTCAAGTTTCGTGCCATTTGGAGGTCGTTTGATACTCCAACGGTTAACCGGGTAACCGCAAAGCCCTCTTTGAGATGCAGCCCAACTCCCCTTTCTAAGTGGCCCAAAACCCACCTAAGTCCCCTCCATGCTCTCGGTCGTTCGATCACGATCGCGTGGGCGAAAACCGCACCTCATTTGGACTCTCCTAGCTCCCTCTACCTATAAATATGTGTGCACCCCGGATTTTTCGCGCAGTCTAAACCTACCCTAACCTTCCCCGCCGCCGCCGGACGCTTCTTCCCCACCGACGGACATGTCCGCCGCCCTCAGCCGCCGCCCCGCGCCAATCCACGCGCGCCACGTGGAGCCCGCCGCCCGCCGCCGTTCGCCGCTCGGCAGGAAGCCCGCTTGGCGCCGAACCAGCAAGCGCAAGCGCCTCCCTCCGGTCGCGCCGCCGCCGACCCGTGCCCTCGCTGCTGCTGCTGGAGAAACCTCGCCCGGCCAGCCACCTTCTCTCGCCGCGCCTTCTCCCCGCCGCCCGCGCCTCCGCGCCCCTCGTCGCTTAACTCCTCGCGCCGGTTGCGCCTCCCAGCCGCCTCGGTGGTTGCGCGCCGCCATCGCCGGTGGGCGTGCGCCGGTGGCGGCGCACCTCCTCCCGGCCTCCTCGCTTATCGCCGCTCCTTGCGGGATCCGGCGGATCGGTGAGATCCGGCCGGATCCACCTTCTCCGCCCTCCCGGCCTCTTCCCGACTCCGCGCGCGAACTCCGGCGAGTCCCGAGCCGGCTGTGCTTCGATTTCCGTGCCAAGGTTGACTTCCCCCCTCTAAATTCATCTAAGTCCCGAGCATTTTGATATTTTGTTGCATTTTCATTGCATCATATCTCTATCATCGTTGCTCCGTTTTGCGCGTGTAATATGTCAAAATGTTCGCCTCGATGAGTAGATCATTTCATCTCATTGCATCATTTTCATTTGAGCTCATCTTGATGCCCGAAATGCTGTTAGAAGAGTGCTATGTGATGTTAGTTTCTGATTCTTATCAGAACATGCACTTTTGTCATTTTTGCCATGATTGATGTGTGCATCCTATGGACTTGAGTCCTACATGTGTTTTGTAATATGCCATGTCTTCTTTACAGTGGTTCTTGCTATGTATTTTTGTGATCTATGTGGTGACTAGCACAAGCATGCAAACTAGGTGTCTTGTTGTTGCTGATTTCAGCCCTGTTTTGCTGATATTTTGATGCCATGTTAACTTGATGCTACAGAGAGATCAATGCATATTTGGAGATACTTCAGTAAGGTTGTTTTGTTAAACATGTCTTGCTCTATCCATCCATGCCCTTGTTTGCAATTATGGAGTGCCATAGCTTGAGTCAATCGAGCTCTACTTTTGCTATCAAATGTTTCCTGGCAGATTGTTTACATGTTATTCAATTTTGCCAAGCTTGTTGCGGTTGATCCGTATATGCTATGTTCTTGTTCTTGCCATGTATGTCTTCTATGCCATGTCTTCTTGATGTATGTATGCTTAGTTTTTCATATAAGGCTCTGTAGTGAGTGCATTGAGCTTGTAAACATGCCTACTTGTTATCAGTTTTTGACATGCCATGTTGCTGAATCTGTTAACGAGACTTTCAATATTGACGTGGGTGCCATCATATTTTATGATCCTTTTTGGCTCATGGTCACTAAAGGACTTTTGGTCTATGCTTTGAGTATATTCATGCCATGCCTTTTTTTGACATGATAAGTTCCTGTAACATGTTGTTTCATAGCTCTAAACATTGCAACCTGATGTTATTTTCTGCAAAGTCTGAAACTGTTATTAGTTGCAATCTTGCCATGTGTTTTTGAGCATGTTCTAGTCATTTCTGGAGATAGCTCAGTGCTCATGTTTTGTAATGCTTTACCTGTACATCATTCCCATGCCTTTTGTTTTCTTGTTGAGGTCCTGTAGCATGTTGTTTTGATGCTTGCAATATGCCTAGTTGCTGTTATGGACAGATTGTTGCTATATCTTGTATTGGGTGTATGTGTTGAACCGTTGCTCCGTTTTGAGTGTGCTCTATATGAAACTTGCTTGATTTTGCATGTAGTTTCATATTATCATGTTGCATCCTTGTTTTGAGGTGTTTGCTTGATGTTTGTATGCATTTTGCATCAATGCCATGTTTAACTTGTTTTGCTCATATCTTCTAGGCCGTACCTCCGATTTAAATGAACTTTATATGTAACTTGACTAGAATTTCGTGTAGATCATCGTGGTGCATCTTAACTTGATGTTTAACAACTTGAACATAAGGTTTATTCAGATCTGGAACAATTTCGAAATTTGCATATGAGGACTTACCGGAATTGTTATATGTTGTTTCCGGCCTCATTTAAACTTGCTTTGATGTGTTGTTCTTGTTTGCATCATCTCTTGCCATGAGTAGCTTCATCTAGATTTGTCATGCATCATGTTTGTTGTGCATCATGTCTTGTTCATGTGTGGTGTGTTTACTATGTTGTGTGCTTCTTCTTGTTAGTTCCGTTTGCGTTGCGATCGTGAGGATTCGCTCGTCTCACGCATGGTTCGGCTTCACCGCTCGTCTTCTTCATGGACTCGTTCTTCTTCCTTGCGGGATTTCAGGCAAGATGACCGCTACCCTGGATCTCACTACTATCATTGCTATGCTAGTTGCTTCGTTCTATCGCTATGATGCGCTACCTATTACCTGTTTATCGAGCCATCCCAAATTGCCATGAACCTCTAACACGTTGTTCCCCTTCCTAGCAAACCGTTGTTTGGCTATGTTACCGCTTTGCTCAGCCTCTCTTATAGCGTTGTTAGTTGCAGGTGAAGATGAAGTTTGTTCCTTGTTGGAACATGGAGATGTTGTTCCTTGTTGGAACATGTTTACTTGTTGGGATATCACAATATATCTTATTTAATTAATGCATCTATATACTTGGAAAAGGTTGGAAGGCTCGGCCTTATGCCTGGTGTTTTGTTCCACTCTTGCCGCCCTAGTTTCCGTCATATCGGTATTATGTTCCCGGATTTTGCGTCCCTAACGCGGTCGGGTGATTTATGGGACCCCCTTGACAGTTCGCTTTGAATAAGACTTTTCCAGCAAGGCCCAACATTGGTTTTACATTTGCCTCACCTAGCCTTTTTTTCCCTTGGGAGTCGCGCATCCCGAGGGTCATCTTTATTTACCCCCCCGGGCCAATGCTTGTCTAAGTGTTGGTCCAAACTAGAGCCACTTGCGGTGCCGCCCCGAGGCAACTTGGGGTATCGTCGGTGTGCGACGTACTGCTCATCGGTCGTGGCTCGAGGCGAGATACTGTGGCTACTATCGAGGGTGTCGGCACGCCGGGAGGTCTTGCTGGTCTTGTTTTATTCTTGTCGAAATGTCTTGTAGCCGGATTCGAGACTGATCGGGTCTTCCCGGGGAGAAGGAATATCCTTCGTTGATCGCGAGAGCTTATCATGGGCTAAGTTGGGACACCCCTGCAGGGTTTGAACTTTCGAAAGCCGTGCCCGCGGTTATGTGGCAGATGGGAATTTGTTAATGTCCGGTTGTAGAAAACCCGAAGTTGATCTCAATTAAAATACACCAACCGTGTGTGTAACCGTGAGTGTCTCTTTTCGGGGTTGATCGAGAGGAGAACATGGTTTCTGGGTTATGTCTGACGTAAGTAGGAGTTCAGGATCACTTCTTGATCATTACTAGTTGACGACCGTTCCTTTGTTTCTCTCCTCGCTCTCGTTTGCGTATGTTAGCCACCATATATGCTTAGCCGCTGCTGCAACCTCACCACCTTTACTCCTTCCTTACCCATTAAGCTTTGCTAGTCTTGATACCCATGGTAATGGGATTGCTGAGTCCTCGTGGCTCACAGATTCTACACCACCAGTTGCAGGTACAGGTTTTGCGATGATCATGACGCGAGAGCGATGTTTGCTTGTATTGGAGTTCTTCTTTTGCTTCTACTTCAATCAGGGGATAGGTTCCAGGTCGGCAGCCTGGGCTAGCAGGGTGGATATTGGTTGAGCTTCTGTTTATGTTTCATCCGTAGTCGGATGTTGTTCTTGTATATGATGTTGATGTATTCTTGTGGCATTTGTGCCTTATGTATGTATCCCTACCTATTATGTAATGTTGATGTAATGATATCCACCTTGCAAAAGCGTTCCAATATGCGGGTCTATCCTTGGTGGGACCGTCGAGTTCCTTTGGATAGGGTCGCATATTGGGCGTGATAAAACGTCTTGAGCACGATGACGCTCTCGAGCCTTGGCGGAGGTGGGCTCTAGCCACGGCGGCATGACGAAGCCTGTAACGGCGGCGAAGCTTGGTCGGGGTGGCCAAAGGGCCAGAGGAAGAAATCGATGAGGGAAGAGAGGGTTGGGAGCAGGGGCTCACGGCGAGTCGACGAGCTGGTCGGAGGAGTCGGGACGAGCCGGAGCAAGCGGGCGGCGTGAGGATCTCCGGCGGCCGATGACGGAGATGAAGACGACGGCGCTGCTTCAGTGTCCCGTGGCGTGCTTGCCGTCCTGGTGCTCCATGGCGTCGGCGGAGCGCCTGAACCGGCTGGGAGAAGTGGGGTGGCGGTGGCGCGGCTATGGCGAACGGCGGGCGTGGTCGCTCTTGGTGAGCCTGAGAGAGCGAGACAGGAGGAGGGAGAGGTCCAGGAGAGAGTGAGAGGGCGAGGGTTGCGTGGCGTCGCTGGGGCATCGAGGAGGAGCAGCAGGCTGGGAGGGAGGAGGTGGAGGCCTCGGGCGCCTGGCGTCGACACGCCTCGCCTCTTGGCAGAGGTGGAAGAAGACCAAGGCGCCCTGGTGGCTGGGCGAATCTTATGGGCCACCGGTGAGTGGGCGCAGGTGTTTGACAGGTAACACTCTGTCTCTATTTTAATTTTTGTTTCTGTTTTCTATTTTACTGCAACTTTGTGGCTTTATTAAAAATACTAAATCAATCCCAAAATCATGCAACTGCTCATGACCACTGTTGGAAATATATCCCACAAAGAAACATTTCAGTTTGGGATTATTTGAGCATTTAAACTATTTAGTAGCATTAAATGCCCAAATGCAAATACTTTATGAATTAATCCGGTGACCAAATATGTCATGAAAATGTGCAGCACCTCTGGTTATGGTTTATAGCATTTTCCGAAATGATGAACATTTTCTAAAGCCATTTGAATTCACTGAAAAATATTTTTTGGTTGAACCTATTTGAATTCCTTTAATGCTAGGGTTTAGGTAATCCCCATTTCAACTTAAATAGAATTTAAACATGATGCATGGATGTAGATGCCACTAATTACAACCAATTCCGGGGCTGTGACAACTAGATACCAACGCTGTCAGGACCCCGATTCCAAGTCACATCGATCTAGCCGGTAACACCTCATATCACTTTGCGGCCTCACACACGGTATTCCCACGGGTGTCGCCTTACCATGGCCCGGGACCGTTTGCGTCTTTTGGCTCACGTATACGATAGTGTCGCTAGCATCCATATGACAAAGAACCCGGGCCGACATGGCTAGTCATGAAACCAAAGCGGCACTAACCCATGGGGACAGGCATACATGAATCACATCGAGCATGTCGGTCATCAACGTATGAATCCGGCTGTAGCACTAGGCTAACAGGACTCCGTAACCCGGGCTGTAGCAGGCTAGGCAGGACTCGGATGTCACCGCGTGACATTTCCCAAGGACGGACATAGGAACGAAGTGAAACACATGCCCGGCCAGTCAAGTGTCCAAAGCAGTAGTCTTTGGGCTAGCAGGACTCGGTGAACCGGGCTGTAGCGGACTACTATTGCTCAGAAGCACTAGACTACATTTCCCCATATGAGAGGCTGCCAAGGATAAACAACTAGATTGTCGGATCCCACACATACCAAGCATTTCAAACATACACACAATATGCTCAATATGTGTAAATACAACATGGCATCACAACATAACTACGACTCAAATATTTATTCATTAGGCTCCGAGGAGCGAGATATTACAAACATGGGTCTCATGACCCAACACTCTGAGCATACAAGTCAAAGCACAAGCGGAAGCTTAACATGTCTGAGTACAGACATCTATAAAATGAAAAAGGCTGAGAAGCGACTATCTACAGAGATCTCGCCGAGGGCACAAGATCGTAGCTGAGGTAACAAGCTAAGCGTCAAGTCAAGCGGAACTACTAGAGAGCGACGTCTCTCGCAAAACATAAAATAAGCAAACGTGAGTACAAACGTACTCAGCAAGACTTACATCGAACTAACTACATATGCATCATTATCCACAAAGGGGTGGTGGAGTTTGACCGCAAAGCCAGCTTTGACTCGATGGCTATCCTGAACTACTTAATCGCAAGTAACTCTTTTGAGATGGCGCACACGAGTCCACATATTCATGAAGGAAATATGCCCTAGAGGCAATAATAAAGTTATTATTTATTTCCTTATATCATGATAAATGTTTATTATTCATGCTAGAATTGTATTAACGGAAACATAATACATGTGTGAATATATAGACAAACAAGATGTCACTAGTATGCCTCTACTTGACTAGCTTGTTGATCAAAGATGGTTATGTTTCCTAACCATGAACAAGGAGTTGTTATTTGATTAACAAGGTCACATAATTAGTTGAATGATCTGATTGACATGACCCATTCCGTTAGCTTAACACTTGATCGTTTAGTATGTTAATGCTTTCTTCATGACCCATACATGTTCCTATAACTATGAGATTATGCAACTCCCGTTTACGGAGGAACACTTTGGGTACTACCAAACTTCACAACGAATCGGGTGATTATAAAGGAGTACTACAGGTGTCTCCAAAGGTACTTGTTGGGTTGGCGATTTCGAGATTAGGTTTTGTCACTCCGATTGTCGGAGAGGCTTTTACTCCTCTGCCAAATACGCTCTGGTGAGGAATCTTGGCGTAGGTGTTTTGAACTACTCCTCTTCCCATTCAAATTTTTCCTTAGGTTCACGCAGTTGGTTTTTCGATCGTTGGCCCTCAGCTCTTTTCATCCGGTGCATTTCTCGTCAAGTTGATTCGAGCCTCTTCATCTTTGAGTTCAATCCTCAGCTCTTCGATCGATGTTATTTCTCTGTCCGAAGTTGTCCTTGTTTTTTCCCACCGCCCACCTTTTCATCTCGGTGAGTCCGTGTCAGTATCCATCCTACTCGTGTGAAGTCTTTCCTTTCTTTCCTCAATGATTTCAACGGTGTTTTCTCTTCAAGATATTCGTTTTCCCTTCCAAGTTGCCTTTGTTTTCCGCCTCCACCCCTCTTCGTCCGGAGTTGAGTTGCTTCCGACCATCAATTCCATTAGTGTGGAGTCTCTTGATCTTCCTCAATCATTTCAACGGTGAATTCTCGTTCTGTCGACATTCTTCATCTCTTTTCTTTTCGGTGGATTCAACTCAAGTTTTTGTTGGTCATATTCTTTCTCTCGGCTCAAGTGTTTTCCTTGCGTTCGTCTCTCGCCAGTTTATCATTCGGAGTGTGCAAGACATATCAAGAGATTAAATGCGTGTTCCAATTAATTGAGGTTGTCACCTCATTCTAATATTTCAATCGTTCCGGTGCATCATCTATCATTCAACATCCTTTCCAGCAGTGTTTTCCTTTTAGTGGGCCATAACCCACAGGTCCCGAGATCTTACGACTCTTCTAATTATTCGGAGTTATTCTCAAGTTCTTTTGAAGTTTGGCGTAGATTAATTTCATCGATCAGATGCCTTATCCAAGATCCCATTCAAATTCTTTTCATTCTTGGCTCAACCTCTTGCTTTTCATTCTAGAATTACCGATTTATTTGGTGTTTCTCCTCATCATTCGAAGACCGTCGTAGTTTTTTTCCCTTAAATCTTTCCGTTCCATTAGTGGTGCTAGCTTCGATGTTATCCTATCTAATTGTTTCCAGTCATGCAAATTTTTTCATCCATCCGGAGCATTTTGGTGTTGCTTTACTCTCGATCATCCAGGAAGCCATCTTTGGAAGATTTCTTCATTCTAAGTTTTCAAATTCGTTCTCCAATTATTGTATATCCGTGCCTTCGTTCGTCTCAATATTCTTCGGTGCTGCGTTCAAGCATTCGTTCAATCAGCTCATGATCTCTTTGCTCTTTTGCATCTAAATCCCCTCTAACATATTTGTTCTTCTAATTCTTCCCGTGATTCATTCTCTTTAAATCGGTCATTTCCGAATTCTTATGGTGGTTCGTTCAAGATTCTTTTCCTTGACTATCACTTTAATTCATTCGTTCTTCGAATCCTACCGTGGTTCATGAAGACCTTCTCAAGTTTGCGATATGTCACTTCTCAATTCTTTCAAGAAGAATAAGTAGTTTGCAAAAATCCATTGCTTGTCATCAATTTAATTTGATGAAGCATGTTTTGTAACCGGTTATCGGCAATCTGGCAGAGCCATATGGTTATCCTTTATGCATCTTATCTTGCTTTGATTGACGGTAGAATTATAAGATGATCTCTCACTAAAATTATCAAGAAGTGTTCTCCCGAGTATGCACCGCTGCGAAAGTTCTTCGTCTGAGACACCACGTGATGATCGGGTGTGATAGGCTCTACGCTCAAATACAACGGGTGCAAAACAGTTGCACGCGAATACTCAGAGTTAAACTTGACGAGCCTAGCATATAACAGATATGGCCTCGAACACGAGAGACCGAAGGTCGAGCGTGAATCATATAGTAGATATGATCAACATAGTGATGTTCACCATTGAAACTACTCCATCTCACGTGATGATCGGACATGGTTTAGTTGATTTGGATCACGTAATCACTTAGATGACTAGAGAGATGTCCGTCTAAGTGGGAGTTTTTCATATGATTAATTAAACTTAAATTTATCATGAACTTAGTACCGATAGTATTTTGCTTGTCTATGTTTATTGTAGATAGATGGCTCGTCTTTGTTGTTCCGTTGAATTTTAATGCGTTCCTTGAGAAAGCAAAGTTGAAAGATGATGGTAGCAATTACACGGACTGGGTCCGTAATTTGAGGATTATCCTCATTGCTGCACGTAAAAATTACGCCCTGGAAGCACCGCTGGGTGACAGTTCGCTGCTGAGATCTTGAGCCGAAGTTATGAACGTCCGCAAAGCGAGCTGATGACTACTCTATAGTTCAGTGTGCCATGCTTTACGGCTTAGAACCGGTCTTCAATGACGTTTTGAATGTCATGGAGCATATGAGATGTTCCAGGAGTTGAAGTTAATATTTCAAGCAAATGCCCGGATTGAGAGATATGAAGTCTCCAATAAGTTCTATAGCTGCAAGATGGAGGAGAATAGTTCGTCGGTGAGCACATACTCAAAATGTCCGGGTATAACAATCACTTAATTCAGCTGGGAGTTAATCTTCCGGATGATAGTGTCATTGATGAATTCTCCAATCATCGCCACCAAGCTACAAGAGCTTCGTGATGAACTATAATATGCAAGGGATGACTAAGACAATTCTGAGCTCTTCGCAATGCTAAAAGCTCATGGAGGTAGAAATCAAGAAAGAGCATCAAGTGTTGATGGTCAGCAAGACCACTAGTTTCAAGAAAAGGGCAAAGGGAAGAAGAAGGAAACTTCAAAAGAACAGCAAGAAAGTTGCTGATCAAGAGAAGAAACCCAAGTCGGACCTAAGCCTGAAATCGAGTGTTTTACTGCAAGCGATCGACATCGAAGCGGAACTGCCCCAAGTATTTGGCGGATAAAAGGATGGCAAGGTGAACAAAGGTATATGTGATATACATGTTATTGATGTGTACCTTACTAATACTCGCAGTAGTACTGGTATTTGATACTGGTTCATTGCTAATATTTGCAACTCAAACAGAACTACGGATTGCGAAGATTGGCTAAGGACGAGGTGACGATGCGCGTTGAAATGGTTCCAAAGTCGATGTGATCGCGGTCGGCACGCTACCTCTACATCTACCTTCGGATTAGTTTTAGACCTAAATAATTGTTATTTGGTGCCAGCGTTGAGCATGAACATTATATCAGGATCTTGTTTAATGCGAGACGGTTATTCATTTAAATCAGAGAATAATGGTTGTTCTATTTATATGAGTAATATCTTTTATGGTCATGCACCCTTGAAGAATGGTCTATTCTTGTTGAATCTCGACAAGAGTGATACACATATTCATAATGTTGAAGCCAAAAGATGCAGAGTTGATAATGATAGTGCAACTTATTTGTGGCATCGCCGCTTAGGTCATATCGGTGTAAAACGCATGAAGAAACTCCATACCGATGGGCTTCGGAATCACTTGATTATGAATCACTTGGTACTTGCGTAACCGTGCCTCATGGGCAAGATGACCAAAACGCCGTTCTCGGAACTATGGAGCGAGCAACTGATTTGTTGGAAATCATACATACCGATGTTTGTGGTCCAATGAATGTTGAGGCACTTGGCGGTATCGTTATTTTCTCACCTTCACAGATGATTTGAGCAGATATGGGTATATCTACTTAATGAAACACAAATCTGAAACATTTGAAAAGTTCAAAGAATTTCAGAGTGAAGTGGAAAATCATCGTAATAAGAAAATAAAGTTCCTACGATCTGATCGTGGAGGAGAATATTTGAGTTACGAGTTTGGTTTACATTTGAAACAATGTGGAATAGTTTCGCAACTCACGCCACCGGAACACCACAGAGAAATGGTGTGTCCGAACGTCAGAATCGTATTTCTTGGATATGGTGCGATCTATGATGTCTATTTCCGATTTACCGCTATCGCTTTGGGGTTATGCTTTAGAGACGGCCGCATTCACGTTGAATAGGACACCGTCAAAATCCGCTGAGACGACGCCTTATGAACTGTGGTTTGGCAAGAAACCAAAGTTGTCGTTTCTTAAAGTTTGGGGCTGCGATGCTTATGTAAAGAAACTTCAACCAGATAAGCTCGAACCCAAATCGGAAAAATGTGTCTTCATAGGATACCCAAAGGAGACTGTTGGGTACACCTTCTATCACAGATCTGAAGGCAAGATTTTCGTTGCTAAATTCGGATCCTTTCTAGAGAAGGAGTTTCTCTCGAAAGAAGTGAGTGGGAGGAAAGTAGAACTTGATGAGATAATCAGATCTGCTCCCTTATTGAAAGTAGTTCATCACAAGAAATGGTTCTGTGACAACTACACCAATTAGTGAGGAAACTAATGATGATGATCATGAAGCTTCAAATCAAGTTACTCTTGAACTTCAGAGGTCAACCAGAGTGAAATACGCACCGAGTGGTACGGTAATCTTATTCGAAGTCATGTTACTTGACCATGGCGAACCTACGAACTATGAAGAAGCGATGGTGAGCCCAGATTCGCAAAATGGCTAGAAGCCATGAAATCTGAGATGGGATCCATGTATGAGAACAAAGTATGGACTTTGGTTGACTTGCCCGATGATCGGCAAGCCATTGAAAATAAATGGATCTTTAAGAAGAAGACCGACGCCGATGGTAATGTAACTGTTTACAAAGCTCGACTTGTTGCGAAAGGTTTTCGACAAGTTCAAGGGGTTGACTACGATGAGACTTTCTCACCAGAAGCGATGCTTAAGTCTGTCCGAATCATGTTAGCAATTGCCGATTTTATGATTATGAAATTTGGCAAATGGATGTAAAACTGCATTCTTGAATGGATTTCTAGAAGAAGAGTTGTATATGATGCAACCAGAAGGTTTTGTCGATCCAAAGGGTGCTAACAAAGTGTGCAAGCTCCAACGATCAATTTATGGTCAGGTGCAAGCCTCTCGGAGTTGGAATAAACGCTTTGATAGTGTGATCAAAGCATATGGGTTTGTATGCACTTTTGGAGAAGCCTCAGATTTACAAGAAAGTGAGTGGGAGCTCAGAGCATTTCTAATATTATATGTGGACGACATATTATTAATTGGAAATGATATAGAATTTCTGGATAGCATAAAAGGATACTTGAATAAAAGTTTTTCAATGAAAGACCTCGTGAAGCTGCTTACATATTGGGCATCAAGATCTATAGAGATAGATCAAGACGCTTAATTGACTTTCACAAAGCACATACCTTGATAAAGTTTTGAAAAGTTCAAAATGGATCGTGCAAAGAAAGGTTTTTACCTGTATTACAAGGTGTAAGATTGAGTCGACTCAATGCCCGACCACGCAGAAGAGAGAGAGAAAATGAAAGATGTTCCTATGCTTCAGCCATAGGCTCTATCATGTATGCAATGCTGTGTACCAGACTGACGATGCTTAGCTGTAAGCTTGGCAGGAAGGTACCAAAGTAATCCAGAGTGGATCATTGGACAGCGGTCAAGAACATCCTGAAATACCGAAAAGGACTAAGGATATGTTTCTCGATATGGAGGTGACAAAGAGCTAGTCGTAAATGGTTAGGTCGATGTAAGCTTTGACACTGATCCGGACGATTCTAAATCGCAAACCGGATACGTGTTTTTATTAAACGGTGGAGCTGTCGGTTGGTGCAGTTCTAAACAAAGCGCCGTGGCGGGATTTACATGTGAAGCGGAGTACATAGCTGCTTCGAAGCAGCGAATGAAGGAGTCTGGATGAAAGAGTTCATTTTCGATCTAGGTGTCATACCTAGTGCATCGGGACCGATGAAGATCTTCTGTGACAATCTTGGTGCAATTGCCTTGGCAAAGGAATCCAGATTTCACAAGAGGACCAAGCATATCAAGAGACGCCTAATTCCATTCGGGACCAAGTCCAAGTGGGAGACATAGAGATTTGCAAAATACATACGGATCTGAATGTTGCGACCCGTTGACTAAGCCTCTTCCACGAGCAAAACATGATCAGCACCAAGACTCCATGGGTGTTAGGATCATTACTTTGTAATCTAGATTATTGACTCTAGTGCAAGTGGGAGACTGAAGGAAATATGCCCTAGAGGCAATAATAAAGTTATTATTTATTTCCTTATATCATGATAAATGTTTATTATTCATGCTAGAATTGTATTAACCGGAAACATAATACATGTGTGAATATATAGACAAACAAGATGTCACTAGTATGCCTCTACTTGACTAGCTTGTTGATCAAAGATGGTTATGTTTCCTAACCATGAACAAGGAGTTGTTATTTGATTAACAAGGTCACATCATTAGTTGAATGATCTGATTGACATGACCCATTCCGTTAGCTTAACACTTGATCGCTTAGTATGTTAATGCTTTCTTCATGACCCATACATGTTCCTATAACTATGAGATTATGCAACTCCGTTTACGGAGGAACACTTTGGTACTACCAAACGTCACAACGAATCGGGTGATTATAAAGGAGTACTACAGGTGTCTCCAAAGGAACTTGTTGGGTTGGCGATTTCGAGATTAGGTTTTGTCACTCCGATTGTCGGAGAGGTATCTCTAGGCCTTCTCGGTAATACACATCACTTAAAGCCTTGCAAGCATTACAACTAATGAGTTAGTTGTGAGATGATGTATTACGGAACGAGTAAAGAGACTTACCGTAACGAGATTGAACTAGGTATTGATACCGACGATCGAATCTCGGGTAAGTAACATACCGATGACAAAGGGAACAACGTATGTCGTTATGCGGTTTGACCGATAAAGATCTTCGTAGAACATGTAGGAACCAATATGGGCATCCAGGTTCCGCTATTGGTTATTGACCGAGAATGGTTCTAGGTCATGTCTACATAGTTCTCGAACCCGTAGGGTCCGCACGCTTAACGTTTCGATGACAGTTCATTATGAGTTTATAAGTATTGATGCACCGAAGTTTGTTCGGAGTCCCGGATGTGATCACGGACATGACGAGGAGTCTCTAAATGGTCGAGACATAAAGATTGATA
The DNA here is from genome assembly GCA_021605205.1 of Aegilops longissima. Taxonomy (NCBI): domain Eukaryota; kingdom Viridiplantae; phylum Streptophyta; class Magnoliopsida; order Poales; family Poaceae; genus Aegilops; species Aegilops longissima. Next base: position 412,392,194 of record CM038676.1, on the reverse strand, counting down.
TATTGGAAGCCTATGTTTGAACTTCGGAAGGGTTGCGAGTGAAAAACAGGAAGTTACCGAAACACCGGGGGGTTACCGGAACCCCCCGGGGGGTATATGGGCCTTATGGGCCATAGGAGAGAAGAGGAAGGGCCGGCCAAGGTGGGCTGCGCGCCCCCCTCCCCCTTCTAGTCCGAATAGGACAAGGAGAGGGGGGGCGGTGCCCCTTCCCTCTTTCCCCTCCTCCAATCCTAGTCCAACTAGGAGAGGGGGGGGAGTCCTACTCGGTGGGAGTAGGACTCCTCCTTAATCGCCTCCCCCTTGGGCCGCCACCTCCCCTTGGCTCCTTTATATACGGGGCAAGGGGCACCCCATGACACACAAGTTGATCTACGGATCTTTCCTTAGCTGCAGCGGTGCCCCTTCCACCATATTCCACTTCGGTCATATCGTCATGAGCTTAGGCGAAGCCCCGCGCCGGAGAAGTCATATCGTCATGAGCTTAGGCGAAGCCTCGAGTCGGTGGAGCATCAACATCGCCACCACGCCGTCAGTCTCGACGGAACTCATCCCGACACTTTGCTGGATCGAGTCCGGGATCGCCATCGAGCTGAACGTGTGCGAACTCGGAGGTGCCGTACGTTCGGTGCTTGGATCGGTCGGATCGTGAAGACGTACGACTACATCAACCGCATTGTTATAACGCATCCGCTTTCGGTCTACGAGGGTACGTGGACAGACACTCTCCCCTCTCGTTGCTATGCCATCACCATGGTCTTGCGTGATCGTAGGAAATTTTTTTGAAATTACTACGTTCCCCAACAATTCACCATATCAATACACCACTATGGATCCGCTCCCGTCTCCCTACGAGAACGCCATCCATAGCACTCACGCTTATCTTGCGCATTTTAGAGTATCCACTTTCACTTGTCTATGAACTGTTATAGGCAATCCAGAAGTCCTTTTCCACGGACACGGCTATTCGAATAGATCATATTAACCTGCAGGGTGTACTTCTTCACACGCTCACCACTTATCGCCGTTTACACGACATGTACTCGGCAACCTTCAAGCGGAAGCCCAGCGAGGGTGTCGGCCACGGCCTACCTAAACACTCAAATCCCTAATCCAGGTTTCTATTCAGGTTCCATCTGCAGGGAGTCCGGCCGAGGTTTCCACTAACGGCCCCGAACGATGTGTGCAGGGTTCCCGAGATACCAAACGGGCATTCGGTACACCGGGCCACGGTGTATCTACCGCATCATAGCCCACCCCTAGGGTCAGCGCTACGCACGGCCTCCAACACATATCCTACAAACACCAGAAACTAGTTGTAACTCCTGGACAGAGGACAAGGGTGGTTAAGAAGCCGAGAGAGTCAATTAAGGATCCCAATGTGTGGTAGTAACTGTTTCATGGATCACAAACACAGAACTCAGTTCAATGAGACAACCCACCAGGTACTCCTACATGGCCTCTCACCGCTGCCTTTACCAAATCATGTTCACACACTTAGCTTACACACAGTAGGACATGTTCACACACCTCCGATTCATCCCCGATGAGTCAGACCTGACTCAACTCTAAGCAGTAGCAGGCATGACAAACAAGCATGAATGAGTAGGCACAACAGGGCTCAAACAACTCCTACTCATGCTAGTGGGTTTCATCTATTTACTGTGGAATGATAGGTCATGCAGAGGATAAAGGGGTTCAGCTACCGCAGCAAGTAACAGATGAATCGTTGTTGTCCTAATGCAGTAAAAGAGAGAAGGAGCGAGAGAGTGGGATTATATCGGAATGAACAAGGGGGTTTTGCTTGCCTGGCACTTCTGAAGATAATATAGTTCTTCATCGGTGTCATCAAACAATCGTCGGAAAGTCGTCTTCTGAGAGGGGACAACACCGGCAACTGAGAAAGAATACAATCAATGCAATGCACATTCACATGAATGACATGTCATGTTAAGGTACTGAATTCACTTAATGCAATATCTAGCCAAGTTAATTGAAGTGGAACTCAAACAAGAACAAATTCCAACTCCAAATGTTATTTCATAAATTGCCCTAATCATCATTTGTCCTATTCAGTGAGGTTAACTTGTTCAAACATGCATGATCATGGCATAAACAGATTCTTCATATTTTTCTGATCATTTTCATATATAAATTATTTCATTCGAGCTACGCTTGAATTTATATGATTTTTAGAAGTTTAGGACATTTTCTGGAATTTCCTGAATAAACTTAAATCCAGTAAATGATTTATTGCGTCAGCATTGCTTCAGGCTGACATCATCAAGTCAACAGCGGTCAAACCTGGCCGTGGGACCCGCGCGTCAGTGTCACAGTGACTAATTACGATTAGTTAAAAATCTAACAAGATATTTAGCCGGGCTGGGCCCACTGTCAGTGTCACTGGATTAGTTAACCGGGTGATTAGCTCCTAATTAAGTGCCACGTCATCTAGAACGGCGGTTAGCCGTCGACGACCAAATCCCGCGGCGGTGGCTCACCGGCATTGCTCGGGACGGCGCTGTAGAGCACCATTTCGTGCGCGGTTTGCGGCTACGGAGAGCTGGCGGTGTGGCGCAAGCGATGGTGGCCGCGTGGTGCGCTGGGGCGACCTGTAATGGCGGAGGCAACGAGCCGGGCGGCGGCCAGAGCTCGGAGGTGTGCGGCTGCGGGTCCGCAACTTGCAAGGAAGCCGGCTAGGGGTGGCGTTGGCCTCCTGGTTGCTCCAGGAGCCTGCGGGGTGCGCGGATCCAAGCGGAGAAGCACGGTCGCCGCAGGAATAACGGCCATGGCGGAGGGCGGCTTCGGTCACGGCGAGGAACGGCGCTACGGCACGGAAGCGAGCAAAAGGGGAGAGGGGAGATTCTCAGGGGCTCACCGCGGGTCAGTTGGGTAGGTCGGTTGGCTCGGGGACGCAATGGATCCCGTGAATCGACGACGGCGAGGTGCGGTAGTAGGCGGCGAAGACGGCGATCCTGGCGATGCTGTCGACCTCCCGGGGTCCCTTCAGTCGATGAGGCGAAGAAGCGCGGTGAGGCGAAGCTTCTGGGATGGCTTCTAGCGCAAGGGGTGGCCGGTGGATGCAGCAACAGCGAGCGGTGGTGACGACGCGTTCGGGTGTGCGTGAGAGAACGAGACAGAGGAGGGGAACGAGGTAGAGGGAGAGAGCGAGGGGGTCCAGGGGGCTCTGGGCATCTCCAGAAGTGGGGTCAGGAAGGAGGACAAGCCTCCAGCGCGAAGCAGGAGGTGGCTCTCGCCTCCTCTGCGTGCGGCACGCACAGTGCACACTAGCGGGAGGAAGGGGATGACTGGCAGAGCCGGTGGGTGGGCCGATTCTTTGGGCCGCTGTAAGGCCCAGTAGCTTCTCCTTCTCCTTTCTGATTTTTCCTATTTCTTTTTGTTTTCTATTTCCTGAAATTTGTTTTGATTTGATTTAAAATCAAATCATTTTAGTAGCTTCTGAAAAGATTTATGTGGCTTGATACAAAGTATTCAAAGTCACTCACAAATTTTCAGAATTGTTGGACTTATAATTCTTTTATAGGAGAATTAAATCCAACTCAAATATTTATTGATTTAAATCCAAATGGCCAAAATAATTCCTCAAAAGTGTTCCATATTTTTGGGTTGGGTTAGAACCCTTGTCAAAAATATCAAACATCATTGAAGTGCATTATGGAAACATTGGATGCATTTTCCAGGGTTATTTGCCCTTCTTTTAATTGAATTTTTTTAGGCTTTCAAATTTCCTCAGTTCAACTTTCAGAATTTAGACATGATGCATGGATGCAATGCCACTAATTACAAACATTATTCTAGGGCTGTGACAACTCACCCCCACTAAACAAGAATCTCGGCCTGAGATTCAAGCGTAGGGTAAGATGAAGGGGGGGACACAACTAACGCAATCTTCATGATCCAGGTTGCACTTGAAATGAACGTAGATTCGACCACCATCATTGTCTCGATGTATTGTCTTGAGAACTACATCCAACATGACAACGAGAAGAAAAGGGGGAATTTAGAAGAATCGATCTTCTTGAGGTTCAAACAATTTAGGATCATCTTAATGATCCAAGATCAACTCATGGAATGAGACATAAAGACATCTCTGGAGCGGAGAGGTAAAACATACATCAGGAGGGACGGAAGAAACAATTTTACGAGGGTTTCAAAATAGCGAGGGAAACTACCATGATTCCAAGACGGGGCACCTCAGGGGAGGTGACTCGAAGAACTATTCCCTTAAGTGGCAAAAAGAATTAGTTTTGATTCAGAGATCATTGAAACTCTTCATAACAGCCTAAGGCAATTCACAATGATCGTTTGGCAGAGTGCAAAGGAATGGCATACCCGGACTAGAATGGATGATGTGGACTACCTTGTTGAAGACAACGCAATGGATGATTTTTGCTTGTCATCGAAAGTGGATGGGACCCATGGTAGGACCACTTTTGAAGATGATCCTGAACAAGAATTGCTAAGAAGGCAGCCCATAGTGAAATGTCACAAGGACGGCGCAAGCTGGGAACAAAATGAAAATGTTGGGAATGTTCCAACCATCATATCTGCCTGAGATTCAGATCTGATTGGTGATAGGGTACTTCAGACTCACATGTCTGAAAAGAAAAGTTGCAACACAAATCGATGAGATAACGTTGCGAGACTGTCGGGAGATGAACCACGATAGCAAGCTCCAAAACATGAGCTGGTTCTGCTACACACCTGTGAACACACTGTCCTAGACAAGCATGGCCACATAGTAGTCTTATAATAAAACACTACCGAGTTCAGGTGGGGAACCATCATCGAGGATAATGAAGTCCTAACATAAGTCACGACTAGTTGTTATGAAGGAACTCCTCCTTGAACAAATCAGTTAGTGGCTTGGTGTGCTAGGGAATTCATATGGAATGAAGATGATCAGTCTATCAGACAATAGAATACTTTGCACATGCATGACTGACTTGGGATGATTCCGGAGAAGACAAACAAGCTTTCTCGAATCCACGGCGACAACTTACATCAATGCACGTGAGTTCGAGGAAGTCACTTCTTCCATCCAAGCATAGGCTTCATGAACGGATCACGAAGGCATTGCTTACAAAGTTTTCAACACTAGGTTGATGTTCAACATGAATCATGGGGGAGACAAAATGCTGTTGATGGGCTCAACAGCAACTCATCGGAATTTCCATATCACTGGACTTCCACCATCATGTGAACACGGTGATAGCATTGGTCAGACCAAAAGATGTAATGGTGTATGCTCGAGGGATCAACCACGAGTAAGACAACATTACGAACATCGTTGGTTCTGATTTGACTTGACGATGGCCCATACTCAAGTCAAAGTTTTGACAAGGCAATAGATCCAACAACTGATCACGAGGACCAATCAATGGAGATATCATCTTTCTTCAACACACACACGCACAGAAGATACCCCTTAGAGATGAACTAAGTTAAGCAAGGCTTTATCTTCCAACTCTCCATGTTGTTATCTAGCTCAACCAACTAGTTCAGGGATTTCCAACACAGAGTCTTGGAGAATGGGTGGTTTAGAGGAAAACCAATATGATCACAAACTCAACATAGCGGTCGGGTGACAACCTGGTAGCACTTCCAAGAAGATATTTGGAAAGTCACGAACCACCGATATATTACTAAGCTCGAGAACAATCTTGCTTTTTAGGGCAAGACGATATGGTCAAAGAGCAAGGGATTGGCACAATCCTAACTCATTGATCGAAGAGTGCACCGGAAATAAGGACTAGGTAGCACAATCAACCTTAGGGTGATGATTCAATAATCAACTTGCTAAGGATGAGGTTATTGTCCATTTAACCACCAAGCAACACGGTTGCTAGGAGTATAAATTTCACGCATCATGGTTCACTTATCGGCATTCCGGTTGCAACAACACAAGGACCGAGGAATGAATGATGATGGTGAGAAGTATCACTACATCAAGAATCCATAAGAGATGGTGCAATTCTCATGACAATCGACATAAAGGGAGTAATACTCCAAGGTGGAACAGAATCAAAACTGAATTGCATTTGACTCATGGAATACAACTGCTTTGACCCAATCCTAGATATGGATGAGGTATCGAGTTTGTTTCTCCAAGTCATTCCGGATAGAATGGCTTTACGGACCACAAGAGTAATAGGCATCGACAAACGAATGCTTGCATACTCTTGACTATCAATTGATAGACGAGGGTCAGAATACAACTAAAGAGAACAAATCAAAGGAACATATAATTTTCTGAGTTGTGGATGCATAGATTAGTATGTCGAGCGAAGCTCAACATTTCTTCCGGATAACCCATCGGAAAGGTAGAACTGGCAGGTTCACAATTAGGAATGGAGAACTCCTCAAGAGTACTCTGATTGTGATCCTTTGGTTCAGCGAGGAACTCATGCCATAAGCGGTTCATAGTATTTTAAAAAAAGAAATACCACGGACCTCGAGGACTAACGCAAAGTTACTAGTATCGTAAAGGAACTAGCAAATACAAACAACATGAGGTAGGGTGAATCTCGGGTTCAGAAACCCAGGAGTAGAATGCCTACTACTAAATGGCATCACGGGATGCTTTCAAGAATAATGCCCAGAATCATCACACTGGGCATACAAAAGCATTGCTAAATTGCTAGGTGACGTCCTAAAACACCTAGGGTCATAATAATAGCTCCAACATATAGGTCAAGGCAATAAATTACCTCAACATACTAATTAGTGTGCTTAATCTGGCCCAGATGAACACTAGAAAAGGAGAGAAGGGATTTGCAAACGCATCAGATTATCTAGAGACCTGGGATGACTCGGACAACATAACGGCTGTAAATGCTCAAAAAGATTTGAGACATCATGCAAAATGGTGGCATAACCACTCTACAACATCATAACAAGGTTCCGAGATCAAAAGTTAACATACAGAAATAGTAGGAACTGAACTGGGGCTTAAAACCAACAATCTTAAAGGTCTATGGATTAGTAACACGTCATCCTGATAGATAGATGAGAAGGCCTAGTTCTTAACCCCGTAGAAGAGAAGAGGATGACTCAGATCAGAAGGCCATGAGGTATAAGGAGTAAAAAGAGCCTTACGTTCCCTTCCACAATCAATTCCCTTACATAACTAAAGCATTTCTAGACACAACTTCGACCAGTTTAGAATACTCCTTCTACGGGTAACCACATGTACTCGGCAACCTTCAAGCGGAAGCCCAGCGAGGGTGTCAGCCACGGCCTACCTAAACACTCGAGTCCCTAGTCCAGGTTTATCGCCTATTCGGGTTCCATCCGCAGGGAGTCCGGCCGAGGTTTCCACTAACGGCCCCGAACGATGTGTGCAGGGTTCCGAGATACAAAACGGGCATTCGCACACACCGGCCACGGTGTATCTACCGCATCATAGCCCACCCCTAGGGTCAGCGCCACGCACGGCCTCCAACACATATCCTACAAACACCGAAACTAGTTGCAACTCCCGGACAGAGGACAAGGGTGGTTAAGAAGCCGAGAGAGTCAATTAAGGATCCCAATGTGTGGTAGTAACTGTTTCATGGATCACAAACACGAACTCAGTTCTCGAGGACGGCTGCAATGAGACCACCCACCATGTACTCCTACATGGCCTCTCACCGCTACCTTTACCAAATCGTGTTCACACACTTAGCTCACACAGTGAGGACATGTTCACACACCTCCGATTCATCCCCGATGAATCGAGACTGCACTCAACTCTAAGCAAGAGAGGCATGACAAACAAGCATGAATGAGTAGGCACAACAGGCTCAAACAACTCCTACTCATGCTAGTGGGTTTCATCTAATTACCGTGGAATGACAGGTCATGCAGAGGATAAAGGGTTCAGCTACGCAGCAAGTAATGAGATGAATCGTTGTTGTCCTAATGCAGTAAAAGAGAGCAGGAGCGAGAGAGTGGGATTGTATCGGAATGAACAAGGGGTTTTTCTTGCTCGCACTTCAAGATAATATAGTTCTTCATCCGTGTCATCGAATTCATCGCCGGAGACGCCGCTCACCGAGAGGGACAATTACCGCAAACAAGAAAGAACACAATCAATGCAATGCAACAATATGATGCATGATAATGACATGGCAATATGCTGGTGTTTTGAGCTAATGCAAGAAGAAGCGTTGTTAATTGAAGTGGAATTCAAACAAGGTTGAACTCCAACTCCAAATGCTAGTTCATAAATTACCCTAATCATGATTCATCCTATTCAGTGAAGTTAACTTGTTCAATCATGCATGGTCATGGCATAAACAGATTCTTCATATTTTTCTGATCATTTTCATATATAAATTATTTGAATCTGAGCTATGGTTGAATTACTATGAATTTTAGAAGTCTAGGATATTATCTGGAATTTCCTGAATTATAATAAATCCAGAAAATGATTTATGGCGTCAGCACCACGTCACTGTGACGTCAGCAAGTCAACTGGGCGCCCCAGGTCAAACCTGACCCGTGGGGTCCATTGGTCGATGAGACATACACTAATCCCGCTGACTCGGGCTTTGACCGCCAAGGGCCCCATTGTCGTTGTCTAAGGGTGGTTTAGCTGGCGGTAATTAGCGCTAATTACGCGGCCACGTCGGCACGCCAGAGTTTGGCCGGCGGCGACCTCAAGCCGCGGCAGAGTCCGCTCGGAATTGAGCTACGGGCGACGGTTTCGAGCGAGGTTTGCGGCTACGGCGAGCTGGCGGTGAGGCGCATCTAAAGGAGGCAGTGGGAGGTGCCGGGGTGCAGTGTAGCGGCGGCGGTGACGGGCGGAGCGGTGGCCGGAGTTCGGCCGACAATTGTTTGGGAGGTGCCGAGCAAGGGAGGAGCCGTGGTTAGGTGCTCTGGGTTCCCGGGAACGCGCCGAGGACGACAGCGTGCTCGGATGCGATTTGTGGGGGCTCTAGCCGCGGCAACCTCGTGGCCGGCGGCGATGAGCTCTCGGGCTCGGCGGAGCCCGTGGTCAGAGGAAGAAATCGGCATCGGGGAGAGGGAGGTTCGGTGCGGGGGCTCACAGCGATCACGAAGAGGGGCTCGGCTTGCTCGGGGACGGCTTGGCGACGGCGAATCGACGTCGGCGGTGACCGGCTCCCGAGGTTGAAGATGGTGGCGTGGAGGCGATGCAGAGCTTCCCGGCTCGCGTGGCTCGGTGAGGGGGTTCGAGGACGGAGTGGCGGAGCTTGTGGGCTAGTCGGGGAAGCGAGGGAGGGCCGGTGGTCGCGGCAACGACGAGCGGCGGCGACGGGGCCGCTGGTGCGGCAGTGAGTGAGAGAGCAGAGGAGGGAGAGGCCACGGTGAGGGAGAGAGGTCAGGGGGGGGGGGGGGTGCGTGGCGCTCGGTGGAGACGTCCAGGCCCTAGCGGCAAGCAGGAGCTAGCGAGGCACGCGGAGACCACGCGCCCCTACTCCTACTGGCAGGAGGTAGACGACGCGGGAGGAGGCGGTGGTGGACTGGGCCGGGCCAGCTGATCTTGGGCTGTGGTTGTACCGGAGGTAAGCCCAGGTGGGTTTTCTCTCTCTCTCTCTCTCTCTCTCTTATTTTCTGTTTTTCTATTTATTTGCTCTGTTTTGATTTAGTTTATAAACCAAATCATTTTAATAAATCCTGAAAATAATTGTGGGCATTAACTGAATTATTACAGATGCCCTTAACTATTTTCAGAATTGTTGGAGCATTGAAAAATATTAATAGTATTTAAATGCCCCAATTCAAATACAATATGGTTTATTCAAAAATCCAAAATGTCCTGGAAAAATATGCATCATCTCTGGATATGGTTTTCACCCTTTTCCATAATCATGAACATTTTTGCAGACCAATTTGGTTCATTGAAAATATTTTGAAGTTGAACCTATTTGCATTATTTTGGTGCTAGGGGTTTAGGCAATCCCCATCTCAATTTTCAAATAAGTTTAAACATGATGCATGGATGCTGATGAACCTAATTACAATCAGATCTAGGGCTGTGACAACTCACCCCCACTAAACAAGAATCTCGCCCCGGGATTCAAGACGTGAGGTAAGAGGAAAGGGGGAGTCACAAACTATCACAATCTTCATGATCCATTTGCCCTTCTCGAAGATGTTGATTCATTCCATCATCTTGGTCTTGACGTCTTTGCTTTCGAGATCTTCACCCGACACGACAATGTAAAGAGGGGAAACCCTACAGATTTAATCTTCTTGAAGATCGAGCAACTCAAGATCAGTTCATGGAGAGACGAAGAACAACTCTTGAGTTGAGACACCAAACACACATTAGGAATGATGGTAAAGAAATGGATGACGAAGGTTCAAATTGGTAGGCAACCATTCCACGCTTAAGTAAAATGGTGCATGGTTTCAAAGTAACAAGGAGATGATTGCCATGATTCCATAACGGAACACCTTAGGAAAGGTGACTCGTTGGACTGTTCCCTTAAGTGGCAAAAAGAATTACTTTTGATCCATAGATCTTTGGAACTCTACATACCAGCTTAAGGCAATTTACAATTGATGGATTGAAAGAGCTCGAGGAAATGGCATACTCGGACTAGAATGGATGATGTGGACTACCTTGTTGAAGACAACACAATGGATGATTTGCTTATCATCGGAAATGGATGGGACCCATGGTAAGTCCACTTTTGAGGATGATCCTAGACATCAATTACTGAGAAGGGAAGCCCATGGAAAATTGGCACAATGGGATGCAAGCTGGGAACAAAATGCAATGTTGGCAAGGTTCCAACCATCATATCTGCCTGAGATTCAGATCTGGTTGGTGTTAGGATATTCCAGACTCATCGAGTCTAGAAAGAAAAATGAAAGTTTGCAACACAAATCGACGAGAAGATGTTGCGAGATTCTCGGGAATGAACTACGATAGCAAGCTCCAAAACATGAGCTGGTTCTGCTACACACATGTGAACACGTAGTCCCAGACAAGCATGACCACATGGTAGTCTTACAACAAAACACTACTGAGTTCAGGTGGGGAACCATCATCGAGGATATCGAAGTCTTGTGCATTACCATGGATTAGCACTTAGCTCCTTCTCCTATAACAAATCAGTCAGTGGCTTGGTGTGCTAGGAAACACATATGGAGTGGAGGCGGCCAACCTATCAAACCATAGGGCACTTCGCACGTGCATGACTAACTTGGGACGATTCCAGAGGAAACAAAACAAGCTTTCTCGAATTCACGGCGGCAACTTGCATTAGATGCACATGAATTAGAGGAAGTCACTACTTTCATCCAAACATATGCTTCAGGAACGAAACACGAAGAAATGCTTACACAAGTTTCCAACACTAGGTTGATGTTCAACATGACTCATGGGGGAGACAAAATGCTGCTGATGGGCTCAACAACAACTCATCCGGATTTCCATATCACTGGACTTCCACCATCATGTGAACACGGTGATAGTATTGGTCAGACCAAAAGATGTAATGGTGTATGCTCGAGGGGTCAAACCACGGGTAAGACAACATTACGAGCATCGTTGGTACTGATTTGATTTGACGATAGCCCACACTCAAATCAGAGGATTGACAAGACAATAGGTCCAGCAACTGATCGTAGGGACCAATCGATGAAGATATCATCTTTCTTCAACACACACTACACAGGAATATCCCTTTGGAACGAACTAAGTCAGGCAAGATTTTATCTTCCAACTCTCCAAGTTGTTGTCTAGCTTAACCAACTAGCTCAGGGATATCCAACACAGATTCTTGGAGAAAAGGTGGTTCACAAGAAACCAACTTGATCACAAGCTCAACATAACAGTCAGGAAACAACCCGGTAACACTTCCAAGAAGATATTTGGAAAGTCACGAACCACCGGTATGTTACTAAGCTCGAGAACAATCTTGCTTTTGAGGGCAAGACGATATGATCAAATGAGTGAGGACTTGACAAGATCCTAACTCATCAATCGAAGTGTGCACCAGAAATAAGGACTAGGTAGCACAGTCTATCTTAGAATGATGATTCAATATCCAACACGCTAAGAACGAAGTTATTGTCCTTTAACTACCAAGCAACGAAGTTGCTAGGAGTATTGATTTCGCACATCACAGTACACTTGTCGACATTCCGGTTACAACAACACGGAACCGAGGAATGAATAATGATGGTGGGAAGTATCACTACATCAAGAATTCCTAAGAGGTTGTGCAATTCCCATGACATCCTTGACATAAGATGGCAATACTTCAGGGTAGAACAGAATCAAAAGCTGGATTGGCATTTGATCTGCGGAATACAACTGCTTTGACCCAATCCTAGATATGGATGTGGTACTGGAGTTTGTTTCTCCAAGTCATTCAGGACAGAATGGCTTGACGGACCACAAGAGTAATAGGCATCGATAAAAGAATGCACGCATACTCCTGGCTATCAATTGACAGATGAAAGTCAGAAGACAACTAAGAGAACAACTCAAAGAAACATATAACTTTTCGAGCTGTGGAGGCATGGATTAGTATACCGAGCAAAGCTCAACATTTCTCCCGGATAACCCATGCAAAGAAGGTAGAACTGGCAGAGTCACAATATAGAATGGAGTACTCCTCAAGAGCACCCTGGTTGTGATCTTTTGGCTCAAAAGAACTTCTGCTATAAGCAGTTCATGGTATTTGGAAGAAGGAAATACCACAGACCTCGAGGACTATTGCAAGGTTACTAATATCCTAAAGGAACTTGCAAATACTAACAACATGAAGTAGGGTGAATCTCGGGTTCAAGAACCCATGAACAGAATGCCTACTAACTAATAACATCACGGGATGCTTTCAAGAATAATGGCCAGAATCATCACACTGGGGATACAAAAGCATTGCTAAATTGCTGGGTGACTTCCTAAACACCTAGGGTCATAATAATAGCTCCAACACTACGCCGAGGCAACAAAGTACCTCAACTTACCGACTAGTGTGCTTTTTCTGACCAAAAAGGACATCGGGAACGGAAAGAAAGGTTTTGCAAATGCATCAGATAGTTTAGAAACCTGGGATGACTCGGACAGCATAACGGCTGTAAATGCTCAAAATGATTTGAGACATCCTGCAAAAATGGTGGCATAACCACATCAACCATTCTAGTCCGAGTATGCCATTTCCTCGAGCTCTTTCAATCAATCAATTCTAAATTGCCTTAAGCTGGTATGAAGAGTTCCAAAGATCTATGGATCAAAAGTAATTCTTTTTGCCACTTAAGGGAACAGTCCAACGAGTCACCTTTCGTAAGGTGTCCCGTTATGGAATCATGGCAATCATCTCCTTGTTACTTTGAAACCATGCACCATTTTACTTAAGCGTGGAATGGTTGCCTACCAATTTGAACCTTCGTCATCCATTTCTTTACCATCATTCCTAATGTGTGTTTGGTGTCTCAACTCAAGAGTTGTTCTTACGTCTCTCCATGAACTGATCTTGAGTTGCTCGGTCTTCAAGAAGATTAAATCCTGTAGGGTTTCCCCCTTCTTTCTGTTGCCGTGTCGAGTGAGGATCTCGAAAGCAAAGACGTCAAGACCAAGATGATGGAATGAATCAACATCTTCGAGAAGGGCAAATGGATCATGAAGATTGTGATAGTTTTGTGACTCCCCCTTTCCTCTTACCTCACGTCTTGAATCTCGGGGCGAGATTCTTGTTTAGTGGGGGTGAGTTGTCACAGCCCTAGATCTGATTGTAATTAGGTTCATCAGCATCCATGCATCATGTTTAAACTTATTTGAAAATTGAGATGGGGATTGCCTAAACCCCTAGCACCCAAATAATGCAAATAGGTTCAACTTCAAAATATTTTCAACGAACCAAATTGGTCTGCAAAAATGTTCATGATTGTGGAAAAGGGTGAAAACCATATCCAGAGATGATGCATATTTTTCAGGACATTTTGGATTTTGAATAAACCATATTGTATTTGAATTGGGGCATTTAAATACTATTAATATTTTCAATGCTCCAACAATTCTGAAAATAGTTAAGGGCCTCTGTAATAATTCAGTTAATGCCCACAATTATTTTCAGGATTTATTAAAATGATTTGGTTTATCAACTAAATCAAAATAGAGCAAATAAATAGAAAACAGAAAATAAGAGAGAGAGAGAAAACCCACTGGCTTACCTCCGGTGACAGCCCACTGCCCAAAGATCGTAGCTGGCCTGCCGATCCACCACCGCCTCCTCCCGGCTGCCTACCTCCTGCCAAGTGGGAGTAGGCGGCGTGGTCGCCGCGATGCCTCGCCAGCTCCTACTTGCCGCTAAGGGCCTAGACGTCTCCACCGAGCGCCACGCACCTCGACCTCTCTCCCTCACCCGTGGCCTCCTCCTCTCGCTCTCTCACTCAAGACGCACCAGCGGCCCGTCGCCGCCGCTCGTGGGTTGCGCGACCACCGCCCTCCTCGCTTCCCCGACTAGCCCACAAGCTCCGCCACTCCGTCCTCGACCCCCCTCACCGAGCCACGCGAGCCGGGAAGCTCTGCATCGCCTCCACGCCACCATCTTCAACCTCGGGAGCCGGTCACCGCCGATGTCGATTTGCCGTCGCCAAGCTGTCCCCGAGCAAGCCGAGCCCCTCTTCGTGATCGCTGTGAGCTCCGCCACCGTTTCCCCCTCTTCCCTGACGTTTGATCGCTGTAGCCGTCGCCCCCTTTATGGCCGAAACGTGCCGCCGCCTGAGCTCAACGTCGGCGTAGCTCCGGTGACCATTTGGTCACCCTGGCGTGCCTAACTAGCTCCCCGCATCGCGTAGCACCCTGCTAGCCCGTCACCTCGCTCGTTTGCACACCGTAGCACTAACTCGCACCAACCCCGAGCTCCGGCCGCCGCCTCGGGCTCCACTCCGGCGAACCCCGGCCACCCCCGCACCTTCCCTTGGTCTCCCTAGATGCGCGGTCATGGGCTACCTCACGGTGCTCTTCAAGGCCCAACCGCAGCCCATAGCGTCACTCCGCGAGCCACCGCCCGCTGGTCGTCGCCGTCGCCTAACTCCGCGAGGCCGACGTGGCTGCTATTAGCGCTAATTACCGCCAGCTAAACCACCCTTAGACATCGACAATGGGCCCCGCAATGGGTCAAAGCCCGAGTCAACGCGGGATTAGTATATGTCTCATCGACCAATGGACCCCACGGGTCAGGTTTGACCTGGGCGCCTAGTTGACTTGCTGACGTCACAGTGACGTGGTGCTGACGCCATAAATCATATTCTGGATTTATTCTTTTTAGGAAATTTCAGAAAATGCCCTAAACTTCAATAAATCATAGAAATTCAACCGTAGCTCAGATTGAAATAAGTTATATATGAAAAATGATCAGAAAAATCCAATCTATCCATCTGTACCATTTTCATGCATGTTAGAACAACTTATAGCTGCTGTTTAGAACAAATCATATAAATGGCATTTGAATTTCACATATGGAGTTTGGATTTGAACTTAGGGTTCAAACCAACTTCATTTAACATTGTTGTTAGCTGCATTAGCTCAAAACACCAGCATGTTGCCATGTCATGAGCCTGCATCATATTGCGCATTGCATTGATTGTGTTTCTTTCTCAGTTGCCGGTGTTTGTCCCCTCTCGATAGACGTGGTTCCGACGATGAGTTCGATGACACTATTGAAGAACTATATTATCTTCAGAAGTGCCAGGCAAGCAAAACCCCCTTGTTCATTCCGATATAATCCCACTCTCTTGCTCCTGCTCTCTTTTACTGCATTAGGACAACAACGATTCATCTGTTACTTGCTGCGGTAGCGGAACCCCTTTATCCTCTGCATGACCTGTCATTCCACAGTAAATAGATGAAACCCACTAGCATGAGTAGGAGTTGTTTGAGCCATGTTGTGCCTACTCATTCATGCTTGTTTGTCGTGCCTGCTATTGCTTAGAGTTGTGTCAGTCCGATTCATCGTGGATGAACCGGAGGTGTGTGAACATGTCCCACTGTGTGTGAGCTAAGTGTGTGAACACGATTTGGTAAAGGTAGCGGTGAGAGGCCATGTAGGAGTACATGGTGGGTTGTCTCATTGCAGCCGCCCTCGAGGAACTGAGTTCGGGTTTGTGATCCATGAACAGTTACTACCACACATTGGGTTCGGTAACTCGACCCTCTCGACTTATTAATCAACTTGATCTCCATCCAGGAGTTGCAACTAGTTTCTGGTGTTTGTAGGATATGTGTTGGGGGCCGTGCGTAGCGCTGACCCTAGGGGTGGGCTATGTTGCGGTAGATACAACGTGGCACGGTGTACCGGGCGCCCGTTTGGTGTCTCGGGAACCCTGCTCACATCGTTTGGGGCCGTGAGCGACACCCCGGCCGGATCTCCTTGCGGATGGAACCCGAATAGGCGATAAACCTCGATGAGAGACTTGTGTGGTTAGTCAGGTCGTGGCCGACTCCCTCGCCCGGCTTCCGCTTGAAGGTTGCCGAGGTACATGACGTGTACAGGGCGATAAGTGGCGAGAGTGTGTGTGAAGAAGTACACCCTTGCAGGGTTATCATTATCTATTCGAATAGCGGATTCCTCGGATATGGAAACTTGGACCCTCGCATAGTTCATAGACAAGTGAAAGTGGATACTCTAAAATGCGCAAGATAGCGTGAGTGCTATGGATGGCGTTCTCAGAGGGAGACGGGAGCGGATCCATAGTGGTGTATTGATATGGTGAATATGTGGACTCGTGCGCCACCTCAAAATAGTTACTTGCAAATGTAGTTCAGGATAGCCACCGAGTCAAAGCTGGCTTGCTGCGGTCAAACTCCACCACCCCTTGTTGATAATGATGCATATGTAGTTAGTTACGATGTAAGTCTTCTTTGAGTACAATTGTACTCATGTTTGCCTATTTTATGTTTTTGCAGAGAGACTTCAGTCTCGCTAGTAGTTCCACGTGGACTTCGACGTTTAGCTTGTTACCTCAGCTACGATCTTGTGCCCTCGGCAGGATCTGGTAGATAGTCAGGCTTGTCAGCCATTTTCATTTGTAGATGTCTGTCCTCAGACATGTTAAGCTTCCGCTTGTGTTTTGACTTGTATGCTCTGAGTGTTGGGTCATGAGACCCATGTTTGTAATATCTCGCTCCTCGGAGCCTAATGAATAAATATTTGAGTCGTAGAGTTATGTTGTGATGCCATGTTGTATTTACACATATTGAGCATATTGTGTGTATGTTTGAAATGCTTGGTATGTGTGGGATCCGACAATCGAGTTGTTTATCCTTGGCAGCCTATCATATGGGGAAATGTAGTCTAGTGCTCCACGAGCGATAGTAGTCCGCTTCTGCCCGGTTCACGAGTCCCGCTAGCCAAAGACTACTGCTCTGGACACTTGACTGGCGGCATGTGTTTCACTGTTCTCGTGTTCTGTCCCTTCGGGAAATGTCGCGGTGACATCCGAGTCCTGCCTAGCCTGCTACAGCCCGGGTTACCGGAGTCCTGTTAGCCCAGTGCTACAGCCCGGATTCATACGTTGATGACCGACATGCTCGATGTGATTCATGTATGCCTGTCCCCACGACTAGCCATGTCGGCCCGGGTTCTCTGTCATATGGATGCTAGCGACACTATCATATACGTGAGCCAAAAGACGCAAATGGTCCCGAGCCATGGTAAGGCGACACCCGTGGGAATACCGTGCGTGAGGCCGCAAAGTGATATGAGGTGTTACCGGCTAGATCGATGTGACTTGGAATCGGGGTCCTGACAGCTTTGGTATCAGAGCCTGACTGCCTGTAGGATTTCCAAGCCAAAATGGTCGAAGTTGAGTCTAGAAATGCTTTAGTTATGTAGGGGAATTGATTGTGGGAGGGAATGTAAGGCTCTTTTTACTCCTTATATCTCATGCCCTTCTGATCTGAGTCGTCCTATCTTTCCTACGGGGTTAAGGAACTAGGTTTCCTCTTCTGTCTACCAGGATCACGTGTTACTACTCCGTAGTCTCTTAGGATTGGTTGATCAGAGTCATACGAGTACCTCCGGTGTAGCATGTTTAGTAATATCTCAGAACCTTTGAGTGGTGATGTTGAGTATGTTACTACCCCATTTTAGCAGGATGTCTCATTTTGAGCATTTTACTGCCGTTATGCTGCCGGAATTGCCCCAGGAGTTCGAGAGTTACTAATTTCTTTGTCCTACATTTTACAGTCTGTAGTTGATGTTGTTTCCGTCCTTGGTTTCGTTTCTCAGGATGTCATCAGTTAAGCGAAGTTCTGTTGCTCGTGGCCAGAACCACGGAGATGGTAGGGATGAGGATCCTCCCGACCAGCCTTCATTGGCAGAGTTTATGTTAGAGATGGAGAGAAACAAGCGTGAGTCTAACCGCTTGTTGGCACGTATCGAGGAGAACACCGCACAGCAGTTCAAAGGGTCTGCAACCATTCATGACTTCATTCGCTTGCACCCACCTACCTTTCATCATTCCATCGAGCCACTTGATGCAGATGACTGGCTCCGTAGTATCACACGCAAGCTCCGTTCTGCGAACGTAGCTGAAAGTGACAAGGTCACCTATGCTGCATACCACCTGGAAGGTCATGCTAGTCTTTGGTGGCAGAACTATGAGGCTATGCTTCCAGCTGGCCAGATTCCTACCTGGAGAAATTTCACTGAGGCTTTTCGCGAGCATCACATTCCTGAAGCCCTCATCGATCGCAAGAGAGAAGAGTTCTGTAGTTTCACCCAGAGTAAGATGGCTGTTGATGCTTACAGCAGAGAGTTCGAGAACCTCGCCCGTTATGCCACAGAAGAGGTGTCCACGGACGCCAATAAGCAGGCTAGGTTTCGGAAGGGTCTCAACCCCAAGTTGCGTCGTGATCTCCACCTGCATCATTGTGATACATTCCAAGATCTTGTGAACAAGGCCATTAATGCAGAGACAGCTCAGCTCACTTACGAGGAGTCTCGTAAGCACACCCGTGATTTGGTTTCTTCCTCCGGTTCTAGTTCGCAGAAGCGCCGGATTTGGATTCCGAACTCTGCTCTTCCACCCGGATATTCACCGAGGCCTTCCCATGTGGCGCCTCACCCACTTCAGTTACATGCTCCACCCAGGCCTATTGGTAGACCGCTTGTCAATGCGGGTCCACGTCCAACTTCAGGGACTTGCTTCACATGCGGAGAGCCAGGACACTTTGCACGTGACTGCTCTCAGGCCAGTTATGCTCCACCCCAGCCCGAGAAGACTGTTGGCTTTGTTAAGCCATCAAGCAAGACGATCAGTGTCAATTCAGCCCCCACTGAACGTGGACGTGTGCATCACGTCTCAGCTAAAGATGCTCATGATGATCCGGATGTCGTTCTTGGTACACTCCTTGTCAACTGTCATCCAGCTTAGGTTCTATTCGATACTGGAGCATCTCATTCCTTCATTTTTGAAAGCTGTGCTAACTTGCACAACATATCATTTTGTGATATGCCCTCTCCACTAGTCATTCAAACCCCTGGACCCAAATGGAAAACTTCTAGTGTAAGCCATGGTAATGAAATCCTTGTTGACAGACTTGTATTCCTTGCCTCACTTATAGCCCTCAAGTCCACAAATATTAACATCATCTTCGGTATGGACTGGATGAAAGCTCATTATGCCAAGATTGATTGTTATGCCAGGTCCGTTCAGCTTACACACCCATCTGGCAAGATAGTCACTGTCTCCACTAGAGTTGCAAAACGTCAGCTCTATTCTCTTAATGCCAGCCCTCCTCCAGACCTTGAAGATATCCCGATAGTCCGTGACTTTCCGGATGTCTTTCCAGAGGAACTGCCAGGTATTCCACCTGACAGAGATGTAGAGTTCGTCATAGATATTATCCCAGGAACCGCTCCAATCTCTAGGAGACCTTACAAGATGGCACCGTTAGAACTAGCCGAGCTTAAGAAACAACTTGATGAGTCCTTGCAAAAGGGTTTCATCCGTCCTAGTTCTTCTCCTTGGGCTTGCCCTGTCCTTTTCGTCAAGAAGAAGGATGGTACGGACCGGATGTTTGTAGATTATCGTCCCGTTAATTTGGTCACGATAAAGAACAAGTATCCGCTCCCTAGGATCAACGATCTGTATGATCAACTCGCTGGATCATCAGTCTTCTCCAAGATGGATTTGAGGTTTGGCTACCATCAAATCAAGATCAGAAATGGAGACATTCCCAAAACAGCCTTTGTCACTCGTAATGGCCAGTACGAGTACACTGTCATGTCCTTTGGTCTAACCAACGCTCCAGCTACATTCTCCCGCTTGATGAACTCGATCTTTATGGAGTACCTAGATAAGTTCGTCGTGGTTTACCTCGATGATATTCTTATTTACTCGAAGAACGAGGAAGAGCATGCCGAACATCTTAGACTTGTGCTAGAAAAACTCAGAGAGCACCGCCTTTATGCCAAGTTCTCCAAGTGTGAATTTTGGTTGCCAGAAGTGACCTACCTTGGCCACGTAATCTCTGGTAAGGGTATTGCTGTCAATCCCGAGAGAGTTAAGGCCGTTCTTGATTGGACTCCACCTGAAATCGTTAAACAAGTTAGGAGTTTCCTTGGTCTAGCCAGCTATTGTCGCCACTTTGTTGAAAACTTCTCCAAAGTAGCCAAACCCCTCACGGAACTTCTCAAGAAAGATAAAAAGTTTGAGTGGTCCCCACAGTGTGAGTACATTTTCAGAACTGAAAAGGCGCTGACTTCGCTCCCATACTTGTGCCACCGGATTTCACTAAAGACTTTGTTATCATCGGCGCCTCACGACAGGGACTAGGTTGCATTCTTATGCAGGATCGTCATGTGATTGCCTATGCATCTCGTCAGTTGCATCCACATGAGGAGAATTATCCTACACATGATCTAGAGCTTGCAGCCGTAGTCTATGCACTTAAGACATGGCGACACTACCTTCTTGGTAAACGTTGCGAGATCTACACCGATCACCAGAGTCTCAAGTATATCTTCACCCAACCATATTTGAACCTTAGGCAAAGACGTTGGTTGGAGTTGATCTCAGATTATGATCTAGGGATTACCTACACCCCAGGCAAAGCTAATGTCATGGCTGATGCGCTAAGTCGCAAATCCTATTGCAACAATCTCATGTTGCAGCAGGGCCAACCACTTCTCCATGAGGAATTCTCTAAGCTTAACCTTCACATTGCTCCTCACGGATTCCTTTCTACCTTGGTGGCGAAACCTACTATTGTGGATCGTATCATAGAAGGCCAGAAGCATGATATGGGGATTACCCGGATCAAGAGAAACATTGCCAAGGGAGTAGCTGGTTGTTTCTCTATGGATGAACGAGGTGTTGTTTACTTTGGGAACCGCTTGGTGGTTCCCAAGAGTCAGCAGATGCAGCAACTGATTCTTAAGGAGGCGCATGAATCCCCTCTCACGATTCATCCCGGTAGTACTAAGATGTATCAGGACCTACGCCAGAGGTTCTGGTGGACTAGGATGAAGAGATAAATCGCTCAGTTTATTGCTAACTGCGACGTTTGTCGTCGCGTTAAGGAAGAGCATCAAAGGCCTGCTGGCACCCTTCAGCCTTTAGCCATTCCTGAGTGGAAATGGGATAAAGTTGGTATGGATTTCATCACCGGCTTTCCCAGGACCAAGAAAGGGAATAACACTATCTTCGTAGTCGTTGATCGTCTTTCCAAAGTGGCTCACTTCCTACCTGTTCGAGAGAGTATCACTGCTAGTCAGCTCGCTGACTTATATATTTCTCAAATAGTGTCACTTCATGGTGTTCCCCTAGAGATCAATTCAGACCGTGGAAGTCTTTTCACTTCTCATTTCTGGGAGAGTTTCCAAACTGCCATGGGAACCCATCTTTCCTTCAGTACCGCTTTCCACCCTCAGTCGAGTGGTTAGGTGGAACGGGTCAACCAAATTCTCGAAGACATGCTTAGAGCTTGCGTTATCTCATTCGGAATGGATTGGGAGAAATTTCTTCCTTTCGCCGAATTTGCTTATAACAATAGCTATCAATCCAGTCTCAAGAAAGCTCCTTTTGAGATTCTCTATGGACGAAAATGTCGAACACCTTTGAACTGGTCGAAACGGTGAAAGACAATTCTTTGGACGGACATGATCCAGAGGCGAAGAGCAAGTTCGCATCATTCGTGAGAATTTGAAAACAGCCCAATCTCGTCAAAGAGCCGAGATGACCGTCGTCATAAGGAAGTGGCTTATGAAATTGGCGACAAAGCTTACCTTGGGTTACTCCTTTGAAGGGTACCCATCGTTTCGTATCAAGGGCAAGTTGGCTCCTCGTTACATTGGTCCCTTTCGCATTCTCGCTAAACGAGGAGAGGTTGCCTACCAGTTGGAACTACCCCCACATCTTTCTTGAGTTCATGATGTCTTCCACGTCTCTCAACTCAGGCGTTGCTTCTCGGATCCCATCCGTGGAGTGGACCATGAAACGCTTGATCTCCAAGATAACCTCATGTATCGAGAGTACCCTGTTCGCATTCTTGATCAAGCAGAGCGAGTCACTCGACGTCAGCACATCAAGTTTCTCAAGGTTCAGTGGTCTCATCATTCGAGAGAGAAGCTACTTGGGGCGAGAAGATCGTCTTCGATTGGAGTACCCGCTTTCTTTCCGTCGACCCACGAATCTCGGGACGAGATTCTTTCAAGTGGGGGCGAGTTGTCACATCCCTAGTTCTGGTATGACATAGGCTAGCTAGTCATTTGTGAATCATGTTTAAATTTCATTTAAATTGAAATGAGGATTTGGGGAACCCTCAGAATCATTTTTGGAAATTGACCCAAGTAAAAATTGCTCCAAAAAGGTCCAAGAAAATGCTCATGTTGCGTCTGAAAATATTGGACAGAGATAAAAATCAAACCAATATTTTTGGGAGCTCATAAGTATTTATCTTGGGCATTTGGAATTAATGCATAATTATTTGCATTGGATATATAAATGTTATATATATATTATATGTCCAAAAATTATGCTAGTTGATGAGGAGCTCTGGAATAATACCACTAGCCCCTACAAAAATTGGCATAAGTTAATAAAATGGTTTAGTATTTTTTTTAAATCAAAACAAATGTCAGCAAAATAGAAAAGAAAACAAAAAGGGGAAAACCCTTACAAGGACTTACCTGGGCCACTTGCTGGCTGGCTCAGTCTTGCCCAGCCGACCTGGCAGCGCCTGATCGCCCCCTCCTCGCGCCAGAGGGCAGGCGTGGTCGCCAGACGCCACACAGATGCGGCCACGGCAGCTGCCTGCCTGCCCTCTCCCCTCTTCGTCCTGGCCTCTTGAGCGCGCCAGCGCCGCCCGCAACTCTCTCTCTCTCGCTCTCCCTCCTCCCTAGACCTCTCCTCTCTCCCGCGCCCAAACGCTGCCGCCGCCGCAGCTCACGCCCGGCAGCGCCCGCGCGTCCCTCGCCCTCCGTCGTGTCCAGAAGCTCTGCCACATCGCCGGCTACCTCTCTGTCGAGCCACGCGACGCGGGAGGCCCTGGAACGCCGCCATCGCCATCGTCTTTGTCACCGGCTGCCCGAGATCGCCGACGACGCTCCGGCCGCATCAGTGCTTCCCCGAGCTCGCTGACGCCTTCGCTGGATCCGCCGTGAGCTCTACTTCGTTTCCCCCCTCCTCCCCGGCTCGTTTGCCCCGTCTAACTAGCTCAACCACCGCGCCCGCAAGCTCCTCACCGCCGGCCATGGCGCCACGGTGGCCAGGGCCCGAGCCAGCCACTCCCGCGCGCGTCACCGTGTTCCTGGTGACGCCAGGAGGCCGTAGAGGCCCTCCGCATCCACTGCCGTGATCCGCAACGCTGCGCCCGCACGCCACCGAACTCCGGCCGCCGCCCGAGCTCCGCTCCGGCGAGCTCCGGCCGTCCCCGCCTCTTCCACTTGCTCCAGACGATGCGGACGAGCGCTGGCTCCTCGCCCGTGGTCTCCGCCGCCCAAATGGTCGCCGGAGCGACGATCCCGAGCCCTCTGTCGCGTTCGGCCTCGCCGGAGGCTAGATGCCGGCGGGATTGACCAGGTCAACACCCGCTAACTAAGCCCCCTTGTGACGCTGACATGTGGGGCCCGGCCCTGCTAATTTTTAGTTTAGGATTAGTTTAGCAACTAATTAACTCTGTTAACTAACTATGACACTGACGTGTGGACCCCACACGTCAGGTTTGACCCCAGTCAGTCGCAGTTGACTTGCTAACGTCATGCTTACTCAATGCTGACGCAGTAATGCAATTTTCTGGATTTATTCTTTTCAGGAAATTCCAGAAAATGTTATAAACTTCAAAAATTCATAGCAATTCAACCGTAGCTCAGATTGAAATAATTTATATATGAAAAATTATCAGAAAAATGCAATCTATCCATCTGTACCAGTTTCATGCATGAAAACCAACTTATACCTGCTGTATAAGTGAAACAATATAATGGCATATATAAGAGCTTAACTTGGAGTTGCATTTGAATTCTTGGTTCAAATGTACCTCTTCCAAACTGAATTCTAGTTGCATTAGCTCAAACAACATCACATCTACATGCCATGTTCATGCATCATATTGTTGCATATGATTGTGTATTGATTGCCGGCACCCTTCCTTCTTGATAGGTCTGCTCGGAGGCGTTCAGTACACATGCGTGAAGCGGTGCCCCCTTGTTGATTTACCAGGCAAGCAAACCCCCTTGTTCATTCCGATACAATCCTACTCTCTTGCTCCTGCTCTCAGTTATTGCATTAGGACCACAACGATTCATCGCTACTTTGTGCTGCGGTAGTTGAACCCATTCCTCTGCATGACTGTCATTGCCACGATAAATAGTTGAAACCCACTAGCATGTGTAGGAGTTGATTGAGCCATGTTGTGTTCCTACCATGCTATGCCTGCTATTGCTTAGAGTTGTGTCAGGTCTGATTCATTGTGAATGAATTGGAGTGTTACGATATGTTCTGATGCTGAGAGTGAAGTGTGTGAACACGATTTGGTAAAGGTAGCGGTGAGAGGACATGTAGGCGTACATGGTGGGTTGTCTCACTGGAACCGTCCTTAAGCACTGAGTTCTATGTATGTTGTCCAATGACTCAATACTACCACACATTGGGTTCCGGTAACTCGGCCCCTCTCGACTTATTAATCAACTTGATCTCTGTGCAGGAGTTGCAACTAGTTTCTGGTGTTTGTAGGTAGTGCTATTTTTCTACCGAGTGGCACCTGGCGAGGTGGGCTTGGGACAGACTAGGCACGGTGGCACGGTGTACCAAGTGGCACCGGATGGTGGGCTTGGGAACCCTGCTCACATCGTTTGGGGCCGTGGCGACACCCGCCGGATCTCCTTGCGGATGGAACCCGAATAGGCGATAAACACAGGCTAGAGTCTTGTGTGGTTAGTCGGTCATGGCCGACACCCTCGCCGAGCTTCCGCTTGAAGGTTGCGAGGTACATGGCGTGTACATGGCGATAAGTGGTGAGAGCGTGTGTGAAGAAGTACACCCTGCAGGGTTATCATGATCTATTGAATAGCCGTGTCCTCTGTTATGGACTTCTCGGTTGCTTACGTGGTACATAGACAACTTGAAGTGGATACTCTAAAATGCTCAAGACAAGTGTGAGTGCTATGGATGGCCTTCTCGTATGGAGACGGGATGAATCCATAGTAGTGTATTAATGTGGTGACTAGTGGACTCGTAGCGCCATATCACCTCAAAGAAGTTCGGTAGTCGAGAACAGGATAGCCACAGAGTCAAAGCTGGCTTGCTGCAACTAAACTCCACATTACCTTCTTGATACTAATGCATGTATAATAGGATCGATGTAAGTCTTCTTTGAGTACCTTTGTACTCACGTTGCTTTATTTATGTTTTGCAGCGGAGACTTGGTCTTACTAGTAGTTCGCTTGGACTTTGACGAGTAGCTTGTTACCTCAGCTACGATCTTGTACCCTTGGGAGGGTCTTGTAGATAGTCAGGCTTCTCAGCCTTTTTTTCTTTTGTAGTTATGCGTACTCGGACATGTAATGCTTCCGCTTGTTGCTTGTATGTCTCGGATGATGGGTCATGTGACCCCTGTTTGTATTAAATGCTATGTGGCTCTTCTGAGCCTTTACCTATATGAGTTTGCGTTATGTTGTGATGCCATGTTGTACAGCACATACTTGCATGTTATGCGTACGTGTAACTTGTATTGCTATGTGTGGGATCCGACAACCTAGTTGTTTATCCTTGGTAGCCTCTCTTATGGGGAAATGTAGTCTAGTGCTTCCACCGAGCCTGGTAGATGCCTACTGCCCGGCTCACCGAGTCTGCTAGCCCAAAGACTGCTGCTCGGAACACTTGGTGGCGGCATGTGATTCACTTCGTTCCTGTGTCTGTCCCTTCGGGGAAATGTCATGCGGTGACATCCGGAGTCCTGCCTAGCCTGCTAGAGCCCGGTTCACCGGAGTCCTGGTAGCCCAGTGCTACAGCCCGGATTCACACGCTGCTGACCGACATGCTCGATGTTGATTCATGTATGCCTGTCCCCATAGGTTAGTGCCACTTTGGGTTCACGACTAGTCATGTCGGCCCGGGTTCTCTGTCATATGGATGCTAGCGACACTATCATATACGTGAGCCAAAAGGCGCAAACGGTCTCGGGCCATGGTAAGGCGACACCCGTGGGAATACCGTGCGTGAGGCTGCAAAGTGATATGATGTGTTACATGCTAGATCGGTGTGACTTAGGATCGGGGTCCTGACAGCTTTGGTATCAGAGCCTGACTGCCTGTAGGATTTCCAAGCCAAACTGGTCGAAGTTGAGTCTAGAAATGCTTTAGTTATGTAGGGGAATTGATTGTGGGAGGGAACGTAAGGCTCTTTTTACTCCTTATATCTCATGCCCTTTCGATCCGAGTCGTCCTATCTTTCCTACGGGTTAAGGAACTAGGTTTCTCTTACATCTAACAGGATCACGTGTTACTACTCCGTAGTCTCTTAGGATTGGTTGATCAGAGTCATACCCCAGTTTTCGAGTACCTCCGGTGCAGCCTGTTTAGTAATATCTCAGAACCTTTGAGTGGTGATGTTGAGTATGTTACTACCCCATTTTAGCAGGATGTCTCATTTTGAGCATTTTACTGCCGTTATGCTGCCGGAATTTCCCCAGGAGTTCGAGAGTTACTAATTTTTTTGTCCTACATTTTACAGTCTGTAGTTGATGTTGATTTCGTCCTTGGTTTCGTTTCTCAGGATGTCATCAGTTAAGCGAAGTTCTGTTGCTCGTAGCCAGAACCACGGAGATGGTAGGGATGAGGATCCTCCCGACCAGCCTTCATTGGCAGAGTTTATGTTGGATATGGAGAGAAACAAGCATGAGTCTAACCGCTTGTTGGCACGTATCGAGGAGAACACCGCACAACAGTTCAAAGGGTCTGCAACCATTCATGACTTCATTCGCTTGCACCCACCTACCTTTCATCATTCCATCGAGGCACTCGATGCATATGACTGGCTCTGTAGTATCACACGCGAGCTCCGTTCTGCGAACGTAGTTGAAAGTGACAAGGTCACCTATGCTGCATACCACCTGGAAGGTCATGCTAGTCTTTGGTGGCAGAACTATGAGGCTATGCTTCCAGCTGGCCAGATTCCTACCTGGAGAGATTTCACTGAGGCTTTTCGCGAGCATCACATTCCTGAAGCCCTCATCGATCGCAAGAGAGAATAGTTCCGTAGTTTCACCCAGAGTAAGATGGCTGTTGATGCTTACAGCAGAGAGTTCGAGAACCTCGCCCGTTATGCCACAGAAGAGGTGTCCACGGACGCCAAGAAGCAGGCTAGGTTTCGGAAGGGTCTCAACCCCAAGTTGCGTCGTGATCTCCACCTGCATCATTGTGATACATTCCAAGCTCTTGTGAACAAGGCCATTAATGCAGAGACAGCTCAGCTCACTTACGAGGAGTCTCGTAAGCACACCCGTGATTTGGTTTCTTCCTCCGGTTCTAGTTCGCAGAAGCGCCGGATTTGGATTTCAAACTCTGCTCTTCCACCCGGATATTCACCGAGGCCTTCCCATGTGGCGCCTCACCCAGTTCAGTTACATGCTCCACCCAGGCCTATTGGTAGACCGCTTGTCAATGCGGGTCCACGTCAACTTCAGGGACTTGCTTCACATGTGGAGAGCCAGGACACTATGCACGTGACTGCTCTCAGGCCAGTTATGCTCCACCCCTGCCCGAGAAGACTGTTGGCTGTGTTAAGCCATCAAGCAAGACGATCAGTGTCAAGTCAGCCCCCACTGAACGTGGACGTGTGCATCACGTCTCAGATAAAGACGCTCATGATGATCCGGATGTCGTTCTTGGTACACTCCTTGTCAACTGTCATCCAGCTTCGGTTCTATTCGATACTGGAGCATCTCATTCCTTCATTTCTGAAAGCTATGCTAACTTGCACAACATATCATTTTGTGATATGCCCTCTCCACTAGTCATTCAAACCCCTGGATCCAAATGGCAAACTTCTAGTGTAAGCCATGGTAATGAAATCCTTGTGGACAGACTTGTATTCCTTGCCTCACTTATAGCCCTCAAGTCCACAGATATTAACATCATCTTGGGTATGGACTGGATGAAAGCTCATTATGCCAAGATTGATTGTTATACCAGGTCCGTTCAGCTTACACACCCATCTGGCAAGATAGTCACTGTCTCCACTAGAGTTGCAAAGCGTCAGCTCTATTCTCTTAATGCCAGCCCTCTTCCAGACCTTGAAGATATCCCGATAGTCCGTGAGTTTCCGGATGTCTTTCCAGAGGAACTGCCGGTATTCCACCAGAGAGATGTAGAGTTAAATCATAGATATTATCCGTGAACCGCTCCAATCTCTAGGAGACCTTACAAGATGGCACCCTTAGAACTAGCCGAGCTTAAGAAACAACTTGATGAGTCCTTGCAAAAGGGTTTCATCCGTCCTAGTTCTTCTCCTTGGGCTTGCCCCGTCCTTTTCGTCAAGAAGAAGGATGGTACGGACCGGATGGTTGTAGATTATCGTCCCGTTAATTTGTTCACGATAAAGAACAAGTATCCGCTCCCCAGGATCAACGATCTGTATGATCAGCTCGCTGGATCCTCAGTCTTCTACAAGATGGATTTGAGGTTAGGCTACCATCAAATCAAGATAAGAAATGGAGACATTCCCAAAACAGCCTTTGTCACTCGTTATGGCCAGTACGAGTACACTGTCATGTCCTTTGGTCTAACCAATGCTCCAGCTACATTCTACCGCTTGATGAACTCGATCTTTATGGAGTACCTAGATAAGTTCGTCGTGGTTTACCTCGATGATATTTTTATTTACTCAAAGAACGAGGAAGAGCATGCCGAACATCTTAGACTTGTGCTAGAAAAACTCAGAGAGCACCGCCTTTATGCCAAGTTCTCCAAGTGTGAATTTTGGTTGCCAGAAGTGACCTACCTTGGCCACGTAATCTCTGGTAAGGGTATTGCTGTCAATCCCGAGAGAGTTAAGGCCGTTCTTGATTGGACTCCACCTAAAACCGTTAAACAAGTTAGGAGTTTCCTTGGTCTAGCCAGCTATTATCGCCGCTTTGTTGAAAACTTCTCCAAAGTAGCAAAACCCCTCACGGAACTTCTCAAGAAAGATAAAAAGTTTGAGTGGTCCCCACAGTGTGAGTACAGTTTTCAGGAACTGAAAAGATGCCTGACTTCTGCTCCCATACTTGTGCCACCGGATTTCACTAAAGACTTTGTTATCTACCGCGACGCCTCACGACAGGGACTAGGTTGCATTCTTATGCAGGATCGTCATGTGATTGTCTATGCATCTCGTCAGTTGCATCCACATGAGGAGAATTATCCTACACATGATCTAGAGCTTGCAGCCGTAGTCTATGCACTTAAGACATGGCGACACTACCTTCTCGGTAAACGTTGCGAGATCTACACCGATCACCAGAGTCTCAAGTATATCTTCACCCAACCAGATTTGAACCTTAGGCAAAGACGTTGGTTGGAGTTGATCTCAAATTATGATCTAGGGATTACCTACACCCCAGGCAAAGCTAATGTCATGGCTGATGCGCTAAGTCGCAAATCCTATTGCAACAATCTCATGTTGCAGCAGGGCCAACCACTTCTCCATGAGGAATTCTCTTAGCTTAACCTTCACATTGCTCCTCACGGATTCCTTTCTACCTTGGTGGCGAAACCTACTATTGTGGATCGTATCATAGAAGGCCAGAAGCATGATACGGGGATTACCCGGATCAAGAGAAACATTGCCAAGGGAGTAGCTGGTTGTTTCTCTATGGATGAACGAGGTGTTGTTTACTTTGGGAACCGCTTGGTGGTTCCAAAGAGTCAGCAGATGCAGCAACTGATTCTTAAGGAGGCGCATGAATCCCCTCTCACAATTCATCCCGGTAGTACTAAGATGTATCAGGACCTACGCCAGAGGTTCTGGTGGACTAGGATGAAGAGAGAAATCGCTCAGTTAATTGCTAACTGCGACGTTTGTCTTCGCGTTAAGGCAGAGCATCAAAGGCCTGCTGGCACCCTTCAGCCTTTAGCCATTCCTGAGTGGAAATGGGATAAAGTTGGTATGGATTTCATCACCGGCTTTCCCAGGACCAAGAAAGGGAATAACGCTATCTTCGTAGTCGTTGATCGTCTTTCCAAAGTGGCTCACTTCCTACCTGTTCGAGAGAGTATCACTGCTAGTCAGCTCGCTGACTTATATATTTCTCGAATAGTGTCACTTCATGGTGTTCCCCTAGAGATCAATTCAGACCATGGCAGTCTTTTCACTTCTCATTTCTGGGAGAGTTTCCAAACTGCCATGGGAACCCATCTTTCCTTCAGTACCGCTTTCCACCCTCAGTCGAGTGGTCAGGTGGAACGGGTCAACCAAATTCTCGAAGACATGCTTAGAGCTTGCGTTATCTCATTCGGAATGGATTGGGAGAAATGTCTTCCTTTCGCCGAATTTGCTTATAACAATAGCTATCAATCCAGTCTCAAGAAAGCTCCTTTTGAGATTCTCTATGGACGAAAATGTCGAACACCTTTGAACTGGTCAGAAACCGGTGAAAGACAATTCTTTGGACTGGACATAATCCAGGAGGCAGAAGAGCAAGTTCGCATCATTCGTGAGAATTTGAAAACAGCCCAATCTCTTCAAAAGAGCCAGTATGACCGTCGTCATAAGGAAGTGGCTTATGAAATTGGCGACAAAGCTTACCTTCGGGTTACTCCTTTGAAAGGTACCCATCGTTTCGGTATCAAGGGCAAGTTGACTCCTCGTTACATTGGTCCCTTTCGCATTCTCGCTAAACGAGGAGAGGTTGCCTACCAGTTGGAACTACCCCCACATCTTTCTCGAGTTCATGATGTCTTCCACGTCTCTCAACTCAGGCGTTGCTTCTCGGATCCCATCCGTGGAGTGGACCACGAAACGCTTGATCTCCAAGATAACCTCATGTATCGAGAGTACCCTGTTCGCATTCTTGATCAAGCGAGCGAGTCACCGACGCCGTAACATCAAGTTTCTCAAGGTTCAGATGGTCTCATCATTCCGAGAGAGAAGCTACTTGGGAGCGAGAAGATCGCCTTCGACTAGAGTACCCGCTTTCTTTCCGTCGACCTTCGAATCTCGGACGAGATTCTTTCAAGTGAGGCGAGTTGTCACATCCCTAGTTCGGTATGACCTAGGCTAGCTAGTCATTTGTGCATCATGTTTAAATTTCATTTAAATTGAAATGAGGATTTGAGGAACCCTCGTAATCATTTTTGAAATTGACCCAAGTAAAATTGCTCCAAAAAGGTCCAAGAAAATGCTCATGTTGCCTCTGAAAATATTGGACAGAGATAAATATCAAACCAATATTTCTGGGAGCTCATAAGTATTTATCTTGGGCATTTGGAATTAATGCATAATTATTTGCATTGGATATATAAATGTTATATATATATTATATGTCCAAAAATTATGCTAGTTGATGAGGAGCTCTGGAATAATACCACTAGCCCCTACAAAAATTGGCATAAGTTAATAAAATGGTTCAGTATTTTTTTAAATCAAAACAAATGTCAGAAAAATAGAAAAGAAAACAAAAAGAGGAAAACCCTTACCTGGACTTACCTAGGCCACTTGCTGGCCTGGCTCTGTGCCGGCCCAGCCGACTGGCCAGCGCCAGTCGTCCCCCTCAAGGCCAGAGGGACAGGGCGTGGTCGCCAGACGCTGCAGCAAGATCGTGCCACGGCAGCTGCCTGCCTGCCCTCTCCCCTCTTCATCCTGGCCTCGCCAGAAGCGCCCAGCGCCGCCCCGCAACTCTCACTCTCTCTCGTTCTCCCTCCTCCCATAGACCTCTCCCTCTCCCCGCGCTCGAAACGCTGCCGCCACCGCAGCTCACCGCCGACGCGCTCCCCGCCGTCCCCTCGCCCCTCCGTCGTGTCCAGAAGCTCCGCCACATCGCCGGCTACCTCTCTGTCGAGCCACGCGACACGGGAGGCCCTGGAACGCCGCCATCGCCATCGTCTTCGTCACCGGCTGCCCGAGATCGCCGACGACGCTCCGGCCGCATCAGTGCTTCCCCGAGCTCGCTGACGCCTTCGCTAGATCCGCCGTGAGCTCTACTTCGTTTCCCCCCTCCTCCCCGGCTCGTTTGCCCCGTCTAACTAGCTCAACCACCGCGCCTGCAAGCTCCTCGCCACCGGCCATGGCGCCACGGTGGCCAGGGCCCGAGCCAGCCACTCCCGCGCGCGTCACCGTGTTCCTGGTGACGCCAGGAGGCCGTAGAGGCCCTCCGCATCCACTGCCGTGATCCAGAACGCTGCGCCCGCACGCCACCGAACTCCAGCCGCCGCCCGAGCTCCACTCCGGCGAGCTCCGGCCGTCCCCGCCTCTTCCACTTGCTCCAGACGACGCGGACGAGCGCTGGCTCCTCGCCCATGGTCTCCGCCGCCCAAATGGTCGCCGGAGCGACGATCCCGAGCCCTCCGCCGCGTTCGGCCTCGCCGGCGGCTAGACGCCGGCGGGATTGACCGGGTCAACCCCCGCTAACTAAGCCCCCTTGTGACGCTGACATGTGGGGCCCGTCCCTGCTAATTTTTAGTTTAGGATTAGTTTAGCAACTAATTAACTATGTTAACTAACTATGACACTGACGTGTGGACCCCACACGTCAGGTTTGACCTCGATCGCGCATTGACTTGTCGACGTCATGCTTACTCAATCGACGTGATAATGCAATTTTATGGATTTATTCTTTTCAGGAAATTCCAGAAAATGTTATAAACTTCAAAAATTCATAGCAATTCAACCGTAGATCAGATTGAGATAATTTATATATGAAAAATTATCAGAAAGATGCAATCTATCCATCTGTACCAGTTTCATGCATGAAAACCAACTTATACCTGATGTATAAGTGAAACACTATAATGGCATATATAAGAGCTTAACTTGGAGTTGCATTTGAATTCTTGGTTCAAATGTACCTCTTCCAAACTGAATGCTAGTTGCATTAGCTCAAACAACATCACATCTACATGCCATGTTCATGCATCATATTGTTGCATATGATTGTGTATTGATTTCCGGCACCCTTCCTTCTTGATAGGTCCTGCTCCGGAGACGTTCCAGAGTACCTGTCTGTGAAGCAGTGCCCCCTTGTTGATTTACCAGGAAAGCAAACCCCATTGTTCATTCCGATACAATCTTACTCTCTCGCTCTTGCTCTCAGTTATTGCATTAGGACAACAACGATTCATCTGCTACTTTGTGCTGCGGTAGTTGAACCCATTCCTCTGCATGACCTATCATTGCCACAGTAAATAGTTGAAACCCACTAGCATGTGTAGGAGTTGATTCAGCCATGTTGTGTTCCTACCATGCTATGCCTGCTATTGCTTAGAGTTGTGTCAGGTCTGATTCATCGGGAATGAATTGGAGTGTTACGATATGTTCTGATGCTGAGAATGAAGTGTGTGAACACGATTTGGTAAAGGTAGCGGTGAGAGGCCATGTAGGAGTACATGGTGGGTTGTCTCACCGAACCGTCCTTAAGCAATCGAGTTCTATGTATGTTGCCCAATGACTCGATACTAACACACATTGGGTTCGCTTAACTCGCCCCTCTCGACTTATTAATCAACTTGATCTCTGTCCAGAGTCGCAACTAGTTTCGTGTTTGTAGGTAGTGCTATTTTTCTACGAGTGGCACCCGGCAGGTGGGCTTGGGACAGACTAGGCACTGTGTGGCACGGTGTACCAAGTGGCACCCGGATGGTGGGCTTGGGAACCCTGCTCACATCGCTTGGGGCCTTGAGCGACACCCGCCGGATCTCCTTGCGGATGGAACCCTAATAGGCGATAAACCTGGGCTAGAGTCTTGTGTGGTTAGTCGGTCATGGCCGACACCCTCGCCAAAGCTTCGCTTGAAGGTTGCCGAGGTACATGACGGTACATGGTGATAAGTGGTGAGAGCGTGTGTGAAGAAGTACACCCTGCAGGGTTATCATGATCTATTGAATAGCCGTGTCCTCTCGTTATGGAGTTCTTGGATGCTTACGTGGTACATAGACAACTTGAAGTGGATACTCTAAAATGCTCAAGACAAGTGTGAGTGCTATGGATGGCCTTCTCGTATGGAGACGGGATGAATCCATAGTAGTGTATTGTGTGGTGACTAGTGGACTGTGCGCCATATCACCTCAAAGAAGTTCGGTAGTCGAGAACAGGATAGCCACGAGTCAAAGCTGGCTTGCTGCAACTAAACTCCACATTACGTTCTTGATACTAATGCATGTATAATAGGATCTGATGTAAGTCTTGCTGAGTACCTTTGTACTCACGTTGCTTTATTTATGTTTTGCAGCGGAGACTTCGGTCTTACTAGTAGTTCCGCTTGGACTTCAACGAGTAGCTTGTTACCTCAGCTACGATCTTGTACCCTTGGGAGGGTCTTGTAGATAGTCAGGCTTCTCAGCCTTTTTTTTTGTTTTGTAGTTGTCTGTAATCAGACATGTAATGCTTCCGCTTGTTGCTTGTATGCTCTGGATGATGGGTCATGTGACCCCTGTTTGTATTTAATGCTATGTGGCTCTTCTGAGCCTTTACCTATATGAGTTTGCGTTATGTTGTGATGCCATGTTGTACAGCACATACTTGCATGTTATGCGTACGTGTAACTTGTATTGCTATGTGTGGGATATGACAACCTAGTTGTTTATCCTTGGTAGCCTCTCTTATGGGGAAATGTAGTCTAGTGCTTCCACTGAGCCATGGTAGTCTGCTACAGCCCGGCTCACCGGAGTCCTGCTAGCCCAGCACTGCTGCTCCGGAACACGTGACTGGCCGGCATGTGATTCACCGTTCTCGTGTTCGTCCTTCGGGAAATGTCGCAGCGGTGACATCCGAGTCACCGTTTTCGCCTTTTGGCTCACGTATATGATAGTGTCGCTAGCATCCATATGA
This sequence comes from Aegilops longissima, assembly GCA_021605205.1. Classification (NCBI taxonomy): domain Eukaryota; kingdom Viridiplantae; phylum Streptophyta; class Magnoliopsida; order Poales; family Poaceae; genus Aegilops; species Aegilops longissima. Next base: position 412,356,740 of record CM038676.1, on the reverse strand, counting down.
CAGAGAACCGGGCCGACATGGCTGGTCGTGAACCCAGCGGCACTAACCCATGGAGTGCGAGCATACATGAATCACATCGAGCATATCGGTCATCAGCGTATGAATCCGGGCTGTAGCACTGCAGGCTAACAGGACTCGGTAACACAGGCTTTAGCAGGCTAGGCAGGACTCCGGATGTCACGCGTGATATTTCCCGAAGGACAGACATAAGGCAAGTGAAACACATGCCCGCCAGATCAAGTGTCCAAAGCGGTAGTCTTTGGGCTAGCGAGGACTCGGTGAACGGGCATGGCGGACTACTATCGCTCGGGAAGCACTAGACTACATTTCCCCATATGAGAGGCTGCCAAGGATAAACAACTAGATTGTCGGATCCCACACATACCAAGCATTTCAAACATACACACAATATGCTCCATATGTGTAGATACAACATGGCATCATAACATAACTCTCGACTCAAATATTTATTCATTAGGCTCCGAGGCGAGATATTACAAACATGGGTCTCATGACCCAACACTCGAAGCATACAAGTCAAAGCACAAGCGGAAGCTAAACATGTCGAGTACAGAACAACTATAAAATGAAAAAGGCTGCGGCTGACTATCTACCAGATCTGCTGAGGGCACAAGATCGTAGCTGAGGTAACAAGCTAAACGTCAAGTCCAGCGGAACTACTAGCGAGACCGACGTCTCTCTACAAAACATAAAATAAGCAAACGTGAGTACAAACGTACTCAGCAAGACTTACATCGAACTATCTACATATGCATCATTATCAACAAAGGGGTGGTGGAGTTTGACCGCAGCAAGCCAGCTTTGACTCGGTGGCTATCCTGAACTACATTGCAGGTAACTCTTTTGAGGTGGCGCTACGAGTCCACATATTCACCATATCAATACACCACTATGGATCCGCTCCCGTCACCCTACGAGAACGCCATCCATAGCACTCACGGTTATCTTGCGCATTTTAGAGTATCCACTTTCACTTGTCTATGAACTGATATAGGCAACCCAGAAGTCCTTTTCCGCAGACATGGCTATTCGAATAGATCATATTAACCCTGCAGGGGTGTAATCTTCACACACGCTCTCACCACTTACCGCCGTTTACACGACATGTACTCAGCAACCTTCAAGCGATGTGGACTCATGTGCGCCATCTCAAAAGAGTTACTTGCAGTCGTAGTTCAGGATAGCCACCGAGTCAAAGCTGGCTTGCTGCAGTCAAACTCCACCACCCCCTTTGTTGATAATGATGCATATGTAGTTAGTTCTGATGTAAGTCTTGCTGAGTACGTTTGTACTCACGTTTGCTTATTTTATGTTTTGCCGAGAGACGTCAGTCTCGCTAGTAGTTCCGCTTGGACTTCGACGTTTAGCTTGGTACCTCAGCTACGATCTTGTGCCCCCGGCAGGATGTGGTAGATAGTCAGGCTTCTCAGCCTTTTTCATCTTATAGATGTCTGTACCCAGACATGTTTAGCATCCACTTGTGCTTTGACTTGTATGCTCTGAGTGTTGGGTCATGAGACCCATGTTTGTATTATCTCGCTCCTCGGAGCCTAATGAATAAATATTTGAGTCGTAGAGTTATGTTGTGATGCCATGTTGTATTTATACATATTGAGCATATTGTGTGTATGTTTGAAATGCTTGGTATGTGTGGGATCCGACAATCTAGTTGTTTATCCTTGGCAGCCTCTCATATGGGGAAATGTAGTCTAGTGCTTCCTGAGCGATAGTAGTCCGCTACAACCCGGTTCACCGGAGTCCTGCTAGCCCAGCACTACTTCTTTGGACACTTGACTGGCCGGCATGTGTTTCACTTCGTTCCTATGTCTTTCCCTTCGGGGAAATGTCACGCGGTGACATTCGGAATCCTGCCTAGCCTGCTACAGCCCGGGTTACCGGAGTCCTGTTAGCCCAGTGCTACAGCCCGGATTCATACGTTGATGACCGACATGCTCGATGTGATTCATGTATGCCTGTCCCCATGGGTTAGTGCCGCTTTGGGTTCACGACTAGCCATGTCGGCCCGGGTTCTTTGTCATATGGATGCTAGCGACACTATCATATACGTGAGCCAAAAGACGCAAACGGTCCGGGGCCATGGTAAGGCGACACCCGTGGGAATACCGTGCGTGAGGCCACAAAGTAATATGAGGTGTTACCGGCTAGATCAATGTGACTTGGAATCGGGGTCCTGACAATGTTGGTATCAGAGCCTGACTGCCTGTAGGATTACCAAGCCAAACTGGTCGAAGTTGTGTCTAGAAATGCTTTAGTTATGTAAGGGAATTGATTGAGGAAGGGAACATAAGGCTCTTTTTACTCCTTATACCTCATGGCCCTCTGATCTGAGTTAACCTCTTCTCTTCTAAGGGGATTAAGAACTAGGCCTTCTCATCTATCTATCAGGATGACGTGTTACTAATCCATAGACTTTTAAGATTGTTGGTTTTACGCCCCAGTTCAATTTCTACTATCTCTGTATGATAATTGTTAATCTCGGAACCTTGATATTGTGATGTATGGTGGCTATGCCACCATTTTTCATGATGTCTCAAATCTTTTTGAGCATTTACAGCCGTTATGCTGTCCGAGTCATCCTAGTTCTCTAAATAGTCTGATGCATTTGCAAATCCTTTCCTTCCGTTCCCGATGTCCTTTTTGGTCAGAATAAGCACACTAACCAGTCAGTCGAGGTACTTTATTGCCTCGACATATATGTTGGAGTTATTATTATGACCCTAGGTGTTTAGGAAGTCACCTAGCAATTTAGCAATGCTTTTGTATCCCCAGTGTGATGATTCTGGCCATCATTCTCGAAAGCATCCCGCGATGTTATTAGTTAGTAGGCATTCTATTCCTGGGTTCCTGAACCCGAGATTTCACCCTACTTCATGTTGTTAGTATTTGCTAGTTCCTTTAGGATATTAGTAACTTTGCGATAGTCCTCGAGGTCCGTGGTATTTCCTTCTTCCAAATACCATGAACTAGTTAAGGCAGAAGTTCTTTGAATTAAAAGATCACAATCTGAGTACTCTTGAGGAGTTCTCCATTCATAATTGTGACTCTGCCAGTTCTACCTTCTCCGCATGGGTTATCCGGAAGAAATGTTCAGCTTTGCTCGACATACTAATCTATGCATCCACAACTCAGAAAATTATATGTTCCTTGAGTTGCTCTCTTTAGTTGTATCCCGACCATCCTCTATCAGTTGGTAACCAAGGGTATGTGTGCATTTGTTTATCGATGCCTATTATCCTTGTGGTCCGTCAAGCCATTCTATTCCGGAATGACTAGGAGAAACAAACTCCAGTACCTCATCCATTTCTAGGATTGGGTCAAAGTAGTTGTATTCCGCAGATCAAAATGCCAATTCAGCTTTGTTCTGTTCTACCTTGGAGTATTACCCCCTTTATGTCGAACCGATATGACAACTGCACCAACTCTCATGAATTTTGACGAGTGATACTTCTCACCATCATCATTCATTCCTCGGTCCGTGTTGATGTAACCGGATTGCCGACAAGTGAATTGTGATGTGTGAAATCAATACTCCGAGCAACTCGTTGCTTGGTAGTTAATGGGCAATATCCTCATTATTAGCGTCTTGGTTATTAAATCATCATCCTAAGATTGATCGTGCTACCTAGTCCTTATTTCTGGTGCACACTTCGATTGATGAGTTAGGATCTTATCAAGTCCTCGCTCATTTGATCATATCGTCTTGCCCTCAAAAGCAAGAATGTTCTCGAGCTTAGTAACATACCGGTGGTTCGTGACTTTCCAAATATCTTCTTGGAAGTTTTACCGGGTTGTCTCCTGACTGTTATGTTGAGCTCGTGATCAAGTTGGTTTCTTGTGAACCACCCTTTCTCCAAGAATCTGTGTTGGATACCCCTGAGCTAGTTGGTTGAGCTAGACAACAACTTGGAGAGTTGGAAGATAAAAGCTTGCCTAACTTAGTTCGTTCCAAAGGGATATCCTTGTGTAGTGTGTGTTGAAGAAAGATGATATCTTCATCGATTGGTCCCTGTGATCAGTTGCTGGACCTATTGGCTTATCAATCCTTTGATTTGAGTGTGGGTTATCGTCAAATCAAGTTAGAACCAATGATATTCATAATGTTGTCTTACTCGTGGTTGATCCCTTGAGCATACACCATTACATCTTTTGGTCTGACCAATACTATCACCATGTTCACATGATGGCGGAAGTCCAGTGATATGGAAATTCCGATGAGTTGTTGTTGAGCCCATCAGTAGCATTTTGTCCCCCCCATGATTCATGTTGAACATCAAGCTAGTGTTGAAAACTTTGTAAGCAATGCCTTCGTGACCCGTTCATGAAGCCTATGCTTGGATGGAAGAAGTGACTTCCTCGAATTCATGTGCTTTAGGTGTAAGTTGCCGCCATGAATTTGATAAAGGTTTGTTTTGTTTCCTTTGGAATCATCCCAAGTTAGTCATGCACGTGCGAAGTGCCCTATGGTTTGATAGGTTGGCCGCCTCCATTCTATATGTTTTTCCTAGCACACCAAGCCACTAACTGATTTGTTCAAGGAGAAGAAATTCCTTCTTAAGAGCATGCCTTATGCAAGGACTTCGTTATCCTTGATGATGGTTTCCCACCTGAACTCGGTAGTGCTTTATTGTTATACTACTGTGTGATCATGCTTGTCTTGGACATCATGTTCACATGTGTGTAGCAGAACCGGCTCATGTTTTGGAGCTTGCTATCGTAGTTCATATCCCGAGAATCTCGCAACGTCATCTCATCGATTTGTGTTGCGACCTTTCTTTTCGGACATGCTGGGTCCGAAGTATCCTATCACCAATCGGATCTGAATCTCAGGCAGATATGATGGTTGGAACATTCCGACAGTTGCATTTCGTTCCCAGCTTGTACCATCCTTGTGCCATTTCACCATGGGCTGCCCTCTCAGTAATTGTTGTTTAGGATCATCCTCAAAAGTGGACTTACCATGGGTCCCCTCCACCTCCAATTATAAGCAAATCATCCATTGCGTTGTCTTCAACAAGGTAGTCCACATCATCCATTCTAGCCCGAGTATGTCATTCTTCCGAACTCCTTCAAATGATCGATTGTGATTGCCTTAGACTGGTATAAATAGTTCCAACGATCTATGGATCAAAAGTAATTCTTTTTGCCACTTAAGGGAATAGTTCTCTGCATCACTTTTTCCAAGATGCCCGTTACGGAATCCTGGCAATTATTTCCTCGCCACCTTGACACCATCCACCATCTCTCTAAGCGTGGAATTGATGCCCACCAAATCAAACCTCGTTGTTTGTTCTTCCATCCCTCTCGATGTGTTTTGTGTCCCAACTCGAGATGTTTCAACATCTCATTCCACGAGTTGATCTTGAGTTGCTCGATCTTCAAGAAGATTAAATCCTGTAGGGTTTCCCCCTCTTTCTGTTGTCGTGTCGAGTGAAGATCTCGAAAGCAAAGACATCAAGACCAAGATGATGGAATGAATCAACATCTTCGAGAAGGGCAAATGGATCATGAAGATTGTGATAGCTTTGTGACTTCCTTTCCTCTTACTCACGCCTTGAATCTCGGGCGAGATTCTTGTTTAGTGGGGTGAGTTGTCACATCCCTAGCCTTGCAATGCACTAGTGCTAGCTTGGTTGTTGCATCATGTCTAAATTTATTGAAAGTTGAAATGGGGATTGCTCAAACCCTAGCACCAAACCAAATCAACTAGGTTCAAATAAAAATATTCTCAATGAACCCAAAATGCCCTTCATAAATGTTCACCATCTTTGGTCCTGGCTAAACCCTCTGCCAAAAATGGTTTCATATTGTGGACGCTATTCGGGATTTTTGAATTAATTCATAAGTATTTGAATTTGGACATTTAAATTTTATAATATTTTTTAAATGTCCAAATCCTGAAAGTACTTGGGGGCTATTGGAAATAATTCAAATAGTGCCCACAATTTTTGTCAGGATTTTATAAAATGAGTTAGTATTTTTACTAATTCAAAACAGAGTAATAAAAATAGAAAACAGAACAAAAGTAGAAATTAGAGAGGGAGAGAGTACTTGGGCAACTTACCTGGCCTTACCTGTAGCCGGCCCATTGGGCAGCCCAGCCCACCAGGCAGCCGTGCCATCTTCAACCTCTGCCAGTAGGCAGAGGCGATGACGCACGCGCTCGCTGGGAGACCTCCACCTTCTGCTTCCACCGAGGCGTTCCCGAGCCTTCCCCCTCACGCCACCGCGATGCCACGAACCCCCCTGGTGGCCCCTCTCTCCCCCCCTCTCGCTGCTCTCCCTCCCCCTCCTCTGTTTCTCCTACGCGCAGCCACTGAGCGCAGCCGTTGCCGCCACGAGCAGGCCACCGCAGTTCTCGCAGCCACCGCCGCCGCCTCGCTGAACCACCATACCTGGAGGTTCCCGCGTCCCCTCGACCTCTCTGCTGAAGACGCGATCGCTGGCGCCCAACGCCGCCTCGAGCTCGTCACCGCCAGATCGCTCACCGGACTTCATCGACGATTCACCACCTACCGTCCTCCCCGAGCCCGCTGAGCCTCCCGTCGAACCACCGTGAGCCGTGCTACCTCCCCTCTGTTTTCCTCGTCGGATACGTGCGTAGCTACCGCCTCCGTTAGCTCTCGAAGCCGCCGCCCGCCATGACGCCGCCGCGACCACAATTGTTGTCGCCCGCGTCCGAGCCTGTTAACATGCTCAAGCTCACCAAAGAAGCCAAATCCATCACCGCACCTCCTACTGCGCACTGCAGCCCCTCCAGCTAACCCGTGCTCGGCCGCCGCCACGAAGCTTCGCTCCGCGAGCTCCGGCGCCCGTAGCCTCCCACCTGCTTCCTCGGATGCGGACGACGATGGGCTATGACCGGTGGTCTCCACACGCCCGCCGCCAGAAGCGCAAGTCCGCGAGTCGCCGCGCGTTGTTGGTCGCCGCCGCCAAAACCCGGCGTCTCGACGTGGCAGCGCCATTAGCAGCTAATGGCGCCACTAATTGAACCCACACCCACTAACATATGGGCCCCACTTCCTAATTAACCCTGTTTTAGTTTTGTTTAGATCAAACTAAACCCGTAGGCCCCACAGGTCAGTTTGACCCGGCCACGTCACCTGTTGACCTGGCCCCACATGTCAGTGACCCTAGCCATCACTGTGAGACTGACCAGCGGGTCCCGCTGGTCAGATTTGACCTGGACAGTGCCCGTTGACTTGCTGACGTCAGCGTGAGGTCATGCTGACGCTGTAACTATTTTCTAAAATTAGAATAAATCAGAAAAGGTTTAGAAAATTCCAGAAAATAGTGCCAACTTCAAAAATTCATATAACTTCAACCGTAACTCCAAATGAGATAAATTATATATGAAAAATGATCAGAAAAATCCAATCTATCCATCTGTACCATTTTCATGCATGTTAGAACAACTTATGGCTACTGTATAGGACAAATGAAATGAATGTCATTTAAATAACTACATGTGGAGTTTGAATTTGAATCTTTGATTCAAACCAACTTCATTTAACCTGGTTTTAGTTGCATCAGCTCAAATCACAAGCATATTGCCATGTCATGAGCAAGCATCATATTGTGCATTGCATTGATTGTGTTTCCTTCTGTGTTGCCGGTATTTGTCCCCTCTCAGTAGACGACGTACCGACGATGAGTTCGATGACACCGATGAAGAACTATATTATCTTCAGAAGTGCCAGGCAAGCAAAACCCCCTTGTTCATTCCGATATAATCCCACTCTCTCGCTCCTGCTCTCTTTTACTGCATTAGGACAACAACGATTCATCTGTTACTTGCTGCGGTAGCTGAACCCCTTTATCCTCTCGCATGACCTGTCATTCCACAAGAAATAGATGAAACCCACTAGCATGAGTAGGAGTTGTTTGAGCCCTGTTGTGCCTACTCATTCATGCTTGTTTGTCATACCTGCATCGCTTAGAGTTGAGTCAGTCCGATTCATCGGGATGAATCGAGGTGTGTGAACATGTCCCTCGTGTGTGAGCTAAGTGTGTGAACACGATTTGGTAAAGGTAGCGGTGAGAGGCCATGTAGGAGTACATGGTGGGTTGTCTCATTGCAGCCGTCCTCGTGAACTGAGTTCTGTGTTTGTTATCCATGAAACAGTTACTACCACACATTGGGATCCTTAATTGACTCTCTCTGCTTCTTAACCACCCTTGACCTCTGTCCGGGAGTTGCAACTAGTTTCGTGTTTGTAGGATATGTGTTGGAGGCCGTATGAAGCGCTGACCCTAGGGGTGGGCTATGATGCGGTAGATACACTGGGCCTGTGTACCGAATGCCCGTTTGGTATCTCGGGAACCTGCACACATCGCTCGGGGCCGTTAGTGGAAACCTCGGCGGACTCCTGCGGATGGAACCCGAATAGGCGATAAACCTGGACTAGGGACTTGAGTGTTTAGGTAGGCCGTGGCCGACACCCACGCTGGGCTTCCGCTTGAAGGTTGCCGAGTACATGTCGTAAACGGCGGCAAGTGGTGAGAGTGTGTGAAGAAGTACATCCTGCAGGTTAACATGATCTATTCGAATAGCCGTGTCCATGAAAAGGACTTCGGGTTGCCTATATTAGTTCATAGACAAGTGAAAGTGGATACTCTAAAATGCGCAAGATAATCATGAGTGCTATGGATGGCGTTCTCGTGAGGAGACGGGGCGGGTCCATAGTGGTGTATTGATATGGTGAATATGTGGACTCGTAGCGCCACCTCAAAAGAGTTACTTGCAATGTAGTTCAGATAGCCACCGAGTCAAAGTGGGCTTGCTGCAGTCAAACTCCACCACCCCTTTGTTGATCTTGATGCATATGTAGTTAGTTCGATGTAAGTCTTGCTGAGTACATTTGTACTCAGGTTTGCTTATTTTATGTTTTGCGAGAGACGCTGGCCTTGCTAGTAGTTCCGCTTTGACTTCGACGCTTAGCTTGTTACCTCAGCTACGATCTTGTGCCCTCGGCAGATGTGGTAGATAGTCAGGCTTCTCAGCCTTTTTCATTTGTAGATGTCGTACTCGGACATGTTAAGCTTCGCTTGTGCTTTGACTTGTATGCTCGAGTGTTGGGTCATGAGACCCATGTTTGTAATATCTCGCTCCCTGAGCCTAATGAATAAATATTTGAGTCGAGATTTATGTTGTGATGCCATGTTGTATTTGCACATATTGAGCATATTGTGTGTATGTTTGAAATGCTTGGTATGTGGGATCCGACAATCTAGTTGTTTATCTTTGGCAGCCTCTCATATGGGGAAATGTAGTCTAGTGCTTCCGAGCGATAGTAGTCCGCTACAGCCCGGTTCACCGGAGTCTCGCTAGCCCAAAGACTACTGCTTTGGACACTTGATCGGCCGGCATGTGTTTCACTTCGTTCTCGTGTTCTGTCCTTCGAGGAAATGTCACGCGGTGACATCCGAGTCCTGCCTAGCCTGCTACAGCCCGGGTTACCGGAGTCCTGTTAGCCCAGTGCTACAGCCTGGATTCATACGTTGATGACCGACATGCTCGATGCGATTCATGTATGCCTGTCCCCATGGGTTAGTGTCGCTTTGGGTTCACGACTAGCCATGTCGGCCCGGGTTCTCTGTCATATGGATGCTAGCGACACTATCATATACATGAGCCAAAAGACGCAAACGGTCCCGGACCATGGTAAGGCGACACCCGTGGGAATACCGTGCGTGTGGCCGCAAAGTGATATGAGGTGTTACCGGCTAGATCGATGTGACTTGGAATCGGGGTCCTGACAGCGTTGGTATCAGAGCCAGGTTTCGATCCTGGGACCTGTGGGTTATGGGCCCACCACGCTTCCGCTTCATACACCTTCTTTCTAAGCGTGGAATTGTTGCCCACCAAATCAAACCTCGTTGTTTGTTCTTCCATCCCTCTCGATGTGTTTTGTGCCTCAACTCAAGATGTTTCAACCTCTTATTCCACGAATTGATCTTGAGTGCTCGATTTTCGAGGAGATCGTTTCCTATAGAGTTTCTTTCTGTCGCCATCGTGTTGGATGAAGTTCTCGGAAGCAAAGACGTCAAGATCAATATGAAGCAATGAATCAACATCTTGAGAAGGACAATTGGATCGTGAAGATCATGTTAGCTTGTGACCCCTCTGACTTTTTACCTCACGTCTTGAATCTCGGGACGATATTCTTGTTTAGTGGGGGTGAGCTGTCACAGCCCCAGATCAGCCCTTGCTTGACTTTGCTTGCATCATGTCTAATTTTTTTGAAAGTTGAAATGGGGATTGCTTAAACCCTAGCACCAGATCAAATCAACTAGGTTAAAATAAAAATATTCTCAATGAACCCGAAATGCTCTTCAGAAAAGTTCATTATTTTTGGATTGGTCTAAAACCTCTCCCAAAAATGGTGCACCTAGGCCATTGTGGATTTTTGAATTAAATCATTACTTTTTTGCATTTGGGCATTTAAATACTATAAAATACTTTAAATGCTCAAATAATCCCAAACTGAAATGTTTACTGTAGGTTATATTTCCAACAGTGGTCATGAGCAGTTGCATGATTTCTGGGATTGATTTAGTATTTTTAATAAAGCCCTAAAACTGCAGAATAATAGAAAACAGAATATAATTAGAAAAAGCAGAGAGGAGAGAAACCTTACCTGGACTTACCTCTCCAGGCCACCTGCGCAGCCCACCTGCCCGGCCCAGCCCACCACCGCTTACCTCCCTGTCGTCTTCCACCTCCTGCCAGTAGGCAGAGGAGGGACACGGCGCACGCGCCCGAGCTCGCCACGCCACCTCCCTGCTCGCCTGCCTCACCGAGGCGCCTCGAAGCCCCTCCTCGGCGCCGCTCTGGACCCCCTGGGACCCCTCTCACTCTCCTCTGTGCCATCCCCTCCCCTGGACCTCTCTCTCTCACCCAACCGAACGGGTTCATCGCCGCTGTCCGCCACCACCGCGGCCACCGCCTCCCCCTCGCCTCTCCTACATGCCCCGAAGCTCCGCCATCGATCGCCGCTTCGCCCCACCCAGCCCTGTTACTGGGACAGCCTGCATTGCCGATCGCCTCATCTTCTTCCTTCTCGGAGTGCGCCGCCGACGCCGATTCGCCACGACAGGACGCCCCCGAACCCGCCGACCTACCCCGCCAGATCCTCGTGAGCTCCTGCCCTTCCCCTTGCTCGCCCTCCATTCCCGGCCCCTAGCCCGTCCTCCGACCACGGCCGAGCTTGCCGCTGTGCCATGTCGCTACCGTGGCCATAGTCGCCCCGCCTGCTTTTTGAGCGTGTCTCCGTGCTCACCGAGCTCCCAGGAGCCGAACACGACCAACACCGGTCCCTGCCGTGCACCGTAGCTCCTTCTCCCCTCCCCGCCGAACTTCGGTCGCCGCCCAAGCGGACGCCGCCGTCGTTCTAGGCCATCTCCGGCAGCCCCGCAACCACCACCCGATGCGCCTCGTCACGCTGTAGCCTTAGAGTCCAACCCCGCCTCCTCTCGTCGCCGGAGTCGCCGGGACGAGCGACGCCGCCGCATCTTTGTGTCACCGGCGGCTAACCGCCGACGTGGCTGACATTAGATTAGGGACTAATTAACCATATTTAGTTAACACTAGTCACTGACAAAGGGTCCCAGTTTATTAGTTTACTGGTTAACCAAAATAATTAGGCTAATTAGCAAAACCAGTGGACCCATGCGCCAGAGTTGACCCCCTGACGTGGTCGTTGACTGGGCCCACACGTCAGCGACCCTAACCAGCACCATGACACTGACCAGTGGGACCCCCTGGTCAGGTTTGACTAGTTAGATGCTAGTTAGTGCTAATCACCACTGTTAGGTGCTAGTTCCCTCGCTAAACTAAACCTGAGCTACTGACATGTGGGCCCACCTCACGACACTTTTAATTAGGATTAAATTAGCACTAACGGTCTCGATAATTAGCACGATCATCGACCAGTGGGTCCCAGCGTCGAGTTTGACCTGGGCCGACATCGTTGACCCTGCCGACGCCACAAGGATTTAACGCCGACGCAGCTTAATAATTTTCTCGATTTAAAATAATACGAAAATTCCGTAATATATCCAAAACTTCTAAAATTCATATAAAATCAACCGTAGCTCCAAATCAAATAAATTATATATGAAAAATGATCAGAAAAATCCAATCTATCCATCTGTACCATTTTCATGCATGTTAGAATAATTTATAGCTACTGTTTAGGACAAATCAATTAAATGGCATTTGAATTTCACATATGGAGTTTGGATTTGAATCTTAGGTTCAAACCAACTTCATTTAACCTTGGTGCTAGTTGCATTAGCCCAAACAACAGCATATTGCCATGTCACATTCATGCATCATATTGTTGCATTGCATTGATTGTGTTCTTCCTTGTTTGCCGGTGTTTGTCCCCTCTCAGTAGACGACGTTCGACGATGAGATCGATGGCACCGATGAAGAGCTATAATATCTTCAGAAGTGCCAGGCAAGCAAAACCCCCTTGTTCATTCCGATACAATCCCACTCTCTCGCTCCTGCTCTATTTTACTGCATTAGGACAACAACGACTCATGTGTTACTTGTGCATGTAGCTGAACCCCTTTATCCTCTGCATGACCTATCATTCCACAAGAATTAGATGAAACCCACTAGCATGAGTAGGAGTTGTTTGAGCCTCGATGTGCCTACTCATTCATGCTTGTTTGTCATGCCTGCTATTGCTTAGAGTTGTGTCGGGTCTGATTCATTGGGAATGAATTGGAAAGTGGTGAACATGTCCTCTTGTGTGTGAGCTAAGTGTGTGAACACGATTTGGTAAAGGTAGCGGTGAGAGGCCATGTAGGAGTACATGGTGGGTTGTCTCATTGCAGCCGTCCTTAGGAACTGAGTTCGTGTTTGTGATCCATGAACAGCTACTAGCACACATTGGGTTCCGTAACTCGACCCTCTCGACTTATTAATCAAGATGATCTCTGTCCAGAGTTGCAACTAGTTTCGGTGTTTGTAGGTAGTGTTAGTAGTCTACCAAGTGGCACCCAAGACATGTGGGCTTGGGACAGACTAGGCCTGATGCACGGTGTACCAAGTGGCACCCAGGTTGGTGGGCTTGGGAACCCTGCTCACATCGCTTGGGGCCGTGAGCGACACCCGACCGGATCTCCTTGCGGATGGAACCGAATAGGCGATAAACCCGACGAGAGACTTGTGTGGTTAGTCGGTCGTGGCCGACTCCCTCGCCCGGCTTCCGCTTGAAGGTTGCCGAGGTACATGACGTGTCTGAGGCGATAAGTGGCGAGAGCGTGTGTGAAGAAGTACACCCTGCAGGGTTATCATTATCTATTGAATAGCCGGATTCCTCGGATATGGAAACTTGGACCCTTGCATAGTTCATAGACAAGTGAAAATGGATACTCTAAAATGCTAAGATAAGCATGAGTGCTATGGATGGCGTTCTCGAGGGAGACGGGAGCGGATCCATAGTGGTGTATTGATATGGTGAATATGTGGACTCGTGTGCGCCACCTCAAAAGAGTTACTTGCAATGTAGTTCAGATAGCCACCGAGTCAAAGCTGGCTTGCTGCAGTCAAACTCCACCACCCCCTTTTGATAATGATGCATATGTAGTTAGTTCTGATGTAAGTCTTGCTGAGTACATTTGTAGTGACGTTTTCTTATTTTATGTTTTGCAGAGAGACGACAGTCTTGCTAGTAGTCCCGCGTGGACTTCGACGTTTAGCTTGTTACCTCAGCTACGATCTTGTGCCCTCAGCAGGATCTGGTAGATAGTCAGGCTTCTCAGCCTTTTTCATTTGTAGATGTCTGAAAAACCGTTTGCGCCTTTTGGCTCACGTATATGATAGTGTCGCTAGCATCCATATGACAGAGAACCCGGGCCGACATGGCTAGTCGTGAACCCAAAGCGACACTAACCCATGGGGACAGGCATACATGAATCACATCGAGCATGTCGGTCATCAACGTATGAATCCGGGCTGTAGCACTGGCTAACAGACTCCGTAACCCGGCTGTAGCAGCTAGGCAGACTCGGATGTCACCGCGTGACATTTCCCAAGGGATGTATATAGGAACAAGTGAAACACATGCCGCCGATCAATTGTCCAAAGCAGTAGTCTGGGCTAGCAGTGACTTCGTGAACCGGGCTGTAGCGGACTACTATCGCTCAGGAAGCACTAGACTAAATTTCCCCATATGAGAGGCTGCCAAGGATAAACAACTAGATTGTCGGATCCCACACATACCAAGCATTTCAAACATACACACAATATGCTCAATATGTGTAAATACAACATGGCATCACAACATAACTCTACGACTCAAATATTTATTCATTAGGCTCCGAGGAGCGAGATATTACAAACATGGGTCTCATGACCCAACACTAAGAGCATACAAGTCAAGGCACAAGCGGAAGCTTAACATGTCTGAGTACGAGACATCTACAAATGGAAAAGGCTGAGAAGCCCGACTATCTACTACATCTCGCCGAGGGCACAAGATCGTAGCTGAGGTAACAAGCTAAACGTCAAGGCCACGCTGAACTACTAGCGAGACCGACGCTCTCTCGCAAAACATAAAATAAGCAAACGTGAGTACAAGCGTACTCAGCAAGACTTACATCGTAACTATCTACATATGCATCATTATCAACAAAGGGGTGGTGGAGTTTGACCGCAGCAAGCCAGCTTTGACTCGGTGGCTATCCTGAACTACGATCGCAAGTAACTCTTTTGAGGTGGCACACGAGTCCACATATTCACCATATCAATACACCACTATGGACCCGCCTCCGCCTCCCTACGAGAACGCCATCCGTAGCACTCACGCTTATCTTGCGCATTTTAGAGTATCTACTTTCACTTGTCTATGAACTGATATAGGCAACCCAGAAGTCCTTTTCATGACACGGCTATTCAATAGATCATATTAACCTTGCAGGGGTGTACTTCTTCACACACGCCATCACCACTTACCACCATTTACACGACATGTACTCGGCAACCTTCAAGCGGAAGCCCAACGTGGGTGTCGGCCACGACCTACCCAAACACTCAAGTCTCTAGTCCAGGTTTATCGTCTATTCGGGTTCCATCCGCAGGGAGTCCGGCCGAGGTTTCCACTAACGGCCCCGAACGATGTGTGCAGGGTTCCCGAGATACCAAACGGGCATTTGACACGGGCCACGGTGTATCTACCGCATCATAGCCCACCCCTAGGGTCAGCGCTACGCACGGCCTCCAACACATATCCTACAAACACCAGAAACTAGTTGCAACTCCTGGACAGAGGACAAGGGTGGTTAAGAAGCCGAGAGAGTCAATTAAGGATCCCAATGTGTGGTAGTAACTTTTCTTGGATCACAAACACAGAACTCAGTTCCTGAGGACGGTTTCAATGAGACAACCCACCATGTACTCCTACATGGCCTCTCACCACTACCTTTACCAAATCGTGTTCACACACTTAGCTCACACACAGTAGGACATGTTCACACACTGTAACGCCCCGGATTCGATGCGCCAGGTGTCTGCCAGTTATTCGCCGTCTTTGCCATGTCATTTGCTTGCGTGTTGCACTTTTCCATGTCATCATATGCATTTCATATCACGTCATCATGTGCATCGCTTTTGCATACGTGTTCGTCTCATGCATCCGAGCATTTTCCCCGTTGTCCGTTTTGCAATCCGACACTCCTATGTCTCCCCCGCCCCCTTTTACCTCTTTTCGTGTGCGGTTTTTAAACGGTCTCGGAATGGACCGAGGTTTGCCAAGCGGCCTTGGTATAGCACCGGTAGACCGCCTGTCAAGTTTCGTGCCATTTGGAGGTCGTTTGGTACTCCAACGGTTAACCGGGTAACCGCAGAGCCCTCTTTGAGTTGCAGCCCAACACCCCTTCCAAAGTGGCCCAAAACCCACCAAACTCCCCTCCATGCTCTCGGTCGTTCGATCGCGATCGCGTGGCCGAAAACCGCACGCCATTTGGAGTCTCCTAGCTCCCTCTATCTATAAATATGTCCTCCCCCGTCCAAATCCGGGTCCTGAAACCCTAAAATCGCCCTCCGCCGCCACCGGACGCCTCTGCGACGGCCGGACATGTCCGCCGCCGCTGCGCCCAGCCAACCCCACTCCGCCACGTGGCACCGCCACCGCCGCCGCCGTCCAGCCAGCGGGGCCCTGGCAAGCCCGCCCGCCCTGCCAGGCCCAGCGCCTCCGGTCCGCGCCCGCCGCCGCCCGTCGCTTGGCCAGGCTCGGCCGGGCCGCCTCCGCGCCGCCGCCTCCGCCGGCTCAAGGCGGACCTCGCTGGCGCCCGCCCGCCCGCCGCCTGTCCGCTCCTCGTCGCCCGGACCTCCGCCGCTTTTCCGCGCCGCCGCCTCCCGTCGGCCCGGCCGATCCGCCGCCTCCCCATCGGCCCCGGTAGTCGCCCGGCGGCCGCCGCCGCGCCGCCCCATGCCCCGCCGCGCCCTCCGCGCCGCCTGGCCAGCCTCCTCGCCACCGGCCGATGCGCCGCCCCGGCCTCCTCCGCCCTCTCCGACCCCTCCGGCTGCCATCCCCTCCTTCTCCGGCGAGATGCCGACGAACCTCGTGTTCCGTGCGTCCCGATCCGGATCTGGATCAGATCCACCAAGCCCCCTATCCAAACGTCTTCGTCCCGGATCGCCCCGTCCACTTTGTCCCCGAGGTGAAAATCCACTAAGTCCCCAAACTGCTAATATTTTCATGCATTTTCATCGCATCATAACTCTGCATCCGTAGCTCCGTTTTGGGCGTGTAATATGTCAAATTGTTTGTCTCGATGAGTAAATCATTTCACCTCATTGCATCATTTTCATTTGAGATCATCTTGATGACCTAAATGCTGTTAGAAGAGGGCTATATGACGTTAGTTTCTGTTTCTTAACAGAACATGCACTTTTGTCATTTTTGCCATGATTGATGTGTGCATCCTATGAACTTGAGTCCTACATGTGTTTTGTAATATGTCATGCCATCTTTACAGGGGTGTATGCCATGTATTTTTGTGATCTATGTGGTGACTAGCACAAGCATGCAAACTAGGCTTCATGATGTTGCTGATTTCAGCCCCTGTTCTGCTGATATTTTCATGCCATGTAAACTTGATGCTACAGAGAGATCCATGCTTATTTTGAGATACTTCAGTAAGGATGTTTTGTTATACATGTCTTGCTCTATCCATCCATGCCCTTGTTTGCAATTATGGAGTGCCATAGCTTGAGTCAATCGAGCTCTACTTTTGCTATAAAATGTTTCCTGGCAGGTTGTTTACATGTTATTCAATTTTGCCAAGGTTGTTGTAGTTGATCCGTGTATGCTATGATGTTGTTCTTGCCATGTATAGCTTCCATGCCATGTCTTCTTACTGTTGGTTGCCTTGCCATGCCATGTATTGCTCTGTGGTGAGTGGTTCAAGCTCACCAACATGCCTACTTATTGTTGTTCCTGCCATGTATGAATCTGTAATATAACTTGCCATGTTTACATGGGTGCCATCTTATTTTCTGATCCTTCTTGGCTTATGGTCAGTAAAGGACATTTGATCTATGCATTTAGTAGATTCATGCCATGCCTTTTTTTGCCATGATAAGTTCCTGTAACATGTTGTTTGATAGCTCTAAACATTGTAACCTGATGTTATTTTCTGCAAAGTCTGAAACTGTTATTATTTGCAATCTTGCCATGTGTGTTTGAGCATGTTCTAGTGATTTCTGGAGATATCTCAGTGCTCATGTTTTGTAATGCTTTACCTGTACATCATGCCAATGACTTTTGTTTTCTTGTTGAGGTCCTGTAGCATGTTGTTTTGATGCTTGCAATATGCCTAGTTGCTATTTTGGACAGCTTGTCCTTTAAACTTGTTTCATGTGTATGTGTTGAACCGTTGCTCCGTTTTGAGTGTGCTCTATATGAAACTTGCTTGATTTTGCATGTAGTTTCATATTATCATGTTGCATCCTTGTTTTGAGGTGTTTGCTTGATGTTTGTATGCATTTTGCATCAGTTGCCATTTTTAACTTGTTTTGCTTATATCTTCTAGGCCGTAGCTCCGAATCTAATGAACTTTATATGTAACTTGACTAGAATTTCGTGTAGATCATCGTGGTGCAT
The DNA here is from genome assembly GCA_021605205.1 of Aegilops longissima. Classification (NCBI taxonomy): domain Eukaryota; kingdom Viridiplantae; phylum Streptophyta; class Magnoliopsida; order Poales; family Poaceae; genus Aegilops; species Aegilops longissima. Next base: position 412,338,579 of record CM038676.1, on the reverse strand, counting down.
CTTAACTTGCTGTTTAACAACTTGAACATAAAGTTATTCAGATCTGGACCAATTTCGAAATTTGCATATGAGGACTTACCGGAATTGTTCTATGTTGTTTCCGGCCTCATTTAAACTTCGTTGGTGTGTTGCTCTTATTTGCATCATCTTTTGCCATGAGTAGCTTCATGTAGCTTTGTCATGCATCATGCTTGTTGTGCATCATGCCTTGTTCACGTGTGGAGTGTTTACTATGTTGTGTGCTTCTTCTTGTTAGTTCCGCTTCGCTATGCGATCGTGATGATTCGCTCGCTCACGCTTGGTTAAATCTTCGTGGCTTCATCTTCTTCATGGACTCGTTCTTCTTCCTAGCGGGATTTTAGGCAAGATGACCGTCACCTTGGATCTCATTACTACCATTGCTATGCTAGTTGCTCCGTTCTATCGCTATGCTGCGCTACCTATTACCTGTTTATCAAGCCATCCCAAATTGCCATGTCAGCCTCTAACCTTTGACACCTTTCCTAGGGAAACCTTTGTTTGGCTATGTTACCGCTTTGCTCAGCCCCTCTTATAGCGTTGTTAGTTGCAGGTGAAGATGAAGTTTGTTCCTTGTTGGAACATGGAGATGTTGTTGCTTGTTGGAACATGTTTACTTGTTGGGATATCACAATATATCTTATTTAATTAATGCATCTATATACTTGGTAAAGGGTGGAAGGCTCGGCCTTATGTCTGGTGTTTTGTTCCACTCTTGCCGCCCTAGTTTCCGTCATATCGGTATTATGTTCCCGGATTTTGCGTCCCTAACGCGGTCGGCTGATTTATGGGACCCCCTTGACAGTTCGCCTTGAATAAGACTTTTCCAGCAAGGCCCAACATTGGTTTTACCATTTGCCTCACCTATTACCTTTTTCCCTTGGGAGTCGCGCATCCCAAGGGTCATCTTTATTTTAGCCCCCCCGGGCCAATGCTTGTCTAAGTGTTGGCCCAAACTAGAGCCACTTGCAGCGCCACCTCGGTGAAACTTGAGGGCTGGTTCTAGTTGTATGTAGTGCTCATCCGGTCGTGGCCTGAGACGAGATACGCGCGACTACTATCAGCATGTTGGCACGCCGGGAGGTCTTGCTGGTCTTGTTTTATTGTTGTCGAAATGTCTTGTAGCCGGGATTCCGAGACTGATCGGGTCTTCCCGGGGAGAAGGAATATCCTTCGTTGATCGCGAGAGCTTATCATGGGCTAACTTGGGACACCCTGCAGGTATAAACTTTCGAGAGCCGTGCCGCGGTTATGTGGCAGATGGGAATTTGTTAATATCCGGTTGTAGTAAACTTGAAGCAAACTCTTCTAAAATACACCAACCGTAAGCGTGAATCGTGAGTGTCTCTTATCGGGTTGATCGAGAGGAGAACACGGTTTCTGGGTTATGTCTGACGTAAGTAGGAGTTCAGGATCACTTATTGATCATTACTAGTTGACGACCGTTCCTTTGTTTCTCTTCTCGCTCTCATTTACGTATGTTAGCCACCATATCATGCTTAGTCGCTGCTGCAACCTCACCACTTTATCCCTTCCTTTCCTACTTAAGCTTTGCTAGTCTTGATACCCATGGTAATGGGATTTTTGAGTCCTCGTGGCTCACTGATTACTACACCAACAGATTGCAGGTACAGGTTTGCGATGATCATGACGTGAGAGCGATGCTTGCTTGTTTTGGAGTTCTTCTTTCGCTTCTTCTTCGATCGGGGATATGTTCCAGTCGGCAGCCTGGGCTAGGTGGTGGATATTGTTTGAGTTTCTGTTTATGATTCATCCGTAGTCGGATGTTGATCTTGTATAAGATGTTGTTGTATTCTTGGGGCATTTGTGCCTTATGTATGTATCCCCATCTATTATGTAATGTTGATGTAATGATATCCACCTTGCAAAAGCGTTTCAATATGCGGGTCTATCCTTGGTGGGACCTTCGAGTTCCTTTTGGATAGGGTCGCATATTGGGCGTGACACACACCTCCGATTCATCCCCGATGAATCAGACCTGACTCAACTCTAAGAAGTAGCAGGCATGACAAACAAGCATGAATGAGTAGGCACAACCGGGCTCAAACAACTCCTACTCATGCTAGTGGGTTTCATAATATTACTGTGGAATGACAGGTCATGCAGAGGATAAAGGGGTTCAGCTACCGCAGCAAGTAACAGATGAATCGTTGTTGTCCTAATGCAGTAAAAGAGAGTAGGAGTGAGAGAGTGGGATTGTATCGGAATGAACAAGGGGGTTTTGCTTGCCTGGCACTTCTGAAGATAATATAGTTCTTCATCGGTGTCATCGAATTCATCGTCGGTACGTCGTCTACCGAGAGGGGACAATTACCGGCAAACAAGAAAGAACACAATCAATGTGATGCAACAATATGATGCATGATAATGACATGGCAATATGCTGGTGTTTTGAGCTAATGCAGCAGTAAGCCAAGTTAATTGAAGTGGAATTCAAACAAGCTTAAACTCCAACTCCAAATGCTAGTTCATAAATTACCCTAATCATGATTCATCCTATTCAGTGAGGTTAACTTGATCAAACATGCATGAAAATGGTACAGATGGATAGATTGGATTTTTCTGATAATTTTTCATATATAAATTATTTCAATCTGAGCTACGGTTGAATTACTATGAATTTTAGAAGTTTAGAATATTTTCTGGAATTTCCTGAATTATAACAAATCCAGAAAAGGTATTACTGCGTCAGCATTGCATCACTATGACGTCAGCGGTCAACTGCGGCGGTCCAGGTCAAACCTGACCTATGGGCCCCGCGTGTCAGTGGTTAGTTAAACTAATCTAATTTAGTTAGTACTAATTTGGGTCAAACTGATTAAGTTTAAAGTTAAACTAGATTAATTAGCCGGGGTGGGGTCCGCATGTCATAGGCCAAGGGGAGGTCAAATCCCCTGGTCAACCGGGCCTAAACCACCGGCGGTCAAACGGACAACCCGCCGGCGTTTAGCCGCCAGCGAGGCCGAACGCGGCGGAGGGCTCGGGATTGCTCCTCCGGCGCCCAATCGAGCAGCGGAGGGCATGCGCGGGGAGCTAGGGCTCGCCCGCATCCAGGGCGGCATGCGGCGGCAGCAGGGACGGCCGGAGCTCGCCGGAAACGAGCTCGAGGCGGTGCCGGCGTTCGGGTGAACTGGGTTTCGGGGTTAGGGAGCACGGCAGGAGGCAAGGAGGGGTGCTACGACCTCCTGGGGGTGCACTGAGCACGGCCGCGTGCTTGGTTGCAGCTCTAGGCAACGGTGGCTATGGCGGCGACATGGCCGGCGGCGAAGAGCTCTCGGCTCCGGCGGATTCGATAGCTACGCGATGCAAACGAGGCAGGGGAGAGAGGGGAAAGATTCCGGTGCTCACGGTGAACTCGCATAGCAGGCTAGTGGGCTCGGGGATGGCTTGGTGACGACGAAACAACGACGGCGATCTCGGGTGCCCGAGGAGGAAGACGAGGGCGAAGGCGGCTCCACAGGGCGTCCGGTGTCTTGTGGCTCGGCGGAGAGGAAGAGGGGGTCGAGGCGGAGCCTCTGGGTGCAATGACGAGGCGAGGCAATGGTTGTGGCCACGGCGGTGCTCGTCGGTGGCGACGGCTGCGCTCGGGTTCGGGAGAGAGAGGGAGAGAGACGGGGCAGGGAGAGAGGTCCAGGGAGAGAGGAGAGGGCCCATGTGGTCCAGAGCGGCGCCGAGGAGGGGCTTTGAGGCGCCTCCGTGAGGCAGGCGAGCAGAGAGGAGGCGTGGCGAGCTCGGGCGCGTGCGCCGTGTCCCTCCTCTGCCTACTGGCAGAGGTAGGCGATGACTGGCACTTGCCAGGTGGGCTGGGCCGGCTGGAGGAGCTGGGCCAGGTGGGGCGCCAGGCAAGTTCTCTCTCTTTCTCTTTTAATTCCTGTTTTCTATTTTTCTGCAGCTTTGTGGCTTTATTAAAAATACTAAATCAATCCCAAAAATCATGCAACTGCTCATGACCACTGTTGGAAATATATCCTACAGTAAACATTTCAGTTTGGTACTATTTGAGCATTTAAAATATTTTATAGTATTTAAATGCCCAAATGCAATTAAGTAATGATTTAATTCAAAAATCCAGAATGGCCTAGGAAAATGTGCACCATTTTTGGGAGAGGTTCTAGACCAATCCAAAAATAATGAACTTTTCTGAAGAGCATTTTGGGTTCATTGAGAATATTTTTATTTTGATCCTAAATGCATTTCATTTAGTGCTAGGGTTTGTCATCCCCATTTCAAATTTCATGAAAATTAAACATGATGCATGGATGCATTGCCACTAGTTACAAGCAAGCTCTAGGGCTGTGACAACTCACCCCCACTAAACAAGAATCTCGCCCCGAGATTCAAGACGTGAGGTAAGAAGACAGAGGGGACACAAGCTAGCACAAACTTCACGATCCAGATGTCTTTCTCGAGGATGTTGATTCATTGCATCATCTTGATCTCGACGTCTTGCTTTGAGAACTTCATCCAACACGGTGACGACAGAAAGAAACTCCACAGGAATTGATCTTCTCGGAGGTCAGGCACTCCGAATCAACTCATGGAGTGAGACGTTGAAACATCTCTTGAGTTGGGACACAAAACATACATCAAGATGGATGGAAAGTAACGGATGATGAAGTTCGATTCGGTAGGCAACTATTCCACGCTTAAGAAGATGGCGGATGGTTCAAGTAGCGAGGAGATAATTACCACGATTCTATTACGGGGAACCCTAGAGGAGGTGACTCGTAGGTTTATTCCCTGAAGTGGTAGAAACAATTACTTTTGATTTAGAAATCATTGAGACTCTTTATACCAGCCTAAGGCAATCACAAACAATCGTTTGAAGGAGTTCGGAAGAACGACACACCCGGGCTAGAATGGATGGTATGGACCACCTTGTTGAAGACAACGCAATGGATGATTTTGCTTATCATCGGAAATGGATAGGACCCATGGTAGGACCACTGTTGAGGATGACCCTAAACAAGAATTACTAAGAAGGCAGCCCATAGTGAAATGGCACAAGGACGGTGCAAGCTGGGAACGAAATACAACTGTTGGAATGTTCCAACCATCATATCTCCCTGAGATTCAGATCCGATTGGTGATAGGATACTTCGGACTCAGCATGTCCGAAAAGAAAGGTCGCAACACAAATCGACGAGATGACGTTGCGAGATTCTCGGGATATGAACTACGATAGCAAGCCCCAAAACATGAGCTGGTTCTGCTAAACATGTGTGAACACGCTGTCCCAGACAAACATGACCACATGGTAGTCTTATAATACAACACTACAGAGTTCAGGTGGGGGAACCATCATCGAGGATATTGAAATCACTTCATAAGTCCGGATTAGCTCTTATGAAGGAACTTCTTCTCCTTGAACAAATCAGTCAGTGGCTTGGGGTGCTAGGAATTGCATATGGAATGAAGATGATCAGTCTATCAGACCATAGAATACTTTGCATAGGCATGACTGACTTGGGATGTTTCCATAGGAAGCAAAACAAACCTTTCTCCAATTCATGGCGGCAACTTACACCTAAAGCACATGAATTAGAGGAAGTCACTTCTTCCATCCAAGCATAGGCTTCATGAACGGAACACGAAGGCATTGCTTATAAAGTTTCCAACACTAGGTTGATGTTCAACATGACTCATGGGGGAGACAAAATGCTGCTGATGGGCTCAACAACAACTCATCGGAATTTCCATATCACTGGACTTCCACCATCATGTGAACACGGTGATAGCATTGGTCAGACCAAAAAGATGTAATGGTATATGCTCGAGGGATCAACCACGAGTAAGACAACATTACGAGCATCGTTGGTACTGATTTGATTTGACGATAGCCCACACTCAAACCAAAGGATTGATAAGATAATAGGTCCAGCAACTGATCACAGGGACCAATCGATGAAGATATCATCTTTCTTCAACACACACTACACAAGAATATCCGTTTGGAACAAACTAAGTTAGGCAAGCTTTTATCTTCCAACTCTCCAAGTTGTTGTCTAGCTTAACCAACTAGCTCAGGGATATCCAACACAGATTCTTGGAGAAAGGGTGGTTTAGAGGAAAACCAACTTAATCACGAGCTCAACATAACAGTCAGGGGACAACCTGGTAATACTTCCAAGAAGATATTTGGAAAGTCACGTACCACCGATATAGTACTAAGCTCGAGAACAACCTTGCTTTTCAGGGCAAGACGATATGATCAAAAGAGTGAGGGATTGACACAATCCTAACTCATAGATCGAAGAGTGCACCAGAACTAAGGACTAGGTAGCACGATCAATCTTAGGATGTTGATTTAATAACAAACACACTAAGAATGAGAATATTGTCCATTTACTCTCAAGCAATGAGTTGCTCGAAGTATTGATTTCGCACATCACGGTACACTTGTCGGTATTCCGGTTACAATAACATGGGAACCGAGGAATGAACAATGATGGCAAGAAGTATTACTGTGTCAATAATTCATAAGAGGTGGTGCAATTCTCATGACACTCTTGACATAAAGATGGTAACACTCAAAGGTAGTACAGAGCAAAAAGATGAATTGGCATTTTGATCTTCGGAATACAACTGCTTTGACCCAATCCTGGATATGGATGAGGTACTGGAGTTTGTTTCTCCTAGTCATTCCGGAATAGAATGGCTTCACGGACCACATGAGTAATAGGCATTGATAACGTGAATGCACAACTACTCCTGTCTACCGACTGATAGACGGGGGTCAGAATACAACTAAAGAGAACAAGCTAGTATAAACGGCGGTAAGTGCTGAGAGCGTGTGTGAAGAAGTACACCCCTGCAGGGTTAATATGATCTATTCGAATCGCCGTGTCCGCGGAAAAGGACTTCTGGGTTGCCTATATCAGTTCATAGACAAGTGAAAGTGGATACTCTAAAATGCGCAAGATAAGCGTGAGTGCTATGGATGGCGTTCTCGTAGGGAGATGGGGCGGGTCCATATAGTGGTGTATTGATATGGTGAATATGTGGACTCGTGCAGCGCCACCTCAAAAGAGTTACTTGCGATCGTAGTTCGGGATAGCCACCGAGTCAAAGCTGGCTTGCTGCAATCAAACTCCACCACCCCTTTGTTGATCTTGATGCATATGTAGTTAGTTCGATGTAAGTCTTGTTGAGTACATTTGTACTCACGTTTGCTTATTTTATGTTTTGCGAGAGAGGCGTCGGTCTCGCTTGATGGTCCGCTTGGACTTGACGTTTAGCTTGTTACCTCAGCCACGATCTTGTGCCCTCGGCGGAGATGTGGTAGATAGTCGGGCTTCTCAGCCTTTTTCATTTGTAGATGTACGTACTCGGACATGTTAAGCTTCGCTTGTGCTTTCACTTGTATGCTCACGAGTGTTGGGTCATGAGACCCATGTTTGTAATATCTCGCTCCTCGGAGCCTAATGAATAAATATTTGAGTTGTAGAGTTATGTTGTGATGCCATGTTGTATTTACACATATTGAGCATATTGTGTGTATGTTTGAAATGCTTGGTATGTGTGGGATCCGACAATCTAGTTGTTTATCCTTGGCAGCCTCTCATATGGGGAAATGTAGTCTAGTGCTTCCTGAGCGATAGTAGTTACCAGAGTCCTGTTAGCCCAGTGCTACAGCCCGGATTCATACGTTGATGACCGACATGCTCGATGTGATTCATGTATGCCTGTCCCCATGGGTTAGTCAGGACTCCAGACGTCACCGCGTGACATTTCCCCGAAGGGACAGACACAGGAACGAAGTGAAACACATGCCGGCCAGTCAAGTGTCTAGAGCAGTAGTGCTGGGCTAGCAGGACTCGTGAACCGGTCAGAAGCGGACTACTATCGCTCAGGAGCACTAAACTACATTTCCCATATGAGAGGCTGCCAAGGATAAACAACTAGATTGTCGGATCCCACACATACCAAGCATTTCAAACATACACACAATATGCTCAATATGTGTAAATACAACATGGCATCACAACATAACTCTACGACTCAAATATTTATTCATTAGGCTCCGAGGAGCGAGATATTACAAACATGGGTCTCATGACCCAACACTCAGAGCATACAAGTCAAAACACAAGTGGAAGCTTAACATGTCTGAGTACAGACATCTACAAATGAAAAAGGCTGAGAAGCCTAACTATCTACCAGATCCTGCCGAGGGCACAAGATCGTAGCTGAGGAAACAAGCTAAACGTCGAAGTCCACGCGGAACTACTAGCGAGACTGAAGTCTCTCTACAAAAACATAAAATAGGCAAACATGAGTACAATTGTACTCAGCAAGACTTACATCAGAACTAACTACATATGCATCATTATCAACAAGGGGGTGGTGGAGTTTGATCGCAGCAAGCCAGCTTTGGCTCGGTGGCTATCCCTGAACTACTAACGCAAGTAACTCTTTTGAGGTGGCGCACACGAGTCCACATATTCACCATATCAATACACCACTATGGATCCGCTCCCGCCTCCCTCACGAGAACGCCATCCATAGCACTCACGCTTATCTTGCGATTTTAGAGTATCCACTTTCACTTGTCTATGAACTATGCGAGGGTCCAAGTTTCCATATCCGAGGAATCCGGCTATTCGAATAGATAATGATAACCCTGCAGGGTGTACTTCTTCACACACGCCTCGCCACTTATCGCCCAGACACGCCATGTACCTCGGCAACCTTCAAGCGGAAGCCGGGCGAGGAGTCGGCCACGACCTGACTAACCACACAAGTCTCTTGTCCAGGTTTATCGCCTATTCGGGTTCCATCCGCAAGGAGATCCGGCGGGTTGTCGCCACGGCCCCAAACGATGTGAGCGGGTTCCCGAGACACCAAGCGGCGCCCGGTACACGTGCCACGGTGTATCTGCCGCAACATAGCCCACCCCTAGGGTCAGCGCCACGCACGGCCCCCAACAGATATCCTACAAACACCGTAAACTAGTTGCAACTCCCGGACGGAGATCAAGTTGATTAATAAGTCGAGAGGGTCGAGTTACGGAACCCAATGTGTGGTAGTAACTGTTCATGGATCACAAACACGTAACTCAGTTCCGAGGACGGCTGCAATGAGACAACCCACCATGTACTCCTACATGGCCTCTCACCGCTACCTTTACCAAATCGTGTTCACACACTTAGGTCACACACAGTGAGGACATGTTCACACACCTCCGGTTCATCCTCGATGAATCGGAGACGACACAACTCTAAGCAATAGCAGGCACGACAAACAAGCATTAATGAGTAGGCACAACATGGCTCAAACAACTCCTACTCATGCTAGTGGGTTTCATCTATTTCTTGTGGAATGACAGGTCATGCAGAGGATAAAGGGGTTCCGCTACCGCAGCAAGTAACAGATGAATCGTTGTTGTCCTAATGCAGTAAAAGAGAGCAGGAGCAAGAGAGTGGGATTATATCGGAATGAACAAGGGGGTTTTGCTTGCCTGGCACTTCTGAAGATAATATAGTTCTTCAATAGTGTCATCGAACTCATCGTCGGAACCACGTCTATCGAGAGGGGACAAACACCGGCAACTGAGAAAGAAACACAATCAATGCAATGCGCAATATGATGCAGGCTCATGACATGGCAACATGCTGGTGTTTTGAGCTAATGCAGCTAACAACAAAGTTAAATGAAGTTGGTTTGAACCCTAAGTTCAAATCCAAACTCCATATGTGAAATTCAAATGCCATTTATATGATTTGTGCTAAACATTAGCTATAAGTTGTTCTAACATGCATGAAAATGTTACATATGGATAGATTGGATTTTTTTGATCATTTTTCATATATAACTTATTTCAATCTGAGCTACGGTTGAATTTCTATGATTTATTAAAGTTTAGGGCATTTTCTGAAATTTCTTAAAAAGAATAAATCCAGAATTTGATTTATGGCGTCAGCACCACGTCACTGTGACGTCAGCAAGTCAACTGGGCGCCCCAGGTCAAACCTGACCCGTGGGGTCCATTGGTCAGTGAGACATATACTAATCCCGCGTTGACTCGGGCTTTGACCCGCTGCAGGGCCCGCTGTTAGTGTCTAAGGGTGGTTTAGCTGGCGGTAATTAGCGCTAATGGCAGCCACGTCGGCCTCGCCGGAGTTAGACGACGGCGACGACCCAGGGCGGCGGTGGCTCGCCGGAGTGATGCTATGGGCTGCGGTTGGACGCGCGAAGAGCACCAGGAGGTAGCCCATGACCGCGCGCATCTAGGGAGACCAAGGGAAGGTGCCGGGGTGGCCGGGGTTCGCCGGAGTGGAGCCCGAGGCGGCGGCCGGAGCTCGGGGTTGGTGCGAGTTAGTGCTACGGTGTGCAAATGAGCGAGGTGACGGGCTAGCGGAGCGCTACGCGATGCGGGGAGCAAGCTAGGCACGCCAGGGTGACCAAATGGTCACCGGAGCTACGCCGACGTTGAGCTCAGGAGGCGGCGCCTTTCGGCCATAAAGGGGGCAACGACTATGGTGATCAAACGAAGCGGGGAAGAGGGGGAAACGGTGGCGGAGCTCAGAGCGATCACGAAGAGGGGCTCGGCTTGCTCGGGGACGGTTTGGCGACGGCGAATTGACATCGGCGGTGATCGACTCCCGAGGTTGAAGATGGTGGCGTGGAGGCGATGCAGAGCTTCCCAGCTCGCGTGGCTCGGTGAGGGGGGTCGAGGATGGAGTGGCGGAGCTTGTGGGCTAGTCGGGGAAGCGAGGTGTAACGCCCTCGATGCGGGTATATCTCCCACGTGTCGAAGCACGACTTAGAGGCATAACCGCATTGAAAGCAATGTCGCAAGTGAGGTAATCTTCACACAACCCATGTAATACATAAGGGAAAGAGATACATAGTTGGCTTACAATCGCCACTTCACACAATACATGAGTAAAGCATTACATCATACAGATACAATCAAGGTCCGACTACGGAACCAAAATAAAAGAAGACTACCCCAAATGCTACACAGATCCCCGATCGTCCCAACTGGCTCCACTCTCGATCAACTCAAACGAAACAACACAATGAACAAGATCTTCATCGAGCTCCTCCTTGAGCTCAAAAGGCCACCGCATGGTTTCATCGGCACCGCAAACTGGTTTTGAAGTATCTGTGAGTCACGGGACTCAGCAATCTCACACCCGCGAGATCAAGACTATTTAAGCTTATGGGTAGGAGAAGGTAGTGAGGTGGAGCTGCAGCAAGCGACTAGCATATCTGGTGTCTAACATACGCAAATGAGAGCGAGAAGAGAAGCAAAGCACGGTCGTGAAGCTAGTAGCGATCAAGAAGTGATCCTGAAACTACTTACGCCAAACATAACTCCAACACGTGTTCACTTCCCGGACTCCACGAGAAGAGACCATCACGGTTACACACGCGTTGGTGTATTTTAATTAAGGTCAACTTCGGTTTTCTACAACGGACATTAACAAATTCCCATCTGCCTCATAACCGCGGGCACGGCTTTGAAAGATAATACCTGCAGGGTGTCCTAACTTAGCCCATTATAAGCTCTCACGGTCAACGAAGGATATTCCTTCTCACGGGAAGACCCGATCATCTCGAATCCCGGAATACAAGACATTTCGACAGCAATAAAACAAGACCAGCAAAGCCGCCCGGATGTGCCGACAAATCCTGATAGGAGCTGCACATATCTCGGTCTCAGGGCACACCGGATGAGAAATCCGTACAACTAAAACCAGACCTCAAGTTTCCTTGAGGGGGAGCTGCAAAGCACTCTAGTTTGGGCCAACACTCAGAGGAGCATTGGCCCGGGGTTAAAATAAAGATGACCCTTGAGTCTGCAGAACCCAAGGGAAAAAGGCTTAGGTGGCAAATGGTAAAACCAATGTTGGGCCTTGCTGGAGGAGTCTTATTCAAAGCGAACTGTCAAGGGGGTCCCATAAATCACCCAACCGTGTAAGGAACGCAAAATCCGGGAACATAACACCGGTATGACGAAAACTAGGGCGGAAAGAGTGGAACAAAAGACCAGGCATAAGGCCGAGGCTTCCACCCTTTACCAAGTATATAGATGCATTAATTAAAGAAGATATATTGTGATATCCCAACAAGTAAACATGTTCCAAGAAGGAACAACGTCTCCATGTTCCAACAAGGAACAAACTTCATCTTCACCTGCAACTAACAACGCTATAAGAGGGGCTGAGCAAAGCGGTAACATAGCCAAACAACGGTTTGCTAGGAAAGGATGGTTAGAGGCTTGACATGGCAACATGGGAGGCATGATATAGCAAGTGGTAGGCATCGTAGCATAGGCATAGCAAAAGAGCGAGTAACTAGCAAGCAAAGATAGAAGTGATTTCGAGGGTATGGTCATCTTGCCTGAGATCCCGCAAGGAAGAAGAACGAGTCCATGAAGAAGACAAATGGACGAAGTCGAATGAATCCTCACAACTCCGGAACGAAACCGTAGCTAACGAGAGAAGCAACCCGGAAAGAAACAAACAACATGGTAAACACACAAGCATAAACATGTCATGATGCACAAACAAGTATGATGCATGTCCGGTTTAAATAGCATGGCATGGCAATATGCACAAACAAAACTACAAGTTAAATGGAGCCCAATATGCAAAGAGTTGCATATTGACGAAACACCACATCAATTATTTAGTTCTCTCTCAGTTATGTACCCAACAATATTAAATGTTATTAAACATGGCAAGAGATGAGGCATAAGTAGACTAACTATTTAGGCAAGTTAAATGAGGCCGGAAATAACAAACAACAATTCCGGAAAATCCTCATGAGCAATATTCGAATTTGGTACTGTTCTGCCTATTACATAAATTTAGAGTTGTTAAACAGGAAAATAAAGTGCACCATGTTAAACTAGGCATTTTTCCACCCCATTCACATATAAAGAACATTAAAAATGGAGCTACGGTTATTTAGTTATGAAATAAATCATTTTAGCATGGAATTTAAGCAAATTAATGCAAACAACAATTATAAACATTTAAATGTTGTTATCATGATGCGGATGACATGTGCAAGTTTTAAGCAATTTTTATGAAAATGTTGACATGAGCATGTTATGAAGCATTTGTCGTCGTGGCGGAAACAAAAAAAAGGGTGCCACGGCAACGACAACGGAAATGGTGCCACGGCAACATATCGGTTCCGATAACTCGATTGAGATGTCGATGCAAAAGAAAGTGTGGAGAGCATGCCATGCAAGATGGTGGGGTGATCCCGGTTACCGGGTTCCCACGTGTCGACGGCAAGGCAATGAGGAACGCGCAAGGAACAACTTGGACACGGTTTGATCATGAGTATCTCATACAACATGCATTCGTTCGCGGGTGTCATCTCGGGGTTATACCTTCGAAGCATGCATTTTCGAGGCGAATCGGTTCGGAGGGGAAGTAGTCGTTCTCGCGACGGTAGTGGTTCACGTTTCGTAGTCGTACACATTCCGTAGATGTTCGAGGTCACGGCGAGGAACTTGACGTCCACGGAGTCTTCGAGGGTCGACGGTAGTCGTACATGGCAACCGTAGTTGAACTTGGCAATGGTAGTAGCACACGGGTCGTAGACGTTCGAGCCATCGGTAGCGGTATGAATCCTGAAACGGACTTGGCGTCTTCGTGCGTAGGGGTACTTGGCGTTTCCGGAGACGACGGTAGAGGTACTTGACGCGTCGTTGTGGTACTTGGCAAAATTCACTTGGCGGTCGGTCCTGGTATGGTCTTGGCGTCCATGGTGTCTTCGGCCTTGATGTGAAGCAGGGAGGCGGAGCTCCTGCCGGGTCGATGGTGACGAGGTCGGAGATGCGAGGACGGGCCAAGGGGCTGCAGGGCGACGGAGCCGGCAGGGAGGACCTGGCGAGGCACATCCAGATCCGCGGGCGGCGGCTCTCGGTGGCTGGCTGGTGGCGCGGAGGCGACGAGGAGGGGGCCGCGGGGACGGGACGAGGCGGTTGGGTGCGCGGTGCTCGCGCGCAGAGGCGACGGGGCCGCCGGAGTTGGCTGATCTCGGGGACGAGCTCCTGGCTAGCAAGGGGAGCGAGGAGCTCGGGGCTGCAGCCAGCAGCGGCTTTGGTGGCCGGCGGACGAAGCTCCAGGAGAGGTGGAGAAGTGGTGGCGCGGGCGAGGTGACAAGGCGAGGAGGAGGCGAGGCAGAGGAGGGGCACGGGCACAGGAGGCTGAGAGGGGCGAGGCGGTGGCCCTCCTGGTCGCAGCGACCGGACTCCGGCAACGAGGAGGAGGCAGAGGGGAACGAGACGAGGCCGCGGCGCAGGGTGAGAGACGAGTGGATCGAGAGGAGAGGATCGAACGATGGGGTTGCGGCGCTGAGGGAGGAGACGAGGGAGAGATGGGATCGAGCTAGTATTCGCACAGCGACTCCTTTTCCTCGAACAAACCAATCGGTGGATATTGGAATCTTGTGCATGAACTAGTATTCGCACAGCAACTCCTTTTCCTCGAACAAACCAATCAGTGGCTTGGTGTGCTAGGAACACATATAGAGTGGAGGCGGCCAACCTATCAAACCATAGAGCACTTCGCATGTGCATGACTGACTTGGGATGGTACCATAGGTAACAAAACAAACCTTTCTCGAATTCATGGCGGCAACTTACACCTAAAGCACATGATTTCGAGGAAGTCACTTCTTCCATCCAAGCATAGGCTTCATGAACGGAACACGAAGGAATTGCTTACAAAGTTTTCAACACTAGGTTGATGTTCAACATGAATCATGGGGGAGACAAAATGCTGCTAATGGGCTCAACAACAACTCATCGGAATTTCCATATCACTGGACTTCCACCATCATGTGAACACGGTGATAGTATTGGTCAGACCAAAAGATGTAATGGTGTATGCTCGAGGGATCAACCACGAGTGAGACAACATTACGGACATCGTTGGTACTGATTTGATTTGATGATAGCCCACACTCAAATCAAAGGATTGATAAGACAATAGGTCCAACAACTGATCACAGGGACCAATCGATGAAGATATCATCTTTCTTCAACACACACTACACAAGGATATCCCTTTGGAACGAACTAAGTTAGGAAAGCTTTTATCTTCCAACTCTCCAAGTTGTTGTTTAGCTTATCCAACTAGTTCAGGGGTAGCCAACACAGATCCTTGGAGAATGGGTGGTTTAGAAGAAAACCAACATGATCACGAACTCAACATAGCGGTCAGGTGACAACCTGGTAACACTTCCGAGAAGATTTTCGGAACATCACGAACCACCAGTATGTTACTAAGCTCTAGTACAATCTTGCTTTTGAGGGCAAGACGATATGATCAAATGAGTGAGGACTTGACAAGATCCTAACTCATCAATCGAAGTGTGCACCAGAAATAAGGACTAGGAAGCACGATCAATCTTCGGATGATGATTTAGTAACCAACACGCTAAGAATGAGAATATTGTCCATTAACTACCAAGCAACGGGGTTACTAGGAGTATTGATTTCACACATCACGACTCACTTGTCGGTATTCCGGTTGCAACAACACGGGACCGAGGAATGAATAATGATAGCGAGGAGTATCACTACGTCAAGAATTCATAAAAGAATGTGCAATTCTAATGACGTTCCTGACATAAAGTGGGTAATACTTCAGGGTAGAACAGAACAAAAGCTAAATGCAGGGGTGTACTACTTCACACACGCTCTCGCCACTTATCGCCCTGTACACGTCATGTACCTCGGCAACCTTCAAGCGGAAGCTGGGCGAGGGAGTCGGCCACGACCTGACTAACCACACAAGTCTCTCGTCCAGGTTTATCGCCTATTCGGGTTCCATCCGCAAGGAGATTCGCGGGGTGTCGCCACGGCCCCAAACGATGTGAGCAGGGTTCCCGAGACACCAAACGGGCGCCCGGTACACCGTGCACGGTGTATCTATCTGCAACATAGCCCACCCCTAGGGTCAGCGCCACGCATCACCCCCAACACATATCCTACAAACACCGAAACTAGTTGCAACTCACGGACGGAGATCAAGTTGATTAATAAGTCGAGAGGGTCGAGTTACGGAACCCAATGTGTGGTAGTAACTGTTCATGGATCACAAACACAGAACTCAGTTCCTGAGGACGGCTGCAATGAGACAACCCACCATGTACTCCTACATGGCCTCTCACCGCTACTTTACCAAATCGTGTTCACACACTTAGCTCACACACAGTAGGACATGTTCACACACCTCCGGTTCATCCATGATGAATCAGACCTGACACAACTCTAAGCAATAGCAGGCATGACAAACAAGCATGAATGAGTAGGCACAACATGGCTCAAACAACTCCTACTCATGCTAGTGGGTTTCATCTATTTACTGTGGAATGACAGGTCATGCAGAGGATAAAGGGGTTCCGCTACCGCAGCAAGTAACAGATGAATCGTTGTTGTCCTAATGCAGTAAAAGAGAGCAGGAGCGAGAGAGTGGGATTATATCGGAATGAACAAGGGGGTTTTGCTTGCCTGGCACTTCTGAAGATATTATAGTTCTTCATCGGTGTCATCGAACTCATCGTCGGAACCACGTCTATCGAGAGGGGACAAACACCGGCAACTGAGAAAGAACACAATCAATGCAATGCCACAATATGATGCATGATCATGACATGGCAATATGCTGTGATTTGAGCTAATGCATCTAGCTATGATTTAAATGAAGTAGGTTTGAATACAAGATTCAAATTCAAACTCCACATGTAGTTATTTAAATGCCATTCATTTCATTTGTCCTATACAGTAGCCATAAGTTGTTCTAACATGCATGAAAATGGTACAGATGGACTCCTTGAATTTTTCTGATAATTTTTCATATATAAATTATTTGATTTGGAGCTACGATTGAATTACTATGAATTTTACAAGTTTTATACTATTTTCTGAAATAAATAAATCATTTTGATTTATTTTAAATTCCAGAAATTAATTAGTGCGTCAGCATGACGTATTAGTGACGTCAGCAGGTCAACCAGGTTGACCCGGGTCAAACCTGATCGGTGGGTCCTGCATGTCAGTGACTCATTATTTAACCCCGGTCAAAACCCGTCTTGCCGACGGGTTTGACCCATGGTAGGGCCCGCCGTCGATGGCGATGAGGTGGCTAATGGTGGGGATTAGTCCTAATGACTGTACCACGTCGGCAGTCGCCGGAGTTGCGCCAGCGGTGACCAAATTTACGGCGGAAGCTCGCCGGGGCTACGCTATAGGCGGCGTATGGACGTGCGAAGGCCACCAGAAGGTAGCCCGAGCATGCCCGCATCTAGCTAGCCGCACGGGAGGCCGCGTGGTCGTCGGAATCGATGATGGCGAGCGCACCTGCGGTGGCTGGAGTTCGGACGTGGAAGGGGTCGACGCCACAGTGCACTAGAGGAGAAACCGAAGGGCGCTGCGGGCTCCTGGGAGGGCGGCGAACATGGTGACGCGCTCAGGCGCAAGCTGGGGTGGCCCTGGCCACGGCGGCGCCATGGTCGGCGGCGGGGAGCTTTCGGGTGCGGTGGAAACGGGCGGCTACAGAGGCCAAACAAGCACGAGAGCTAGGGGGGAGAGGAAGAGGAGCTCACAATGGGTCGGAGAGGGGTCGGCGGGCTCGGGAGGCCCTGTGGGACGACAGATCGGCGGCGACGGGCGAGTAGGAGGTCCGAGGTAGGAGACGAGCCCGTGAGGACGCCTGGGGCTTCTGGAGGGGCGTGGCTCGGTGAGGGGGTCGAGGACGGAGTGGCGGAGCCTCTGGGCTGCTCGGGAGGTTGAGGGAGAGGCGTTGGCTGTGGCTATGGCGGCAGCGAGCTCGCGGGTGTCTCGGCCATGGTGGAAAGGGCGAGAGGGAGAGAGAGTAGGGGAGGGGAAAGCACGGGAGAGAGAGAGCGGTCTAGGGGGGGTGCGTGGCATCGCGGGAGACGTCCAGGGGGAGGAGGAGGCAGCCAGGCAGGGAGGAGGTGGCCCGCGTGTGGCCACGCGCGTCGGGCACGCGCCCCTGCCCACTGGCGCGAGGAGGAAGGCGACAGGGAGGCGCTGGTGGGCTGGGCCGACCGACTACAATGCTGGGCCGAGGTAAGTGGGCTGCAGGTAAGCGACAGGTAACACTCTATCTCTAATTTAATTTTTTTTCTGTTTTCTATTTGCCTTTTGTTTTCTTTGATTTAGTAAAAATACTAAACCACATCTAAAAATCCTGAAATAAATTGTGAGGACCTGTTGAATTATTTCCAACAACCCACATTTAGTTTCAGAATTATTTGAGCATTTAAAATTGTTATAGCAATTAAATACCCAAATTCAAATACATAATAATTTAATTCAAGAGTCCAAAAATGGCCTAGAAATATGTGCATCATTTTTGGCAGAGGTTTTCACCTTTAACAAAAATCATGAACTTTTCTAAAGGGCATTTGGGTTCGTTGAAAATATTTTTATTGAACCTAGTTAAATTCAATTGGTAATAGGATACTCCAGACTCAGCATGTCTGAAAAGGAAAGGTTGCAACACAAATCGACAAGATGACGTTGCGAGATTCTCGGGATATGAACTACGATAGCAAGCTCCAAAACATGAGCCGGTTCTGCTGCATACATGTGAGCATGTTGTCCAAGACAAGAATGACCATAGTAGCCTTATAATAAAATACTATCGAATTCTGGTTGGGAACAATCGTCGAGGATATCAAAGTCCTTGCATAAGGAATGCTCTTAAGAAGGAACTTCTTCTCCTTGAACAAATCAGTCAGTGGCTTGGTGTGCTAGGAACACATGTAGGGCGGAGGTTGCAAGTCTCCGAACCACAAAATACTTCGCACGTATGCATGACCGATTTGGGATGATTCCACGCTTCCTGAGCGATAGTAGTCTGCTGCAGCCCGGTTCACCGGAGTCCTGCTAGCCCAGCACTACTGCTCTGGACACTTGACTGGCCGGCATGTGTTTCACTTCGTTCCTTTGTCTGTCCCTTCGGGGAAATGTCACGCGGTGACATCCGAGTCCCGCTTAGCCTGCTACAGCCGGGTTACGAGTCCTCGTTAGCCAGTGCTACAGCCCGATTCATACGCTGATGACCGACATGCTCGATGTGATTCATGTATGCCTATCCCCATGGGTTAGTGCCGCCTTGGGTTCACGACTAGCCATGTCGGCCCGGGTTCTCTGTCATATGGATGCTAGCGACACTATCATATACGTGAGCCAAAAGGCGCAAACAGTCCCGGGCCATGGTAAGGCGACACCCACGGGAATACCGTGCGTGAGGCCGCAAAGTGATATGAGGTCTTACCGGCTAGATCGATGTGACTTGAAATCGGGGTCCTGGCAGCATTGGTATCAGAGCACCTACAAATAGGCTTGCTTAACTTAGTTCATCTCTAAGGGGTATCTTCTGTGCGTGTGTGTGTTGAAGAAAGATGATATCTCCATTGATTAGTCCTCGTGATCAGTTGTTGGATCTATTGCCTTGTCAAAACTTTGACTTGAGTATGGGCCATCGTCAAGTCAAATCAGAACCAACGATGTTCGTAATGTTGTCTTACTCGTGGTTGATCCCTCGAGCATACACCATTATATCTTTTGGTCTGACCAATGCTATCACCGTGTTCACATGATGGTGGAAGTCCAGTGATATGGAAATTCCGATGAGTTGCTGTTGAGCCCATCAGCAGCATTTTGTCTCCCCCATGATTCATGTTGAACATCAACCTAGTGTTGAAAACTTTGTAAGCAATGCCTTCGTGATCCGTTCATGAAGCCTATGCTTGGATGGAAGAAGTGACTTCCTCGAACTCACGTGCATTGATGTAAGTTGTCGCCGTGGATTCGAGAAAGCTTGTTTGTCTTCTGTGGAATCATCCCAAGTCAGTCATGCATGTGCAAAGTATTCTATGGTCTGATAGACTGATAGTCTTCATTCCATATGAATTCCCTAGCACACCAAGCCACTAACTGATTTGTTCAAGGAGAAGGAGTTCCTTCATAACAACTAATATGACTTATGTTAGGACTTCGTTATCCTCGATGATGGTTCCCCACCTGAACTCGGTAGTGTTTTATTATAAGACTACTATGTGGCCATGCTTGTCTAGGACAGTGTGTTCACAGGTGTGTAGCAGAACCAGCTCATGTTTTTGGAGCTTGCTATCGTGGTTCATCTCCCGAGAGTCTCGCAACATTATCTCGTCGATTTGTGTTGCAACTTTTCTTTTCAGACATGTGAGTCTGAAGTACCCTATCACCAATCAGATCTGAATCTCAGGCAGATATGATGGTTGGAACATTCCCAACATTTGCATTTTGTTCCCAGCTTCCGCCGTCCTTGTGCCATTTCACTATGGGCTGCCTTCTTAGTAATTCTTGTTCAGGATCATCTTCAAAAGTGGTCCTACCATGGGTCCCATCCACTTTCGATGACAAGCAAAAATCATCCATTGCGTTGTCTTCAACAAGGTAGTCCACATCATCCATTCTAGTCCGGGTATGCCATTCCTTTGCACTCTGCCAAACGATCATTGTGAATTGCCTTAGGCTGGTATGAAGAGTTTCAATGATCTCTGAATCAAAAGTAATTCTTTTTGCCACTTAAGGGAATAGTTCTTCGAGTCACCTCCCCTGAGGTGCCCCGTCTTGGAATCATGGCAATTTCCCGCGCTATTTTGAAACCCTCGTAAAATTGTTTCTTCCGTCCTTCCTGATGTATGTTTTACCTCTCCGCTCCAGAGATGTCTTTATGTCTCATTCCATGAGTTGATCTTGGATCATTAAGATTATCCTAAATTGTTTGAACATCAAGAAGATCGATTCTTCTAAATTCCCCCTTTTCTTCTCGTTGTCATGTTGGATGTAGTTCTCAAGACAATACATCGAGACAATGATGGTGGTCGAATCTACGTTCATTTCAAGTGCAACCTGGATCGTGAAGATTGCGTTAGTTGTGTCCCCCCTTCATCTTACCCTACGCTTGAATCTCGGGCCGAGATTCTTGTTTAGTGGGGGTGAGTTGTCACAGCCCTAGAATAATGTTTGTAATTAGTGGCATTGCATCCATGCATCATGTCTAAATTCTGAAAGTTGAACTGAGGAAATTTGAAAGCCTAAAAAAATTCAATTAAAAGAAGGGCAAATAACCCTGGAAAATGCATCCAATGTTTCCATAATGCACTTCAATGATGTTTGATATTTTTTACAAGGGTTCTAACCCAAACCAAAAATAATGAACATTTTTGAGGAATTATTTTGGCCATTTGGATTTAAATCAATAAGTATTTGAGTTGGATTTAATTCTCCTATAAAAGAATTATAAGTCCAACAATTCTGAAAATTTGTGAGTGACTTTGAATACTTTGTATCAAGCCACATAAATCTTTTCAGAAGCTACTAAAATGATTTGATTTTTAAATCAAATCAAAACAAATTTCAGGAAATAGAAAACAAAAAGAAATAGGAAAAATCAGAAAGGAGAAGGGAGAAGCTACCTGGGCCTTACCTGGCGGCCCAGCAATCGGCCCAGCCGACTGGCTCTGCCAGTCATCCCCTTCCTCCCGCCAGTGTGCACTGTGCGTGGCGCACGCAGAGGAGGCGAGGGCCACCTCCTGCTTCGCGCTGGAGGCTTGTCCTCCTTCCTGACCCCACTTCTGGAGATGCCCAGAGCCCCGTGGACCCCCTCGCTCTCTCCCTCTCCCTCGTTCCGCTCCTCTGTCTCGTTCTCTCACGCACACCCGAACGCGTCATCGCCACCGCTCGCTGTTGCTGCATCCACAGGCCACCCCTTGCGCTAAAAGCCATCCCAGAAGCTTCGCCTCACCGCGCTTCTTCGCCTCATCGACTGAAGGGACCCCGGGAGGTCGACATCATCGCCAGGATCGCCGTCTTCGCCGCCTACTACCGCACCTCGCCGTCGTCGATTCACGGGCTCCGGTCGCCCCGAGCCAACCGACCTACCTAATCGACCCGCGGTGAGCCTCGAGTGTCTCCCTCTCCCCTTTTGCTCGCTCGCGTGCCGTAGCGCCGTTCCTCGCCGTGACCGAAGCCGCCCTCCGCCGTGGCCGTTATTCCTGCGGCGACCGTGCTTCTCCGCTCGGATCCGCGCACCCCGCAGGCTCCTGGAGCAACCAGGAGGCCAATGCCACCCCTAGCCGGCTTCCTTGCGAGCTGCGGCCCCGCAGCCGCACACCTCCGAGCTCCGGCCGCCGCCCGGCTCGTCGCCTCCACCATTACAGGCCGCCCCAGTGCACCACGCGGCCACCATCGCTTGCGCCACACCGCCAGCTCTCCGTAGCCGCAAACCGCACACGAAATGGTGCTCTACAGCGCCGTCCCGAGCAATGCCGGTGAGCCACCGCCGCGGGATTTGGTCGTCGACGGCTAACCGCCGTTCTAGATGACGTGGCACTTAATTAGGAGCTAATCACCCGGTTAACTAATCCAGTGACACTGACCGTGGGCCCAGCCCGGCTAAATATCTTGTTAGATTTTTAACTAATCGTAATTAGTCACTGTGACACTGACACGCGGGTCCCACGGCCAGGTTTGACCGCTGTTGACTTGATGACATCAGCCTGAAGCAATGCTGATGCAATAAATCATTTACTGGATTTAAGTTTATTCAGGAAATTCCAGAAAATGTCCTAAACTTCTAAAAACCATATAAATTCAACCGTAGCACAGAATGAAATAATTTATATATGAAAAATGATCAGAAAAATATGAAAAATCTGTTTATGCCATGATCATGCATGTTTGAACAAGTTAACCTCACTGAATAGGACAAATGATGATTAGGGCAATTTATGAAATAACATTTGGAGTTGGAATTTGTTCTTGTTTGAGTTCCACTTCAATTAACTTGGCTAGATATTGCATTAGGAGTACATGGTGGGTTCTCTCATTGAAGCCGTCCTCAGGAACTGAGTTCTGTGTTTGTGATCCATGAAACAGTTACTACCACACATTGGGATCCTTAATTGACTCTCCCGGCTTCTTAACCACCCTTGTCCTCTGTCCAGGAGTTGCAACTAGTTTCTGGTGTTTGTAGGATATGTGTTGGAGGCCGTGGGTAGCGCTGACCCTAGGGGTGGGCTATGATGCGGTAGATACACCGTGGGTCGTGCAATCAATGCCCGTTGGTATCTCGGGAACCTGCACACATCGCTCGGGGCTGTTAGTGGAAACCTCGGCGGACTCCTGCGGATGGAACCGAATAGGCGATAAACCTGGACTAGGGATTTGAGTGTTTAGGTAGGCCGTGGCCGACACCCTCGCTGGGATTCCGCTTGAAGGTTGCCGAGTACATGTCGTGTAAACGGCGGTAAGTGGTGAGAGCGTGTGTGAAGAAGTACACCCCTGCAGGGTTAATATGATCTATTCGAATAGCCGTGTCCGTGGAAAAGGACTTCTGGGTTGCCTATAACAGTTCATAGACAAGTGAAAGTGGATACTCTAAAATGCTAAAGATAAGCGTGAGTGCTATGGATGGCGTTCTCGTAGGGAGACGGGAGCGGATCCATAGTGGTGTATTGATATGGTGAATATGTGGACTCGTGTGCGCCATCTCAAAAGAGTTACTTGCAGTCGTAGTTCAGGATAGCCACGGAATCAAAACTGGCTTGCTGCAGTCAAACTCCACCACCCCCTTTGTTGATAATGATGCATATGTAGTTAGTTCTGATGTAAGTCTTGCTGAGTATGTTTGTACTCACGTTTGCTTATTTTATGTTTTGCAAAGTGATATGAGGTGTTACCGGCTAGATCGATGTGACTTGGAATCGGGGTCCTGACAGCGTAACGCCTTTCATTTTAGAGGTGGCGCACACGAGTCCACATATTCACCATATCAATACACCACTATGGATCCGCTCCAATCTCCCTACGAGAACGTCATCCATAGCACTCACGCTTATCTTGCGCATTTTAGAGTATCCACTTTCACTTGTCTATGAACTATGCGAGGGGTCCAAGTTTCCATATCCGAGGAATTCGGCTATTCGAATAGATAATGATAACCCTGCAGGGGTGTACTTCTTCACACACGCTCGCCACTTATCGCCTCAGACATCGTCATGTACCTCGGCAACCTTCAAGAGGAAGCGGGCGAGGAGTCGGCCACGACCGACTAACCACGAAGTCTCTCGTCGGGTTTATCGCCTATTCGGGTTCCATCCGCAAGGAGATCCGGCCGGGGTGTCGCTCACGGCCCCAAACGATGTGAGCAGGGTTCCCGAGACACCAAACGGGCACCCGGTACACCGTGCCACGGTGTATCTACCACAACATAGCCCACCCCTAGGGTCCGCGCTATGCACGGCCCCCAACACATATCCTACAAACACCAGAAACTAGTTGCAACTCCTGGACGGAGATCAAGTTGATTAATAAGTCGAGAGGGGTCGAGTTACCGGAACCCAATGTGTGGTAGTAATTGTTCATGGATCACAAACACAGAACTCAGTTCCTGAGGACGGATGCAATGAGACAATCCACCATGTACTCCTACATGGCCTCTCACCGCTACCTTTACCAAATCGTGTCCACACACTTAGCTCACACACAGTAGGACATGTTCACACACCTCCGGTTCATCCCTGATGAATCATACCTGACACAACTCTAAGCAATAGCAGGCACGACAAACAATCATGAATGAGTAGGCACAACATGGCTCAAACAACTCCTACTCATGCTAGTTGGTTTCATCTATTTACTGTGGAATGACAGGTCATGCAGAGGATAAAGGGGTTCCGCTACCGCAGCAAGTAACAGATGAATCGTTGTTGTCCTAATGCAGTAAAAGAGAGCAGGAGCGAGAGAGTGGGATTATATCGGAATGAACAAGGGGGTTTTGCTTGCCTAGCACTTATGAAGATATTATAGTTCTTCATCGGTGTCATCAAACTCATCGTCGGAACCACGTCTATCGAGAGGGGACAAACACCGGCAACTGAGAAAGAACACAATCAATGCAATGCCACAATATGATGCATGATCATGACATGGCAATATGCTGTGATTTGAGCTAATGCATCTTGCTATGATTTAAATGAAGTACGTTTGAATACAAGATTCAAATTCAAACTCCACATGTAGTTATTTAAATGCCATTCATTTCATTTGTCCTATACAGTAGCCGTAAGTTGTTCTAACATGCATGAAAATGGTACAGATGGATAGATTGGATTTTTCTGGTCATTTTTCATATATAATTTATCTCATTTGGAGTTACGGTTGAATTTCTATGATTTTTTTGAAGTTTAAAGCATTTTCTGGACTTTCTAAACCTTTCTGATTTATTGTTTAATTCCAGAAAGGCTTTAATGCGTCAGCATGACCTCACGGTGACGTCAGCAAGTCAACGGGCGCTGTCCAGGTCAAATCTGACCAGCAGGACCCGCTGGTCAGTCTCACAGTGATGGCTAGGGTCACTGACAGGTGGGGCCAGGTCAACAGGTGACGTGGCCGGGTCAAACTGACCTGTGGGGCCTACGGGTTTAGTTTGATCTAAACAAAACTAAAACAGGGTTAATTAGGAAGTGGGGCCCATATGTAAGTGGGTCAGGGGGGTTAAGTGGTGGGAGATTAGCGCTAACTAGATGGCCACGTCGACGGTCGCCGGAGCGTCGCCGACGGTGACCTCGAACCGCGGCGGAGTTCGCTCGGACCTCGCCGGAGGCGACGGATCGACGCGCCAGGGGCACCAGAAGGTAGCCCGTGCCCGTGCGCAACAAGGGGAGGCCTCGGGAGGCTGTGGGGTGGCCGGGAACGACGACCACGGCGGCTGGAGCTCGGGCAGGTCCGGCTCAGCGCTAGGGTGCATGGTAGGTCGAACTGGTGGGCGCGCCCGGCTCCTGGGAGCGTCCTGAGCACAGGGGCAACGCTCGGACGCAAGTGGCAGCAGCTGTGGCCGCGGCGGTGCCATGGACGGCGGCGGCAAGCTCTCGGGTGCGACGGGTATCGGTGTTAGAGGAAGAAAACGAGTCAGGAGAGAGGGGGAAACGACAGAGGAGCTCACGGCGGTTGCGATGAGGCGAACGGCGAGCTCGGGGAAGCATCGGAGCGAGCGGGGTGGCGAGGCGAATCTCCGGCGGCCGAGGAGGAGAAAAGCATCGGGGCGACGCTTCGGGGCCCTTCCGGTCACGTGGCTCGGTGAGGAGGTAGGAAACGAGGTGGCGGAGCTCGAGGATAGCTCGGGGCGGCTCAGGGATGGTCGTGGCCGCGGTGGTGCACGTCGGCGGGGGGCGATTCGGTGGTGCGAGGGAGAGAGCCAGAGGAGGGGAGAGGCACGGGAGAGAGTGAGAGGGGCCAGGGGGGTGAGTGGCGTCTCCGTGGCGTCTTCTAGGAGCACCGGGAGTTGCCAGGCAGGCAGGGAGGGAGGAGGTGGCCGACGCGGGGCGGCCACGCGCCTCTGTCCTTCTGGCGAGGGAGGAAGACGACATGGGGGGAAGCGGCGGTGGGCTGGGCCGTCTTTGGGCAGTTGGTGGCGCCTGTAAGGCCAGTACTAACTCTCTCTCTCTCTCTGTTTTATTTTATTTATTGTTTCTGTTTTCTATTATTTCTGTAACTTCAGGGCTTTATTAAAAATGTCAGGGAATTTCCAAAAATCATGAAACTAATCATGACTACTGTTTGGAATATATCCAATAGTAAACATTTTAGTTTATGATTATTTGAGAATTTAAATTATTTATTAGGATTAAATGCCCAAATGCAAATACTTTGTGAATTAATCCAGTGACCAAATATGTCATGGAAAAATGTGCAACACCTCTGGTTATGGTTTCAAGCATTTTCCAAAAATGATGAACATTTTTGAAAGCCATTTGGATTCACTAAAAGTATTTTTAGGTTGAACCTATTTGAATTCCATTTGGTACTAGGGTTTGGACATCCCCATTTCTGGTTTAAATGAAATTTTAAACATGATGCAGCAACAAGCTAGTCCAAGTGCATAGCAAGGCTAGGGACGTGACAACTCACCCCTACTAAACAAGAATCTCGACCCGAGATTCAAGACGTGAGGTAAGAAGACAGAGGGGGCACAAAGCTAGCACAATCTTCACGATCCAGGTTGCACTTCATAAGAACCTTGATTCGATCATCATCTTGTCTCGACGTCTTTGCTTTCGAGATCTTCACTCGACACGACAACAGAAAGAGGGGAAAACCCTACAGGATTTAATCTTCTTGAAGATCGAGCAACTCAAGATCAGTTCATGGAGTGAGACGTAAGAGCATCTCTTGAGTTGAGACACCAAACACACATTAGGAATAATGGAAAAGAAACGGATGACGAAGGTTCAAATTGGTAGGCGACCGTTCCACGCTTAAGTAAAATGGTGCATGGTTTCAAAGTAACAAGGAGATGATTGCCATGATTCCATAACGGGACACCTTAGGAAAGGTGACTCGTAGAGCTGTGCCCTTAGGTGGCAAAAAGAATTACTTTTGATTCAGAGATCATTGAAACTCTTTAAACCAGCCTAAGGCATTCATAATCGATCATTTGAAGGAGTTCGAAAGAATGACATACTCGGACTAGAATGGATGATACGGACTACCCTGTTGAAGACAACGCAATGGATGATTTTGCTTATTATCGAAAATGGATGGGACCCATGGTAGGACCACTGTTGAGGGCGATCCTGACCAGATATTACCGAGAAGGGTAGCCCATGGTTGGATGGCACAATGGCGGTGCAAGCTAGGAACAAGGTGCTAATGCTGGGAATGTTCCAACCATCATATCTGCCTGAGATTCAGATCTGGTTGGTAACAGGACATTTCAGACAGCATGTCTGAAAAGGAAAAGTTGCAACACAAATCGACGAGATGATGTTGCGAGATTCTCGGGGGATGGACTATGGTAGTAAGCTCCAAAACATGAGCGGGTTCTGCTAAACACATGTGAACACGCTGTCTCAGACAAGCATGACCACATGGTAGTCTTATGATAAAACACTACCAAGTTCAGGTGGGGGAACCATCATCGAGGATATTGGAATCTTGTGCATGAACTAGTATTCGCACAGCAACTCCCTTTCCTCGAACAAACCAATTAGTGGCTTGGTGTGCTAGGAACACATATGGAGTGGAGGCGGCCAACCTATCAAACCATAGAGCACTTCGCACGTGCATGACTGACTTGGGATGGCACCATAGGAAACAAAACAAACCTTTCTCGAATTCATGGCGGCAACTTACACCTAAAGCACATGAATTCGAGGAAGTCACTTCTTCCATCCAAGCATAGGCTTCATGAACGGAACACGAAGGCATTGCTTACAAAGTTTTCAACACTAGGTTGATGTTCAACATGAATCATGGGGGAGACAAAATGCTGCTAATGGGCTCAACAACAACTCATCGGAATTTCCATATCACTGGACTTCCACCATCATGTGAACACGGTGATAGTATTGGTCAGACCAAAAGATGTAATGGTGTATGCTCGAGGGATCAACCACGAGTAAGACAACATTACGGACATCGTTGGTACTTATTTGATTTGATGATAGCCCACACTCAAATCAAAGGATTGATAAGACAATAGGTCCAGCAACTGATCACAGGGACCAATCGATGAAGATATCATCTTTCTTCAACACACACTACACAAGGATATCCCTTTGGAACGAACTAAGTTAGGCAAGCTTTTATCTTCCAACTCTCCAAGTTGTTGTTTAGCTTATCCAACTAGTTCAGGGGTAGCCAACACAGATCCTTGGAGAATGAGTGGTTTAGAAGAAAACCAACATGATCACGAACTCAACATAGCGGTCAGGTGACAACCTAGTAACACTTCCGAGAAGATTTTCGGAACATCACGAACCACCGGTATGTTACTAAGCTTGAGTACAATCTTGCTTTTGAGGGAAAGACGATATGATCAAATGAGTGAGGACTTGACAAGATCCTAACTCATCAATCGAAGTGTGCACAAGAAATAAGGACTAGGTAGCACGATCAATCTTAGGATGATGATTTAGTAACCAACACGCTAAGAATGAGAATATTGTCCATTAACTACCAAGCAACGGGGTTACTAGGAGTATTGATTTCACACATCACGACTCACTTGTCGGTATTCCGGTTGCAACAACACGGGACCGAGGAACGAATAATGATAGCGTGGAGTATCACTACGTCAAGAATTCATAAAAGAAGGCGCAATTCTCATGACGTTCCTGACATAAAGTGGGTAATACTTCAGGGTAGAATAGAACAAAAGCTGAATTGGCATTTTGATCTGCGGAATACAACTGCTTTGACCCAATCCTGGATATGGATGAGGTACTGGAGTTTGTTTCTCCTAGTCATTCTGGAATAGAATGGCTTGACGGACCACATGAGTAATAGGCATTGATAACATGAATGCACAACTACTCCTGACTATCAACTGATACACGGGGATCGGAATACAGCTACAATGGAAACAACTCAAAGGATCATATATCTTTCGGTGTTGGATGCATAGCTTAGTATGTCGAACCAAGTTCAACATGTTTCTTCCGGATAACCCATGCAGGGAGGTAGGACTGGCAGAGTCACAATTATGAATGGAGAACTCCTCAAGAGTACTCTGATTGTGATCTTTTGGTTCAAATAACTTCTGCCGTAAATAGTTCATGGCATTTGGAAGAAGGTAATACCACGAACCTCGAGGACTATCACAAAGGTTACTAGTATCCTAAAGGAACTAGCAAATACTAACAACATGAAGTAGGGTGAATCTCGGGTTCAAGAACCCACGAGTAGAATGCCTACTAACTAATAACATCACGGGATGCTTTCAAGAATAATGGCCAGAATCATCACACTGGGGACACAAAGCATGGCTGGATTGCTAAGTGATTCCCTAAACACCTAGGGTCATAATAATACCTCCAACATATATGTCAAGGCAATAAATTACCTCAACGCACCGGTTAGTGTGGTTAATCTGGCCCAAAGAAACATCAAAATGGGAGGAAGGGATTTTGCAAACGCATCAGACTATTTAGAGACCTGGGATGACTCGGACAGCATAACGACTGTAAATGCTCAAAAAGATTTGAGACATCATGCAAAATGGTGGCATAACCACTCAACAACATCATATCAAGGTTCTGAGATCAACAGTTAACATACAGAAATAGTAGAAACTGAACTAGGGCTTAAAACCAACAATCTTAAAGGTCTATGGATTAGTAACACGTCATCCTGATAGAAAGATGAGAAGCCTAGTTCTTAATCCCCGTAGAAAAGAAGAGGTTGACTCAGATCAGAAGGGCATAAGGTAAAGGAGTAAAAAGAGCCTTACGTTCCCTTCCACAATCAATTCCCTTACATAACTAAAACATTTCTAGACACAACTTTGACCAGTTTGGCTTGGTAATCCTACAGGCAGTCAGGCTCTGATACCAACACTGTCAGGACCCCGATGCCAAGTCACACCGATCTAGCCGGTAACACCTCATATCACTTTGCGGCCTCACGCACGGTATTCCCACGGGTGTCGCCTTACCATGGCCCGGGACCGTTTGCATCTTTTGTCTCACGTATACGATAGTGTCGCTGGCATCCATATGACAAAGAAACCGGGCCGACATGGCTAGTCGTGAACCCAAAGCGGCACTAACCCATGGGGACAGGCATACATGAATCACATCGAGCATGTCGGTTATCAACGTATGAATCCGGGCTGTAGCACTGGCTAACAGGACTCCGTAACCGGGCTGTAGCAGGCTAGGCAGACTCGGATGTCACCGCGTGACATTTCCCGAAGGGATGACATAGGAACGAAGTGAAACACATGCCGGCCAGTCAAGTGTCCAAAGCAGTAGTGCTGGCCTAGCAGGACTCCGGTGAACCGGCTGTAGCGGACTACTATCGCTCAGGAAGCACTAGACTACATTTCCCCATATGAGAGGCTGCCAAGGATAAACAACTAGATTGTCGGATCCCACACATACCAAGCATTTCAAACATATACACAATATGCTCAATATGTGTAAATACAACATGGCATCACAACATAACTCTACGACTCAAATATTTATTCATTAGGCTCCGAGGAGCGAGATATTACAAACATGGGTCTCATGACCCAACACTCAGAGCATACAAGTCAAAGCACAAGCGGAATCTTAACATGTCTGAGTACAGACATCTATAAAATGAAAAAGGCTGAGAAGCCTGACTATCTACCAGATCCTGCCGAGGGCACAAGATCATAGCTGAGGTAACAAGCTAAACGTCGAAGTCCAAGCGGAACTACTAGCGAGATTGACGCCTCTCTGCAAAACATAAAATAAGCAAACGTGATTACAAACGTACTCAGCAAGACTTACATCAGAACTAACTACATATGCATCATTATCAACAAAGGGGGTGGTGGAGTTTGACTGCAGCAAGCCAGCTTTGACTTGGTGGCTATCCTGAACTACGACTGCAAGTAACTCTTTTGAGATGGCGCACACGAGTCCACATATTCACCATATCATTACACCACTATGGATCCGCTCCCGTCTCCCTACGAGAACGCCATCCATAGCACTCATGCTTATCTTGTGCATTTTAGAGTATCCACTTTCACTTGTCTATGAACTGTTATAGGCAACCCAGAAGTCCTTTTCCGAGGAAACGGCTATTCGAATAGATCATATTAACCCTGCAGGGGTGTACTTCTTCACACACGCTCTCACCACTTACCGCCGTTTACACGACATCTACTCGGCAACCTTCAAGCGGAAGCCCAGCGAGGGAGTCGGCCACGGCCTACCTAAACACTCAAATCCCTAGTCCAGGTTTATCGCCGATTCGGGTTCCATCCGCAGGGAGTCCGGCCGAGGTTTCCACTAACGGCCCCGAACGATGTGTGCATGGTTCCCGAGATACCAAACGGGCATTCGGTACACCGGGCCACGGTGTATCTACTGCATCATAGCCCACCCCTAGGGTCAGCGCTACGCACGACCTCCAACACATATCCTACAAACACCAGAAACTAGTTGCAACTCCTGGACAGAGGACAAGGGTGGTTAAGAAGCCGAGAGAGTCAATTAAGGATTCCAATGTGTGGTAGTAACTGTTTCATGGATCACAAACACAGAACTCAGTTCCTGAGGACGACTTCAATGAGATAACCCACCATGTACTCCTACATGGCCTCTCACCGCTACCTTTACCAAATCGTGTTCACACACTTAGCTTACACACAGTAGGACATGTTCACACACCTCTGATTCATCCCCGATGAATCAGACCTGACTCAACTCTACGCAGTAGCAGGCATGACAAACAAGCATGAATGAGTAGGCACAACAGGGCTCAAACAACTCCTACTCATGCTAGTGGGTTTCATCTATTTACTATGGAATGACAGGTCATGCAGAGGATAAAGGGGTTCAGCTACCGCAGCAAGTAACAGATGAATCGTAGTTGTCCTAATGCAGTAAAAGAGAGCAGGAGCGAGAGAGTGGGATTATATCGGAATGAACAAGGGGGTTTTGCTTGCCTGGCACTTCTGAAGATAATATAGTTCTTCATCGGTGTCATCGAACAATCGTTTAACGTCGCTCTCGAGAGGGACAATACCGGCAACTGAGAAAGAACACAATCAATGCAATGCACATTCACATGAATGACATGTCATGTTAAGGTACTGAATTCACCTAATGCAATATCTAGCCAAGTTAATTGAAGTGGGACTCAAACAAGAACAAATTCCAACTCCAAATGTTATTTCATAAATTTCCCTAATCATCATTTGTCCTATTCAGTGAGGTTAACTTGTTCAAACATGCATGATCATTGCATAAACAGATTCTTCATATTTTTCTGATCATTTTTCATATATAAATTATTTCATTCTGAGCTACGGTTGAATTTATATGATTTTTACAAGTTTTGGACATTTTCTGGAATTTCCTGAATAAACTTAAATCCAGTAAATGATTTATTGCGTCAACATTGCTTCAGGCTGACGTCATCAAGTCAACAGCGGTCAAACCTGGCCGTGGGACCCACGTGTCAGTGTCACAGTGACTAATTACGATTAGTTAAAAATCTAACAAGATATTTAGCGAAATTTGGGCCCATCGCCGTCCTTTGGATTAGTTAACCGGGTGATTAGCTCCTAACTAAGTGCCACATCATCTAGAACGGCGGTTAGCCGTCGACGACCAAATCCCGCGGCGGTGGCTCACCGGCATTGCTCGGGACGGCGCTGTAGAGCACCATTTCGTGCGCGGTTTGCGGCTACGGAGAGCTGGCGGTGTGGCGCAAGCGATGGTGGCCGCATGGTGCGCAGGGGCGGCCTGTAATGGCGGAGGCGATGAGCCGGGCGGCGGTCGGAGCTCGGAGGTGTGCGGCTGCGGGGCCGCAGCTCGCAGGGAAACCGGCTAGGGGTGGCGTTGGCCTCCTGATTGCTCCAGGAGCCTGCGGGGTGCGTGGATCCGAGCGGAGAAGCACGGTCGCCGCAGGAATAACGGCCACGGCGGAGGGCGGCTTCGGTCACGGCGAGGAACGGTGCTACGGCACGGAAGCGAGCAAAAGGGGAGAGGGGAGACGCTCAGGGGCTCACCGCGGGTCAGTTGGGTAGGTCGGTTGGCTCGGGGACGCACTGGAGCCCGTGAATCGACGACGGCGAGGTGCGGTAGTAGGCGGCGAAGACGGCGATCCTGGCGATGCTGTCGACCTCCCGGGGTCCCTTCAGTCGATGAGGCGAAGAAGCGGGTGAGGCAAAGCTTCTGGGATGGCTTTTAGCGCAAGGGGTGGCCGGTGGATGCAGCAACAGCGAGCGGTGGCGACGACGCGTTCGGGTGTGCGTGAGAGAACGAGACAGAGGAGGGGAACGAGGGAGACGAGAGAGCGAGGGGGTCCAGGGGGCTCTGGGCATCTCCAGAAGTGGGGTCAGGAAGGAGGAAAAGCCTCCAGCGCGAAGCAGGAGGTGGCCCTCGCCTCCTCTGCGTGCGCCACGCATAGTGCACACTGGCGGGAGGAAGGGGATGACTGGCAGAGCCAGTCGGCTGGGCCGATTGCTGGGCCGCCAGGTAAGGCCCAGGTAGCTTCTCCCTTCTCCTTTGTGATTTTTCCTATTTCTTTTTGTTTTCTATTTCCTGAAATTTGTTTTGATTTGATTTAAAAATCAAATCATTTTAGTAGCTTCTGAAAAGATTTATGTCGCTTGATACAAAGTATTCAAAGTCACTCACAAATTTTCAGAATTGTTGGACTTATAATTCTTTTATAGGAGAATTAAATCCAACTCAAATACTTATTGATTTAAATCCAAATGGCCAAAATAATTCCTCAAAAATGTTCCATATTTTTGGTTTGGGTTAGAACCCTTGTAAAAAATATCAAACATCATTGAAGTGCATTATGGAAACATTGGATGCATTTTCCAGGGTTATTTGCCCTTCTTTTAATTGAATTTTTTTAGGCTTTCAAATTTCCTCAGTTCAACTTTCTGAATTTAGACATGATGCATGGATGCAATGCCACTAATTACAAACATTATTCTAGGGCTGTGACAACTCACCCCCACTAAACAAGAATCTCGGCCCGAGATTCAAGCGTAGGGTAAGATGAAGGGGGGACACAACTAACGCAATCTTCACGATCCAGGTTGCACTTGAAATGAACGTAGATTCGACCACCATCATTGTCTCGATGTATTGTCTTGAGAACTACATCCAACATGACAACGAGAAGAAAAGGGGGAATTTAGAAGAATCGATCTTCTTGAGGTTCAAACAATTTAGGATCATCTTAATGATCCAAGATCAACTCATGGAATGAGACATAAAGACATCTCTGGAGCGGAGAGGTAAAACGTACATCAGGAGGGACGGAAGAAACAATTTACGAGGGTTTCAAAATAGCGAGGAAATTGCCATGATTCAAGACGGGCACCTCGGGGAGGTGACTCAAGAACTATTCCTTAAGTGGCAAAAGAATTACTTTTGATTCAGAGATCATTGAATCTCTTCATACCAGCCTAAGGCAATTCACAATGATCGTTTGGCAGAGTGCAAAGGAATGGCATACTCGGACTAGAATGGATGATGTGGACTACCTTGTTGAAGACAACGCAATGGATGATTTTTGCTTGTCATCAAAAATGGATGGGACCCATGGTAGGACCACTTTTGAAGATGATCCTGAACAAGAATTACTAAGAAGGCAGCCCATAGTGAAATGGCACAAGGACGGCGCAAGCTGGGAACAAAATGCAAATGTTGGGAATGTTCCAACCATCATATCTGCCTGAGATTCAGATCTGATTGGTGATAGGGTACTTCAGACTCACATGTCTGAAACGAAAAGTTGCAACACAAATCGACGAGATAATGTTGCGAGACTCTCGGGAGATGAACCACGATAGCAAGCTCCAAAACATGAGTTGGTTCTGCTACACACCTGTGAACACACTGTCCTAGACAAGCATGGCCACGTAGTAGTCTTATAATAAAACACTACCGAGTTCAGGTGGGGAACCATCATCGAGGATAACGAAGTCCTAACATAAGTCATGACTAGTTGTTATGAAGGAACTCCTTCTCCTTGAACAAATCAGTTAGTCGCTTGGTGTGCTAGGGAATTCATATGGAATGAAGATGATCAGTCTATCAGACCATAGAATACTTTGCACATGCATGACTGACTTGGGATGATTCCACAGAAGACAAACAAGCTTTCTCGAATCCACGGCGACAACTTACATCAATGCACGTGAGTTCGAGGAAGTCACTTCTTCCATCCAAGCATAGGCTTCATGAACGGATCACGAAGGCATTGCTTACAGAGTTTTCAACACTAGGTTGATGTTCAACATGAATCATGGGGGAGACAAAATGCTGCTGATGGGCTCAACAGCAACTCATCGGAATTTCCATATCACTGGACTTCCACCATCATGTGAATGCGGTGATAGCATTGGTCAGACCAAAAGATGTAATGGTGTATGCTTAAGGGATCAACCACGAGTAAGACAACATTACGAACATCGTTGGTTCTGATTTGACTTGACGATGGCACATACTCAAGTCAAAGTTTTGACAAGGCAATAGATCCAACAACTGATCACGAGGACCAATCAATGGAGATATCATCTTTATTCAACACACACACGCATAGAAGATACCCCTTAGAGATGAACTAAGTTAAGCAAGGCTTTATCTTCCAACTCTCCAAGTTGTTGTCTAGCTCAACCAACTAGTTCAGGGATTTCCAACACAGAGTCTTGGAGAATGGGTGGTTTAGAGGAAAACCAATATGATCACGAACTCAACATAGCGGTCAGGTGACAACCTGGTAGCACTTCCAAGAAGATATTTGGAAATTCACGAACCACCGATATATTACTAAG
The DNA here is from genome assembly GCA_021605205.1 of Aegilops longissima. Classification (NCBI taxonomy): domain Eukaryota; kingdom Viridiplantae; phylum Streptophyta; class Magnoliopsida; order Poales; family Poaceae; genus Aegilops; species Aegilops longissima. Next base: position 412,302,202 of record CM038676.1, on the reverse strand, counting down.
CTCGAGAACAATCTTGCTTTTCAGGGCAAGATGATATGGTCAAAGAGCAAGGGATTGGCACAATCCTAACTCATTGATCGAAGAGTGCAACGGAAATAAGGACTAGGTAGCACAATCAACCTTAGGGTGATGATTCAATAATCAACTTGCTAAGGATGAGGTTATTGTCCATTTAACCACCAAGCAACACGGTTGCTAGGAGTATAAATTTCACGCATCATGGTTCACTTGTCGGCATTCCGGTTGCAACAACACAAGGACCGAGGAATGAATGATGATGGTGAGAAGTATCACTACATCAAGAATCCATAAGAGATGGTGCAATTCTCATGACAATCCTGACATAAAGGGAGTAATACTCCAAGGTGGAACAGAATCAAAACTGAATTGCATTTGACCTGCGGAATACAACTGCTTTGACCCAATCCTAGATATGGATGAGGTACTGGAGTTTGTTTTATCCAAGTCATTCCGGATAGAATGGCTTGACGGACCACAAGAGTAATAGGCATCGACAAACGAATGCTTGCATACTCTTGACTATCAATTGATAGACGAGGGTCATAATACAACTAAAGAGAACAACTCAAAGGAACATATAATTTTCTGAGTTGTGGATGCATAGATTAGTATGTCGAGCGAAGCTCAACATTTCTTCCGGATAACCCATGCGGAAAGGTAGAACTGGCAGGTTCACAATTAGGAATGGAGAACTCCTCAAGAGTACTCTGATTGTGATCCTTTGGTTCAGCGAGGAACTCCTGCCATAAGCGGTTCATAGTATTTGAAAAAAAGAAATACCACGGACCTCGAGGACTAACGCAGAGTTACTAGTATCCTAAAGGAACTAGCAAATACTAACAACATGAGGTAGGGTGAATCTCGGGTTCAGAAACCCAGGAGTAGAATGCCTACTACTAAATGGCATCACGGGATGCTTTCAAGAATAATGGCCAGAATCATCACACTGGGGATACAAAAGCATTGCTAAATTGCTAGGTGACGTCCTAAAACACCTAGGGTCATAATAATAGCTCCAACATATAGGTCAAGGCAATAAATTACCTCAACATACTAATTAGTGTGCTTAATCTGGCCCAAATGAACACTAGAAAAGGAGAGAAGGGATTTGCAAATGCATCAGACTATTTAGAGACCTGGGATGACTCGGACATCATAACGGCTGTAAATGCTCAAAAAGATTTGAGACATCATGCAAAATGGTGGCATAACCACTCTACAACATCATAACAAGGTTCCGAGATCAAAAGTTAACATACAGAAATAGTAGGAACTGAACTGGGGCTTAAAACCAACAATCTTAAAGGTCTATGGATTAGTAACACGTCATCCTGATAGATAGATGAGAAGGCTTAGTTCTTAACCCCGTAGAAGAGAAGAGGATGACACAGATCAGAAGGCCATGAGGTATAAGGAGTAAGAAGAGCCTTACGTTCCCTTCCACAATCAATTCTCTTACATAACTAAAGCATTTCTAGACACAACTTCGACCGGTTTGGCTTGGTAATCCCTGAGCAGTCGGGGCTCGATACCAACGCTGTCGGGACCCGATTCCAAGTCACATCGATCTAGCCGGTAACACCTCATATCACTTTGCGGCCTCACGCACGGTATTCCCATGGTGTCGCCTTACCATGGCCGGGACCGTTGCGTCTTTTGGCTCACGATACGATAGTGTCGCTAGCATCCATATGACAAAGAACCGGGCCGACATGGCTAGTCGTGAACCCAAAGCGGCACTAACCCATGGGGACAGCATACATGAATCACATTGAGCATGTCGGTCATGAGCGTATGAATCCGGGCTGTAGCACTGGCTAACAGGACTCCGTAACCCGGCTGTAGCAGCTAGGCAGACTCGGATGTCACCGCGTGACATTTCCTCAAGGGACGAGACATAGGAACGAAGTGAAACACATGCCGCCGATCAAGTGTCCAAAGCAGTAGTCTGGGCTAGCAGGACACCGATGAACCGGGGTGTAGCGGACTACTATCGCTCAGGAAGCACTAGACTACATTTCCCCATATGAGAGGCTGCCAAGGATAAACAACTAGATTGTCGGATCCCACACATACCAAGCATTTCAAACATACACACAATATGCTCAATATGTGTAAATACAACATGGCATCACAACATAACTCTATGACTCAAATATTTATTCATTAGGCTCCGAGGAGCGAGATATTACAAACATGGGTCTCATGACCCAACACTCGAGCATACAAGTCAAAGCACAAGCGGAAGCTTAACATGTGCGAGTACGACATCTATAAAATGAAAAAGGTGAGAAGCCCGACTATCTACCGAGATCTGCCGAGGGCACAAGATCGTAGCTGAGGTAACAAGCTAAACGTCGAAGTCCAAGCGGAACTACTAGCGAGACTGATGTCTCTCTGCCAAACATAAAATAAGCAAACGTGAGTACAAATGTACTCAGCAAGACTTACATCAGAACTAACTACATATGCATCATTATCAACAAAGGGGGTGGTGGAGTTTGACTGCAGCAAGCCAGCTTTGACTCGGTGGCTATCCTGAACTACGACTGCAAGTAACTCTTTTGAGATGGCGCACACGAGTCCACATATTCACCATTTCAATACACCACTATGGATCCGCTACCGTCTCACTACGAGAACGCCATCCATAGCACTCACGCTTATCTTGCGCATTTTAGAGTATCCACTTTCACTTGTCTATGAACTGTTATAGGCAACCCAGAAGTCCTTTTCCGCGGACACGGCTATTCGAATAGATCATATTAACCCTGCAGGGGTGCACTTCTTCACACACACTCTCACCACTTACCGCTGTTTACACGACATGTACTCGGCAACCTTCAAGCGGAAGCCCAGCGAGGGTGTCGGCCACGGCCTACCTAAACACTCAAATCCCTAGTCCAGGTTTATCGCCTATTCGGGTTCCATCTGTAGGGAGTCCGACCGAGGTTTCCACTAACGGCCCCGAACGATGTGTGCAGGGTACCCGATATACCAAACGGGCATTCGGTACACCGGGTCACGGTGTATCTACCGCATCATAGCCCACCCCTAGGGTCAGCGCTACGCACGGCCTCCAACACATATCCTACAAACACCAGAAACTAGTTGCAACTCCTGGACAGAGGACAAGGTGGTTAAGAAGCCGAGAGAGTCAATTAAGGATCCCAATGTGTGGTAGTAACTGTTTCATGGATCACAAACACAGAACTCAGTTCCTGAGGACGGCTTCAATGAGACAACCCACCATGTACTCCTACATGGCCTCTCACCGCTACCTTTACCAAATCATGTTCACACACTTAGCTTACACACAGTAGGACATGTTCACACACCTCCGATTCATCCCCGATGAATCAGAACTGACTCAACTCTAAACAGTAGCAGGCATGACAAACAAGCATGAATGAGTAGGGACAACAGGGCTCAAACAACTCCTACTCATGCTAGTGGGTTTCATCTATTTACTGTGGAATGACAGGTCATGCAGAGGATAAAGGGGTTCAGCTACCGCAGCAAGTAACAGATGAATCGTTGTTGTCCTAATGCAGTAAAAGAGAGCAGGAGCGAGAGAGTGGGATTATATCGGAATGAACAAGGGGGTTTTGCTTGCCTGGCACTTCTGAAGATAATACAGTTCTTCATCGGTGTCATCGAACAATCGTCGGAACATTGTCTACTGAGAAGGGACAACACCGGCAACTGAGAAAGAACACAATCAATGCAATGCACATTCACATGAATGACATGTCATGTTAAGGTACTGAATTCACCTAATGCAATATCTATCCAAGTTAATTGAAGTGGAACTCAAACAAGAACAAATTCCAACTCCAAATGTTATTTCATAAATTGCCCTAATCATCATTTGTCCTATTCAGTGAGGTTAACTTGTTCAAACATGCATGATCATGGCATAATCAGATTCTTCATATTTTTGATCATTTTCATATATAAATTATTTCATTCGAGCTACAGTTGAATTTATATGATTTTTAGAAGTTTAGGACATTTTACGAATTTCTGAATAAACTTAAATCCAATAAATGATTTATTAAATGCGCCAAGATTGCTTCAGTCGGCGTCATCAAGTCAACAGCGGTCAAACCTGGCCGTGGGACCCGCATGTCAGTGTCACAGTGACTAATTACGATTAGTTGAAAATCTAACAAGATATTTAGCCGGGCTGGGCCCTTCGCCGGTGTCCTTTGGATTAGTTAACCGGGTGATTAGCTCCTAATTAAGTGCCACGTCATCTAGAACGGCGGTTAGCCGTCGGCGACCAAATCCCACGGCGGTGGCTCACCGGCATTGCTCGGGACGGCGCTGTAGAGCACCATTTCGTGCGCGGTTTGCGGCTACGGAGAGCTGGCGGTGTGGCGCAAGCGATGGTGGCCGCATGGTGCGCTGGGGCGGCCTGTAATGGCGGAGGCGACGAGACGGGCGGCGGCCGGAGCTCGGAGGTGTGCGGCTGCGGGGCCGCAGCTCGCAAGGAAGCCGGCTAGGGGTGGCGTTGGCCTCCTGGTTGCTCTAGGAGCCTGCGGGGTGCGCGGATCCGAGCGGAGAAGCACTGATCGCCGCGGGAATAACAGCCCGGCGGAGGGTGGCCGGTCCACGGCGAGAACGGTGCTACGGCACAAGCGAGCAAAGGGGAGAGGAGGCGCTCAGGGGCTCACCAAGGGTCGATTAGGTAGGTCGGTTGGCTCGGGACGACTTGCTGGAGCCCGTGAATCGACGACGGCGAGTGCGGTAGTAGGCGGCGAAGACGGCGATCTCTGGCGATCTTGTCGACCTCCGGGTCCCTTCATCGATGAGGCAAAGAAGCGCGGTGAGGCGAAGCTTCTGGGATGGCTTTTAGCGCAAGGGGTGGCCGGTGGATGCAGCAACAACGAGCGGTGGCGACGACGCGTTCGGGTGTGCGTGAGAGAACGAGATAGAGGAGGGGAACGAGGGAGAGGGAGAGAGCGAGGGGGTCCAGGGGGCTCTAGGCATCTCCAGAAGTGGGGTCAGGAAGGAGGACAAGCCTCCAGCGCGAAGCAGGAGGTGGCCCTCGCCTCCTCTGCGTGCGCCACGCACAGTGCACACTGGCAGGAGGAAAGGGATGACTAGCAGAGCCAGTCGGCTGGGCCGATTGCTAGGCCGCCAGGTAAGGCCCAGGTAGCTTCTCCCTTCTCCTTTCTGATTTTTCCTATTTCTTTTTGTTTTCTATTTCCTGAAATTTGTTTTGATTTGATTTAAAAATCAAATCATTTTAGTAGCTTCTGAAAAGATTTATGTGGCTTGATACAAAGTATTCAAAGTCATTCACAAATTTTCAGAATTGTTGGACTTATAATTCTTTTATAGGAGAATTAAATCCAACTCAAATACTTATTGATTTAAATCCAAATGGCCAAAATAATTCCTCAAAAATGTTCCATATTTTTTGTTTGGGTTAGAACCCTTGTAAAAAATATCAAACATCATTGAAGTGCATTATGGAAACATTGGATGCATTTTCCAGGGTTATTTGCCCTTCTTTTAATTGAATTTTTTTAGGCTTTCAAATTTCCTCAGTTCAACTTTCAGAATTTAGACATGATGCATGGATGCAATGCCACTAATTACAAACATTATTCTAGGGCTGTGACATGAACCCGGGCCGACATGACTAGTCGTGAACCCAAAGTGGCACTAACCTATGGGGACAGGCATACATGAATCAACATCGAGCATGTCGGTCACCAGCTTGTGAATCCGGGCTGTAATCTTGGGCTAACAGGACTCGGTGAACGGGCTATAGCAGGCTAGGCAGGACTCGGATGTCACAGCGTGACATTTCCCGAAGGGACAGAACACAGAACAAGTGAATCACATGCCGCCGGTCAAGTGTTCCGAGCAGCAGTCTTTGGGCTAGCAGGACTCGAGCCGGGCTGTAGCAGACTACCATGGCTCGGTGGAAGCACTAGACTACATTTCCCGTAAGAGAGGCTACCAAGGATAAACAACTAGGTTGTCGGATCCCACACATAGCAATACAAGTTACACGACGCATAACATGCAAGTATGTGTTGTACAACATGGCATCACAACATAACGCAAACTCATATAGGTAAAGGCTCAGAAGAGCCACATAGCATTAAATACAAACAGGGGTCACATGACCCATCATCCAGAGCATACAAGCAACAAGCGGAAGCATTACATGTCTGAGTACAGACAACTACAAAAGAAAAAAAAGGATGAGAAGCCTGACTATCTACAAGACCCTCCCAAGGGTACAAGATCGTAGCTGAGGTAACAAGCTACTCGTCGAAGTCCAAGCGGAACTACTAGTAAGACCGAAGTCTCCGCTGCAAAACATAAATAAAGCAACGTGAGTACAAAGGTACTCAGCAAGTCTTACATCAGATCCTATTATACATGCATTAGTATCAAGAAGGTAATGTGGAGTTTAGTTGCAGCAAGCCAGCTTTGACTCTGTGGCTATCATGTTCTACGACTACCAGAACTTCTTTGAGGTGATATGGCGCACACGAGTCCACTAATACACTACTATGGATTCATCCCCGTCTCCATACGAGAAGGCCATCCATAGCACTCACACTTGTCTTGAGCATTTTAGAGTATCCACTTCAAGTTGTCTATGTACCACGTAAGCATCCAAGAAGTCCATAACCGAGGACACGGCTATTCGAATAGATCATGATAACCCTGGAGGGGTGTACTTCTTCACACACGCTCTCACCACTTATCACCATGTACACGTCATGTACCTCGGCAACCTTCAAGCGGAAGCCTGGCGAGGGTGTCGGCCATGACCTGACTAACCACACAAGACTCTAGCCCATGTTTATCGCCTATTCGGGTTCCATCCGCAAGGAGATCCGGCCGGGGTGTCGCTCACGGCCCCAAACGATGTGAGCAGGGTTCCCAAGCCCACCATCCGGGTGCCACTTGGTACACCGTGCCACCTGTGCCTAGTCTGTCCCAAGCCCACCCTGCCGGGTGCCACTCGGTAGAAAAATAGCACTACCTACAAACACCAGAAACTAGTTGCGACTCCTAGACAGAGATCAAGTTGATTAATAAGTCGAGAGGGGCCGAGTTACCGGAACCCAATGTGTGGTAGTATCGAGTCATTGGACAACATACATAGAACTCAGTGCTTAAGGATGGTTCCAGTGAGACAACCCACCATGTACTCCTACATGGCCTCTCACCGCTACCTTTACCAAATCGTGTTCACACACTTCACTCTCAGCATCAAAACATATCGTAACACTCCAATTCATTCCCAATGAATCAGACCTGACACAACTCTAAGCAATAGCAGGCATAGCATGGTAGGAACACAACATGGCTCAATCAACTCCTACACATGCTAGTGGGTTTCAACTATTTACTGTGGCAATGACAGGTCATGCAGAGGAATGGGTTCAACTACCGCAGCACAAAGTAGCAGATGAATCGTTGTTGTCCTAATGCAATAACTGAGAGCAGGAGCGAGAGAGTAGGATTGTATCGGAATGAACAAGGGGTTTACTTGCCTAGTAAATCAACAAGGGGGCACCGCTTCACGCATGTGTACTGAACGCCTCTCGGAGCAGGACCTATCGAGAAGGAAGGGTGCCGGCAATCAATACAAAATCATATGCAACAATATGATGCATGAACATGGCGTGTAGATGTGATGTTGTTTGAGCTAATGCAACTAGCATTCAGTTTGGAAGAGGTACATTTGAACCAAGAATTCAAATGCAACTCCAAGTTAAGCTCTTATATATGCCATTATAGTGTTTCACTTATACAGCAGGTATAAGTTGGTTTTCATGCATGAAACAGGTACATATGGATAGATTGCATTTTTCTGATAAGTTTTCATATATAAATTATTTCAATCTGAGCTACGGTTGAATTGCTATGAATTTTTGAAGTTTATAACATTTTCTGGAATTTCCTGAAAAGAATAAATCCAGAAAATTGCATTACTGCGTCAGCATTGAGTAAGCATGACGTCAGCAAGTCAATTGCGACTGACTGGGGTCAAACCTGATGTGTGGGGTCCACACGTCAGTGTCATAGTTAGTTAACAGAGTTAATTAGTTGCTAAACTAATCCTAAACTAAAATTAGCAGGCCAGGCCCCACATGTCGGCCACAAGGGGCTTAGTTAGCGGCGTTGACCAGTCAATCCCGCCGGCGTCTAGCCGCCGGCGAGGCCGAACATGGCGGAGGGCTTGGGATCGTCGCTCCGGCGACCATTTGGGCGGCGGAGACCACGGGCGAGGCGCCAGCGCTCGTCCGCATCGTCTGGAGCAAGTGGAAGAGGCGGGGACGGCCGGAGCTCGCCGGAGCGGAGCTCGGGCGGCGGCCGGAGTTCGGTGGCGTGCGGGCGCAGCGTTGCGGATCACGACAATGGATGCGGAGGGCCTCTACGGCCTCCTGGCGTCACCAGGAACACGGTGACGCGTGCGGGAGTGGCTGGCTCGGGCCCTGGCCACCGTGGCGCCATGGCCGACGGCGAGGAGCTTGCGAGCGCGGTGGTTGAGCTAGTTAGACGGGGCAAACGAGCCGGGGAGGAGGGGGGAAACGAAGTAGAGCTCACGGCGGATCCAGCGAAGGCGTCAGCGAGCTCGGGGAAGCACTGATGCGGCCGGAGTGTCGTCGGCGATCTCGGGCAGCCGGTGACGAAGACGATGGCGATGGTGGCGTTCCAGGGCCTCCCGCGTCGCGTGGCTTGACAGAGAGGTAGCCGGCGATGTGGCGGAGCTTCTGGACACGACGGAGGGGCGAGGGGAGGGCGGGGAGCGCGTCGGTGGTGAGCTGCGGCGGCGGCAGCGTTTCGGGCGCAGGGAGAGGGAGAGGTCTAGGGGAGGAGGGAGAGCGAGAGAGAGTGAGAGTTGCGGGGCGGCGCTGGGCGCTTCTGGCGAGGCCAGGACGAAGAGGGGAGAGGGCAGGCAGGCAGGTTGGCGTGACAGTGCCTGGGCGGCGGCGGCGCACCACGCCCTGTCCCTCTCAGGCGAGGAGGGGGACGATCAAGGCCGCCGGCCGGCTGGGTCAAGACAGAGCTAGGCCAGCAAGTGGCCCAGGTAAGTCCAGGTAAGGGTTTTCCCCTTTTTGTTTTCTTTTCTATTTTTCTGACATTTGTTTTGATTTAAAAAAAATACTAAACCATTTTATTAACTTATGCCAATTTTTGTAGGGGCTAGTGGTATTATTCCAGAGCTCCTCATCAACTAGCATAATTTTTGGACATATAATATATATATATAACATTTATATATCCAATGCAAATAATTATGCATTAATTCCAAATGCCCAAGATAAATACTTATGAGCTCCCAAAAATATTGGTTTGATTTTTATCTCTGTCCAATATTTTCAGAGGCAACATGAGCATTTTCTTGGACCTTTTTGGAGCAATTTTTACTTGGGTCAATTTCCAAAAATGATTCTGAGGGTTCCTCAAATCCTCATTTCAATTTAAATGAAATTTAAACATGATGCACAAATGACTAGCTAGCCTAGGTCATACCAGAACTAGGGATGTGACAACTCGCCCCCACTTGAAAGAATCTCGTCCCGAGATTCAGGGGTCGACGGAAAGAAAGCGGGGTACTCCAGTCGAAGACGATCTTCTCGCTCCCAAGTAGCTTCTCTCTCGGAATGATGAGACCACTGAACATTGAGAAACTTGATGTTCTGACGTCAAGTGACTCGCTCTGCTTTGATCAAGAATGCGAACAGGGTACTCTCGATACATGAGGTTATCTTGGAGATCAAGCGTTTCGTGGTCCACTCCACGGATGGGATCCGAGAAGCAACGCCCGAGTTGAGAGACGTGGAAGACATCATGAACTCGAGAAAGATGTGGGGGTAGTTCCAACTGGTAGGCAACCTCTCCTCGTTTAGCGAGAATGCGAAAGGGACCAATGTAACGAGGAGCCAACTTGCCCTTGATACCGAAATGATGGGTACCCTTCAAAGGAGTAACCCGAAGGTAAGCTTTGTCGCCAATTTCATAAGCAACTTCCTTATGACGACAGTCATACTGGCTCTTTTGACGAGATTGGGCTGTTTTCAAATTCTCACGAATGATGCGAACTTGCTCTTCTGCCTCCTGGATCATGTCCGGTCCAAAGAATTGTCTTTCACCGGTTTCTGACCAGTTCAAAGGTGTTCGACATTTTCGTCCATAGAGAATCTCAAAAGGAGCTTTCTTGAGACTGGATTGATAGCTATTGTTATAAGCAAATTCGGCGAAAGGAAGACATTTCTCCCAATCCATTCCGAATGAGATAACGCAAGCTCTAAGCATGTCTTCGAGAATTTGGTTGACCCGTTCCACCTGACCACTCGACTGAGGGTGGAAAGCGGTACTAAAGGAAAGATGGGTTCCCATGGCAGTTTGGAAACTCTCCCAGAAATGAGAAGTGAAAAGACTGCCACGGTCTGAATTGATCTCTAGGGGAACACCATGAAGTGACACTATTCGAGAAATATATAAGTCAGCGAGCTGACTAGCAGTGATACTCTCTCGAACAGGTAGGAAGTGAGCCACTTTGGAAAGACGATCAACGACTACGAAGATAGCGTTATTCCCTTTCTTGGTCCTGGGAAAGCCGGTGATGAAATCCATACCAACTTTATCCCATTTCCACTCAGGAATGGCTAAAAGGCTGAAGGGTGCCAGCAGGCCTTTGATGCTCTGCCTTAACGCGACGACAAACGTCGCAGTTAGCAATAAACTGAGCAATTTCTCTCTTCATCCTAGTCCACCAGAACCTCTGGCGTAGGTCCTGATACATCTTAGTACTACCGGGATGAATCGTGAGAGGGGATTCATGCGCCTCCTTAAGAATCAGTTGCTGCATCTGCTGACTCTTGGGAACCACCAAGCGGTTCCCAAAGTAAACAACACCTCGTTCATCCATAGAGAAACAACCAGCTACTCCCTTGGCAATGTTTCTCTTGATCCGGGTAAGCCCCGTATCATGCTTCTGGCCTTCTATGATACGATCCACAATAGTAGGTTTCACCACCAAGGTAGCAAGGAATCCGTGAGGAGCAATTTGAAGGTTAAGCTTAGACAATTCCTCATGGAGAAGTGGTTGGCCCTGCTGCAACATGAGATTGTTGCAATAGGATTTGCGACTTAGCGCATCAGCCATGACATTAGCTTTGCCTGGGGTGTAGGTAATCCCTAGATCATAATCTGAGATCAACTCCAACCAACGTCTTTGCCTAAGGTTCAAATCTGGTTGGGTGAAGATATACTTGAGACTCTGGTGATCGGTGTAGATCTCGCAATGTTGGGGAAGCTGATCGTGACCCACGAACACCTATGGGACCAGGCTGACCGAGTCCCTTTTGGTTCGGTGGGGGGCGGAGATTGCACGAAGAGCAGATCGAGGCGATGCACACGAGCAGTTTACCCAGCTTCGGAGCTCTCCGGAGAGATAATACTCCTACTGCTGCTTGTCTGATTGTATTGTGTTCTTGCCAGGGAGCAACGAGAGCTACAAAACCTAGCTTGAGTGTGTGTAGTCTCGAATGAGTCGAACTAGCCGAACCCCTTCTACGTTGCACATGGGACTCCTTTTATATGCTCAAGGGGTCACCACAGGTGGCAACGTAGACGAGGGCAAAATGGAAAAAATGATTTGCGGTTGGTGCAACTACTTTGTACAGTGTCTTATACCTAACTCTGACAACAAGGGACAAAAGCAATAAATGCCCGTCCATGTCGCCTAAACAGTGCAGAAAGGGACCATCAGGGGCGCCCCTGCTTGCCACGATGGCACCCATGTCAGCGCCGCTTACCGCTGCTCTCCGCTGGCTGCACAGCCTCTTGACACGCACACCTGGAATGGCCCCATGGCGACACGTTGGTGGATGAGCTGGAGCGGAGATGAAGAGAGGTTGCCTGCCGTGGCAAGCACCTTGCCGCTGCTGAATCCTTGTCGCGCCCGAAGCTTGTCGCCACCAGCCTTCCCGGCAAGCTCCTCTTGCCGGGTCTTGTCTTCGCGTGCCTTGAGGGCCTTCCCGCAAGTTCCTCTTGCCGGGTCTTGTCTTCTTGGCTTAAATACTTTGTTCTTGAATGGCTCCAAAGGAACCACGGAAGACCTTGGCGGTCACTAGGCAGTCCTGCCAGGTGTCGTAATCGCTGCCTGCACGAAGTTCGGGATACTAGGGTACCCCTACTCTAGTACACCGACAGAGCCCCGGCCTGGGCCACACACGGTGCCGAAGCGCTGTTGGGCCAGGCCCAAAACAAGGCACGGGCACGCCGCTGCCCAGATCACGCCGTTACTCGCCCCGACTCCACCACGCCCCCACTTAACAGCACGCGCTTAACGTGGCATCGTGGGAGAGATCGTGGGGATTTCTTTAATTGAAAAAGCGGAACGCCTGCCCCTCTCCCTCCTTATAAGCAGGGGAAACAGGGCAGGTCGCCCACCTCGCCATTGCTGCCACATCTCAAAACCACCGCCGCCTCCCTCCTCCTTCTCGAAGTCTCAAGAGAGCGACGCCCGCCCCCATCGCCACCAACGCCATCAACGCCGCCGCCTCCTCCACCACCTCCACCATGGCTCCAAAGCCAACAAGGGAAGGGCGGAAGTCGGCCGAGGCGCAGCTGCTCGCGGGCGCCGCGAAGGAGCGGGCCACCTTCACCCCCAGCTCGACGCAAAGGAGCTGAGGGAGGGTACTACCTCTTCCGGTCGACGAAGACGCGATGATCCGCGACGAGGGTAATCTTCGCCGCCACATCGAGTTGGTTTCGCGGGTACCCTTCTTCGCTCTTTCTATCGCGGGCTCTGCCCGCCCTTCTCTGAGTTCTTTTGCGATATCATGAACACCTACGGGCTTCACCTCCTTGATTTCACCCCCAATGCTGTTGTGACCATGGCGGTTTTCGCACACCTTTGCGAAAACTTTGTCGGAGTCCACCCAAACGTAGCCCTCTTCCGCCACTTCTTCATGCCCCGCGTTGAGAGAGGAGAGCCGCTTGCCGGAGGGATTGCTTGGATCTCCAGGATCGGCAAGAAAGAAGCATATCTGGAAGGAGAGCTCCACAGCAAGTGGGAGGAGTGGAGAGCCGATTGGTGTTGGATCATCGAAGAAAACCCGCAACCCTTCACTGCCCAGCGCCAAACTCCCATAGTGCGCGGGAACGATTGGAGCAACTTGGCGCCGGAGGATGCTAGGTTGAAGATTGCTGTGACCCGGATCTTGCGCCTCGTGCATGCCGGACTTATCAGAGGCGCCCGCTGGCGCAGATTTCTTCGCCGCCGACGCTTCCCTTGCAGGAGAGGAGGAGGCCTGCTTGGGAGTTAATGCGGCGGACATCATGAGGCGCGCCGGGCCTCAACTGGAATTTCACCGCCTTGGAGCTGGATGCGCGTTGGTGGAGCTGTTCAAGCACACCCAGATCACCCCGAGTGGTTCATGTTGCCGAGGGGGTCGCCTTTGTGCAACAACTCTTCGCTGACCGTGATCCGCGCAATGATGCCGTTGTGTGATTCCCATGGGATCGCTCCAACTTGGCAAGAGCCCGCCGATGACGCCGCAGCAGTTCTTCGACAGCCCGGAAGAAGTGCCGATCCGCCCGACGAGCGTAAGTGGCTCACCCACGACACCACCGACGCCGAAGGCAGCAGCATCGCCACCAGGATGGAGGAGGCGGCGGTTGCTACCGCTGGTGAATTCGGGTTCACCGTGGAGGAGGCGGAGGCAGCAGAGGCGGCAAGCCTTGCCGATCGAGAGGAGCTTGCCGCGCGGAGGAGCAGGCCGAGGCTGAAGCTGAGCTGAACGAGCCTGCCGGGGCGCTTTCCCCACCTTCGTGTAGCTTGCATGGAGGAGCCCGCAGCTCCACCAAGAAGGCGCCCGCAAGACCGGGGAAGTGGCGGGCGGCAGACGGGCCAACAGCCGCCACGCCCGCGCCATGACGCGCTTCCACCGCTGCAAGCACTGCAGCGCGGAGCGCCTCACGCCGCCACAAGCAACGGGAGCGGGCCTTCCGGGACCACGGCCCCTGCACCCGCCAAGCGCCCGAGGGAGCCTACCTTCCAGCTCGCCGCACCGGAGGCGGACTGAATTTGACTTCTCGCGCCAGCCCGAGGAAGAAGAAGAGTAAGATCTTGTCGCTGTTATTTGTAATTCTTCAATTTGCTGCTTTGTCTTGTATCCGATTTGGTTTCATTCTGAACTCTTTCCTTTTTCAGACGCCGACTCGTAGAGCGTCGAAGAGAGCCAAGACCCCAGTGGTTGTCATCGAAGACGATCCCCCATGGCGCGGCAGGAGGCGCTGCGAGACCCCTTGCGGACCCGCGACCCTTCCTCGAGCAGCCCCCAAAGACAGCCCCAAACGTAAGTATTTGGTTTATTTCGACGGTAAGGTGTGCATGGGTGCTCCTTCTTCATCGACATCTGACTTGTTGATTTGTGTAGGAGCAGAGCAGCTTCATCAGAGGGCCCGAAGACGCCCCAAACTCGGCTCGCTTCAACTACGCCGCCAAGGGAGAATTCTCCGGTAAGGGAGCGCTCTCCGGCAAGGGAGGCTTCTCCGATAAGGGAAGTTTCTCCGACAAGGGGCAGCGCCGGCGATCCTCCGGTGGTGGAGACCGCGGCCACAGATCCCATCGCAGGTAACACTTTTGCGTGACAATTTTCCTTGGGTTCTTTTTCTTCTTTTCTTCTTTTCGAACATTTGCTTGACTGTTCTTTCTTTTTCTGATCGTCAGATCCATCTGCCGCAGATCCAATGGAGACTGAGGTCGCCGGCGAGGAGGTCACGCACGGCAACACTGACGACGCCGCCACCATCGAGGAAGAGGCCGGCGCCGATGGGTCCGCCGGCGAGGAGGCCGCCAAGGCTGCCGCTGCAAAGGCTGGCGAGGGGTCTGGCGATCGTACTGACGACCCTGAGGCCGCAGGAGCGCCAGGCACTACACCGACCGCCGATCCCTCCGCCATCGTTGCAGCACCAGGATCCGAAGAGCCCCAGCCCGGCGCCTATCTGAAGGCCGGCGACGGCGTCTTCATCAAGCTCCCATGGGCGTCGAGCTCCAAGGCGCCGGTCGAGGGAGAGACCTTCGACGAAGAGCTGCTCGCCTCCGTTGGGCTGTCGCTGGTTGACGCGCCAAGCAGCAGCAGTGGCGAGTCTGAGGAGGAGCAGCTGCTGAAGAAGCTCCTGTCGCTCTACCGTGCCCGACAAGCTAAGCTGGAGTCCCGGGAAGCACTTGTCGCGAGGGCGGGAGCTGACATGGAGAAGCGCGCAGAAGAGCTCCGGCGCGCCAACCAAGAAGCCCTCCGGGACGTAGCAGAAGCGCGGGAGCAACTCTCCGAAGAGCGCACAGCCTTCATTCTTGAGAAGGCTGAGGTCGAGGAGCAGCAGAGGCTTGCCGGCGAGAAGCTATCTGCGCAAGAAGGTGAGATGGCGCAGCAGAAGATCAACCTCGACAGCTATGAGGAAGAGCTTGCCACGCGCGAGCAATCACTTGGCGGAGCTCTCAAGGAAGCAAAGGACGCTGCTGCAGCTGCCGAGGCCGCCAAGAAGGAGTTGGAGACAAAAGTGACGCAGCTGGAGGCCAGTCTGCAGAAGAGCGGCGAAGAGCTCACCGCGCTGAAGCACGAGAGCGAGAAGGACGCCTACACTCTTGGTGAGTTGCAGGGCCGTCTCGCTGAGAGGATCAAAGAGCTCGACGCCGCCAAGGACTCCAAGGCGGATCTTGAGCTGAAGCTGACCACCCTGATGGAGACGCTGGACGGCGCCAAGGAGCGGGAAACGGGTCTGTTGGAGAAGATCAAGGCCAACGAGGAGCTGCTGGCGAATGCCACGACCGCCCATAACACCTTGAGAGAGAACGTGATGATCTGGACCGAGGGTCTTGTAAATACAGCCGCCGCCATCGACAAGGAGCTGATGGAGCTGGGGATGGTGGATCTCGGGTACTCCACCGACGAGCATCTCCAACCCAGTGCCAAGCTCAGCCTATTCTTCAAGGGCGTGGTGGTGGCTCTCCAGCGGCTCCGGGAAGAGATCCCAAAGCAGCTGGCCGACGAGTCGCGCCAAATCTGTGCAGGGGCTCTTCAGAAGGTGCTGATGAAGCGGCCTTCCGCAATCCAGGCGTTAACTTCGCCAACGTCCTCAAGTCCTTGCCGCCGACTGCTGACGTTGAAGCACTCAAGGCCCTTGTCGCACCCATTGTGGACAGGGTGAGCGGGGTCAAGAGGGTCGATGGCGACCGCGTAGACTAGGCCGCCAAATTTATCTTTCCTTTGTCGCTGTTGATCATGTTTAGGAGAACAATTTATTAGATCTGCGACAAGTTAATTTTGTAATATACTCTATCTTAGGCAACGATTGCAATGTTATTTCCTTTACTTGATTCCTTCCTTTGTACGCTTGTGCCCTCACTTTTGGGGAACTTGTCGGTGCGGGCACCTTTGTCACGAAAGCGCTGAGTGCGGAACATCAGAGCCTGTCATGGCGGTGCCGCCTCGACAAGCAACCTTGTCGCAACTAGTTGCAGCTCACTTAAGTTGTTGAGCGGACTCAAACAAAGTAAGGGCGCAAACTAGCTACAAGTTGGTTCCTCCGCACATGGTTTTCCATACAAAGTACTATCGCTCGAGGAAGATAACTTAAAATTTAAAAACTGATTGCTCAAACTTTAGCAACTTAGCTTTTCTGTCGTTTGCTTCCCGGTAAGGTGAAACTTCCTCGAGTGACGCCTTGCCCACACCATTATCTTCTCCTCCCCGGCTAACTTGTGGGCGAAGGAACCTTCCTTTCTATTGAGAAGAAAGAAGAGAAAATAAAGTTATGGAGCCTTGTGGTTCGTTATTTCTTACCGGGTGTGGATCCTGCACAAAATGTTAGATAACACATGCAAAAAAAGGATTATGAAAGCATGTATTTGACAAGTTGTGCGCAACACATGAGCTTTATCGATGCACGGGTCTCGCCTGGCTCTGCATAAAGGATTACATGCAACATTGGCAAGACTTGTACAAAAGGTGGTTGCCGGAACGGGTTCCGGCAACCGCGCCCTATGGGTAAAACTTATGAAGATGCTATATGTTCCAGGAGTTGCTCACCGAATGCCATCTTCGGTCTCAAAGGCATGACAGCGCCAGCCTAGTGATTAGTTTCACCCGATAGGGGCCTTCCACTTCAAGGCCAACTTGTTGGAATTCTTGGCGGATTGAACGCGCCAAGAACAAGGTCGCTTCCTCGAAACTTCGGCACTAACTGCGGCTATGGTAGCGGCGCAAAGCTTGCTGGTAGCGAGCAGCTCGTACAGCGGCCTGAAGAAGGTCCTCCTCAAGGAGCAGCGTCATCTTGTCGCAGCTGCTCTTGCTCAAGCTCATCATAAGCGAGTACTCGAGGTGACCCGATACTGAGTTCCGTGGGGAGAACTGCTTCGCTATGTAGACTAGAGCAAAGGTGTCCGCCGCTGGCTCGATTTGGCGTCGTCCGATCGACTAAAGAACCACCGCAGCTCCTCAATCCAGTTTCTTCCGCACTTGTACAGCCTCGTCGAAAGTTCTAGTCTTGAGTCCTCGCAGCACTTCAGCATTTTCCTTTCCGCTGACCGCTGCTTCTCGGGTGAGCAACGAAGCGAAGCGGACCTTGGCGCCAAGATCTTGGACGCATCGCATGAAGGTGCGGCTCGTGAACTGGTGCCGTTGTCGGTGATGATCCGTTAGGAATCCCAAACGGCAAACAATTGACTGAAGAACTTGATCGCCGACCGTCTGTCACCTTCCTCATCGCTTCCACTTCCGCCACTTTGTGAACTTGTCGATTGCAACGCATAAGTACTCAAAGCCCCGACAGCTCGGGGAAAGGGGCCGAGGATGTCGAGCCCCTGCATCAAAAATGGCCAGGATAAAGGGATCGCCTGGAGAGCTTGAGCTGGCTGGTGTATCCGCTGGAATGGAACCGCACGCTTCACACTTGGTTACTTGTGGAGTTGCATCCTGGAGGGTTGTCGGCCAGAAGAAACCTTGCCGGAAAGCCTTGCCGACAAGTGCTCTTGCGCCAATGTGGTGACCACATATGCCTCCGTGTATCTCTGCCAACAGCTTTTGTCCATCTTCCCGGTGAATACACTTCAATTTCACTCCGCTGAGTCTTCTTCAGAGAGCATGCCGTCGACAAACTGGTACATACTTGACCGCGGGCTACTCTTTCCGCTTCTTCTTGTTCTTCGGGAAGTTCTCCTGTTTGAAGGAAGTGGACAATCTGCTGCGCCCATGTTGCAGCTTGCGGCTCGACAACAAGGACTAAAGGCACATCTGCTGCTGCAGAACATCAGCTTCACGGCAAGAACTGCGGCTCGGCCGAGCTTGATGTTCCCGGCAAGCTTGCCGAGCAAAACTTGTCGGAGCGCCCGCTTCAACGAGACAAACCCTAGGGCTTGTCGGAGCAGATCGCTGCCTCAAAGACTTTTGGTGTTGAACTTGGGGACCTTCGTGGCGGCGGCTTCGGGGAGCTCGGCCGGGAAGTAGTCACCAGAAATCAACTTCCTCTTTTTGTTCTGTCTAGTTGATGGCGTCACGGTCGGCTGAGTCAGCTTGAGCACGAAGATTCCTGGTTCCACAGGTAACTTGAGTGCGGCGCTCTTTGACAGGCCATCAGCGATATCATTCTGAGCTCTTGGAACATGTTCCATTTGTAGGCCGTCAAAGTGCTCTTCTAGCTTTCTCACTTCGTTGACGTATGCTTCCATCAACGGACTCTGATAATCTTTGTTTACTTGGCGGACGACAAGCTGCGAGTCACCCCGACAATGAGCTTCTTGATCCCAAGGTCTACTGCATTACGAGACCGCAAGCAAACCTTCATACTCTGCAGATTATTCGTTGCTTGCTCCTTGGGAAAGTGCATTTGGACTATGTACTTGAGGTGTTCTCACGGTGGGTGCGATAAGACGCACGCCGGCACCGCCTTGCAGCGAGAAGGCACCGCCAAAGTACATCAACCACTCTTTACTTGCCTCCTTGACGGGATGCTCGTCTCTCGAATTTCTTCATCTTATGCTACGCCCATTCTGCTATGAACTCGCTGCCCTGCTTTTGATAGTTGAAGTACTTTCAAACTTGAGGCCAAAGCTTGACAGCCCAAAGGCCCACTCGACAATCCTGCCTGTTGCTTCCGGATTTTGCAGTATTCTCTTCAATGAAAGCGAGTGACAACTGTGATCTCATGTGCTTGGAAGTAATGGCGCAGCTTTCTCAAGGCCATGAGGAGGCCAAAAAGCAATTTCTGCACACCAGAGTACCTTGACCTAGCCCCCTGCAGAAGGGAACTGACAAAGTAGATTGGGCGCTGCACCATCCTTTTCTGCATCTTCTCACAATCCTGCGCAGATCCGTTCTTGTCGGGACCAGAGCTTGACGGTGAAGCCCCCTGCTTGTCGCTGGATGCATCTCGCCCGGTTGTCGGCTCATCGCCGCCTCCCTTTCGCTACTAACGCAACACTAACCACTTGATTGGTTGCCGCTATGTATAGCAGCAACTTCTCTTGTGGCTTAGGTGCGACAAGTATTGGAGTGGAGGACAGGTACCTCTTTAAGTCCTGCACAGCAGCCTCCGCTTCGGGAGTCCATTTCATTGGACCTGCCTTCTTCAAAATCTTGAAAATGGCGGGCGCGCCAGCAGACCTAGAGATAAACTCGCCGAGAGCAGCCACGCAACCGCAAGTCTTCGTACATCCTTGACGCGCTTTGGTGCTTCAATCTGCTCAATGGCCTTGATCTTGTCGGGATTGGCTTCAATTCCTCGCTGAGACACGAAGAACCCGAGAAGCTTGCCGGAAGGGACTCGAACACGCACTTCTCGGGTTGAGCTTGAGGTTGATCTTGCGCAGATTTGCAAAGGTCACATCTAAATCTTGAACCAGAGTTGCTTTGTCCTTGCTCTTGACCACTATGTCATCCATGTAAGCTTCTACATTTCTGTGCATTTGCGGCTCAAAAGCGTTATCGACTACTCTTGCAAACATTGAACCAGCATTCTTTAGCCCAAAAGGCATCCTTACAAAGCAGTATGTGCCACATGGGGTGATGAATGCGGTTTTCTCCTCATCCTCTTCTGCCATGAAGATCTGATGATATCCTGAATATGCATCAAGAAATGAAAGCAAATCACATCCAGCCGTGGAGTCAACAATCTGGTCGTACGCTGCAAGGAAATGGGTCTTTGGGACAAGCTTTATTAACATCCGTGAAGTCGATACTGAGTCTCCATTTCCGTTTGCCTTTCGTACAACTACCGGATTGGCCAACCACGGGATGGAGCACTCCTCGACAAGGCCTGCTGCTTCCAACTTCTTGATCTCTTCTGCTATGAACTCTTGGCGCTCCACTGCCTGCTTCCTGACTTTCTGCTTGACGGGCCGCGCATGAGGACAGACAGCTAGGTGATGCTCAATTAATTTCCTGGGAACACCGGGGATGTCAGACGGTTGCCATGCAAACACGTCGACATTCGCCCGCAGGAAAGCAACGAGCGCGCCTTCCTATTTAGGGTTGAGAGTGGCACTGATGGTGAAGGTACCACCAGTGTCGTCCTCCTTGGCGGGCACCTTCTTGATCTTTGGCGGAGCTGCCATCATCTTCTTGCACTTGCCGGTGGAGCTCGATGGTGCGTCCTCGACGGTAGCGCAGCACCAAGAGGTGCGCTTGCCGAGTGGGCATCGAGCTCTTGCCGGACAAAGTGGTCTTCTTCTTCCCCGCGGGAGCTTCAGCGGCAAGTGACTTGCTATCGGTTGCAGCTGCTGCCTCCCGGTAGATCTTGTCGGCGCAGATAAGAGCATCTTTCTTGTCGCCATGGACAGAAATGACGCTTATCGGGCCGGGCATCTTGAGCAAGTTGTACGCATAATGAGAGGCTGCCATGAACTTGGCGAGTGCTGGACAGCCAAGTATCCAATTATAAGGCAATGGAAAATCAGCAACGTCGAACGTGACCCTTTCTGTCCTGAAGTTTAGCTCGCTGCCAAATGTTACTGGCAAGGTGATCATCCCTTCGCTTGCTCCTTCCTCGGGTTGATTCCTTGAATGTGCTGCCTTCGAGCTCGCTCTCGTGGATTTGAAGCTTCGGAGCACTGCGGAGGAAATCAGGTTTGCCGCCCCGCCGTCAACTAGCATCTTGGTGACCTTGAGGTTGCGGATAGTTGGTGAGACCAACATCGGCAAGCACCCGACCGCAGTTATGCGATCATGGTGGTCCTCAATATCAAAGCTGATAGGCGTGCTGGACCACTTCAGAGGCCTGCGCGACTCTACGGATGGTTTTGCTGCATTAACCTCCCGCATCCATTGCTTGAGCTGGCGGTGTGAGGTATGCAGAGAAGCACCACCGTCAACGCAGAGGACCTCCGTGGCTTTCTGAAACTCCTGCTCATCAGCTTCATCGTCTTCCTTATCTTCATCGTCATCGTCATCTTCATCCTTGTCGCGGCGCTGGAGGTCTGTCTCCTTGCCGCTGCTTGGCCTTGCTGGCGTCCTCCCGGCCGGTCGCTTCTTGCTAGTTGCCCCAAAGACCTTCCTGGGCCTTCTCCTTGTCTCGCCGCTCGTACTCAGCCTTCTGCTGTTCAACAAGCTGCTCAACTTTCTTGCAGCTCTGGAGATCATGGCCCTTGGTGCGGTGAATCTTGCAGTACTTTTTATTGGAGCTGTCCTGCTTGTCGGCGGCCGCCACAGGCTTGCAGTCGGCGCCAGCGGCAACCTCCTTGCCGGAGCCACCAACCTTGACCTTCTTGGCGCCACCTCCGTTGCCGGACTGCTCGACAACTAGTACCTCTTTGCTCTTCTTCATTAGATTGTTCCGCCGCCGACTCTTCTTTGCCGGGGCGGTCTCCTCACTGTCAGATCCTGCTTCTGCATTCTCCCCTGGGAGTCTTCTTCCTTCCTCAGCACGTGCACACTTGTCGGCCAAGGCATACAGCTCACTGACGTCCTTGACTTTGCACATCGCCATCTCTTCCCTCATCCTGTGGTTCCGCACGTTTTGATGAAATGCGCTGATCACCGCGGCAGGGTGGACATCTGGGATGTTGTAGTGCACACGGCTGAATCTTTGAATGAACTTGCGTAGGGACTCTCCCTCCTTCTGGGCGAGCAGGTGAAGGTCACTCTCTTGGCCATGCGGCTTGTGGCCGCCTGTGAAGGCGCCGACAAACTGATGGCATAGATCTGCCCAAGAGGATATGGAGCTGTCCGGCATGTGCATGAGACAAGATCTAACATTTGGCTTGAGTACCAGCGGGAAGTAGTTGGCGAGGATCTTGTCGTCCCGTCCCCCCGCAGCTTGCACCGCGATGGTGTAGATGCTGAGGAACTCCGACGGATGCGTCCTGCCATCATACTTCTCTGGCACGTCTGGCTTGAAATTTTTCTTGTCGGGCCACTGGACTTGCCGCAGTTCACGAGTGAACGCAGGGCAACCTACCGCGCACTGGCAAGTCACCTGGTTCCTCGGCGCATGCACGCCGACAGAGGGCCCAGCGCTGGTCGGATTGACGCCGCTTCTCTTGGCGCCGATGCACGAGTTCGGCGTTTTCTTGTTGCCGTTTTGAAGAACTTGGCGCTGACCATGGCGAGCTCGTGGATCCGGCGAAGCGGTGGAGTCGTTGTCGAGGTGGATCCGACGAGTCGGCGATCTTGGCCTTCGGGTGGAGAGTGCATGGTGGTTGCACCCCACAGGTCTCGCCGCCACCGCTCTTGCCTTGTCGCCTCGCCACGGCAGCGATGTGCTTGGTTGCCGTGGAACGTCGCCGCTGGCAAAGCCGATGAGACTTTGATGGTGGCCTCCATTCGCCGACCTTGTCACCGCTGGAGGGTAATCCAGAGCGATTGAGCCCGCGCAAAGCTTCCGCTGAGCGGTGGGCGGTAATGGCGAACGGTGCGAGGAGCCGGATGTGCTCGGACTTCTAAATACATTAGAAGGAGCAGATCCCGCCCAGCGACCGTGCCCGCTTGCACCAGCTCTGTTGGCGCGCGAGCTGCTCTTGAGCGCCTCTCGATCCACCAGCTCGATCTTGGCCCAACGAACGATGGCGCTGCGAGCACCATGACGCTGTCGGTCTCGCGCCCCGAGATGGACGCGTACGATCCGGACGCCGAGGTCTGTGCTGCCTTGTCCTTGACTTGGCAGCATCGTGGGCTCCCTCGACGACGCCGTTTCTCCGCCAGCGTCTTCCCCACCACTCATCAGCTCCGTGGTGGTGGGTTTGACGCGGGCGGCTCTTCTGCCGCCGAAGCTTTCATCTTCGGTGGCATGTTGATGAAGATGATGAAGATGTTGCTCGTGTGAACGCCGGATCAGGTTCACACAGCCTCGACGCCCCCTACCTGGCGCGCCAAAGATGTCGGGGAAGCTGATCGTGACCCATGAACACCTATGGGACCTGGCAGACCGAGTCCCTTTTGGTTCGGTGGGGGCGGAGATTACACGAAGAGCAGATCGAAGCGATGCACACGAGCAGTTTACCCAGCTTCGGAGCTCTCCGGAGAGATAATACTCCTACTGCTGCTTGTCTGATTGTATTGTGTTCTTGCCAGGGAGCAATGAGAGCTACAAAACCTAGCTTGAGTGTGTGTAGTCTCGAATGAGTCGAACTAGCCGAACCCCTTCTACATTGCACATGGGCCTCCTTTTATATGCTCAAGGGGTCACCACAGGTGGCAACGTAGACGAGGGCAAAATGGAAAAAAATGAGTTGCGGTTGGTGCAACTACTTTGTACAGTGTCTTATACCTAACTCTGACGGCAAGGGACAAAAGCAATAAATGCCCGTCCATGTCGCCTAAACAGTGCGAAAGGACGCGTCGGGCGCCCCGCTGCCACGATGGCACCCTTGTCAGCGCCGCCATCGCTGCTCTCCGCTGGCTGCACAGCCCTCTTGACACGCACCGAATGACCCCATGGCGACACGTTGGTGGATGAGCTGGAGCGAAGATGAAGAGAGGTTACTCGCGCTGCAAGCACCTTGCCGCTGCTGAATCCTTGTCGCGCCCGGAAGCTTGTCGCCACCAAGCCTTCCCGCAAGCTCCTCTTGTCGGGTCTTGTCTTCTGCGTGCCTTGAGTGGCCTTCCGGCAAGTTCCTCTTGCCGGGTCTTGTCTTCTTGGCTTAAATACTTTGTTCTTGAATGGCTCCAAAGGAACCACGGAGGACCTTGGCGGTCACTAGGCAAGATTGCCGCTGGGTGCTGAACGCCTGCCGCACGAAGTTAAGGATACTAGGGTACCCCTACTCTAGTACATCGACACGCAACGCTTACCAAGAAGGTAGTGTCGCCATGTCTTAAGTGCATAGACTACGGCTGCAAGCTCTAGATCATGTGTAGGATAATTCTCCTCATGTGGATGCAATCGACGAGATGCATAGGCAATCACATGACGATCCTGCATAAGAATGCAACCTAGTCCCTGTCGTGAGGCGCCATGAGAGATAACAAAGTCTTTAGTGAAACCGTGGCACAAGTATGGGAGCAGAAGTCAGCGTCTTTTCAGCCTCAAAACTGTACTCACACTGTGGGGACCACTCAAACTTTTATCTTTCTTGAGAAGTTCCGTGAGGGGTTTGGCTACTTTGGAGAAGTTTTCAACAAAGCGGCGACAATAGCTGGCTAGACCAAGGAAACTCCTAACTTGTTTAACGGTTTGGTGGAGTCCAATCAAGAACGGCCTTAACTCTCTCGGGATTGACAGCAATACCCTTACCGGAGATTACGTGGCCAAGGTAGGTCACCGCAACCAAAATTCACACTTGGAGAACTTGGCATAAAGGCGGTGCTCTCGAGTTTTTCTAGCACAAGTCTAAGATGTTCGGCATGCTCTTCCTCGTTCTTGGAGTAAATAAGAATATCATCGAGGTAAACCACGACGAACTTATCTAGGTACTCCATAAAGATCGAGTTCATCAAGCGGGAGAATGTAGCTGGAGCATTGGTTAGACCAAAGGACATGACAGTGTACTCGTACTAGCCATAACGAGTGACAAAGGCTGTTTTGGGAATGTCTCCATTTCTGATCTTGATTTGATGGTAGCCTAACCTCAAATCCATCTTGGAGAAGACTGAGGATCCAGCGAGCTGATCATACAGATCGTTGATCCTGGGGAGCGGATACTTGTTCTTTATCTTGACCAAATTAACGGGACGATAATCTACAACCATCCGGTCCGTACCATCCTTCTTCTTGACGAAAAGGACGGGGCAAGCCCAAGGAGAAGAACTTGGACGGATGAAACCCTTTTGCAAGGACTCATCAAGTTGTTTCTTAAGCTCGGCTAGTTCTAAGGGTGCCATCTTGTAAGGTCTCCTAGAGATTGGAGCGGTTCCTGGGATAAGATCTATGACGAACTCTACATCTCTGTCAGGTGGAATACCTGGCAGTTCCTCTGGAAAGACATCCGGAAAGTCACGGACTATCGGGATATCTTCAAGGTCTGGAAGAGGGCTGGCATTAAGAGAATAGAGCTGACACTTTGCAACTCTAGTGGAGACAGTGACTATCTTGCCAGATGGGTGTGTAAGCTGAACGGACCTGGTATAATAATCAATCTTGGCATAATGAGCTTTCATCCAGTCCATACCCAAGATGATGTTAATATCTGTGGACTTGAGGGCTATAAGTGAGGCAAGGAATACAAGTCTGTCAACAAGGATTTCATTACCATGGCTTACACTAGAAGTTTGCCATTTGGGTCCAGGGGTTTGAATGACTAGTGGAGAGGGCATATCACAAAATGATATGTTGTGCAAGTTAGCATAGCTTTCAGAAATGAAGGAATGAGATGCTCCAGTATCGAATAGAACCGAAGCTGGATGACAGTTGACAAGGAGTGTACCAAGAACGACATCCGGATCATCATGAGCGTCTTTAGCTGAGACGTGATGCACACGTCCACGTTCAGTGGGGGCTGACTTGACACTGATCGTCTTGCTTGATGGCTTAACACAGCCAACAGTCTTCTCGGGCTGGGGTGGAGCATAACTGGCCTGAGAGCAGTCACGTGCATAGTGTCTTGGCTCTCCGCATGTGAAGCAAGTCCCTGAAGTTGGACGTGGACCCGCATTGACAAGCGGTCTACCAATAGTCCTGGGTGGAGCATGTAACTGAACTGGGTGAGGCGCCACATGGGAAGGCCTCGGTGAATATCCGGGTGGAAGAGCAGAGTTCGGAATCCAAATCCGGCGCTTGTGCGAACTAGAACCGGAGGAAGAAACCAAATCACGGGTGTGCTTACGAGACTCCTCGTAAGTGAGATGAGATGTCTCTGCATTAATGGCCTTGTTCACAAGAGCTTGGAATGTATCACAATGATGCAGGTGGAGATCACGACGCAACTTGGGGTTGAGACCCTTCCGAAACCTAGCCTGCTTCTTGGCGTCCGTGGACAACTCTTCTGTGGCATAACGGGCGAGGTTCTCGAACTCTCTACTGTAAGCATCAACAGCCATCTTACTCTGGGTGAAACTATAGAACTCTTCTCTCTTGCGATCGATGAGGGCTTCAGGAATGTGATGCTCGCGAAAAGCCTCAGTGAAATCTCTCCAGGTAGGAATTTGGCCAGCTGGAAGCATAGCCTCATAGTTCTGCCACCAAAGACTAACATGACCTTCCAGGTGGTATGCAGCATAGGTGACCTTGTCACTTTCAGCTACATTCGCAGAACGGAGCTTGCGTGTGATACTACGGAGCCAGTCATCTGCATCGAGTGGCTCGATGGAATGATGAAAGGTAGGTGGGTGCAAGCGAATGAAGTCATGAATGGTTGCAGACCCTTTGAACTGCTGTGCGGTGTTCTCCTCGATACGTGCCAACAAGTGGTTAGACTCATGCTTGTTTCTCTCCATCTCTAACATAAACTCTGCCAATGAAGGCTGGTCGGGAGGATCCTCATCCCTACCATCTCCGTGGTTCTGGCTACGAGCAACAGAACTTCGCTTAACAGATGACATCCTGAGAAACGAAACCAAGGACGGAATCAACATCAACTACAGACTGTAAAATGTAGGACAAAGAAATTAGTAACTCTCGAACTCCTGGGGCAATTCCGGCAGCATAACGGCAGTAAAATGCTCAAAATGAGACATCCTGCTAAAATGGGGTAGTAACATACTCAACATCACCACTCAAAGGTTCTGAGATATTACTAAACAGGCTACACCGGAGGTACTCTAAAACTGGGATATGACTCTGATCAACCAATCCTAAGAGACTACGGAGTAGTAACATGTGATCCTGTTAGAAAGAAGAGGAAACCTAGTTCCTTAACCCCGTAGGAAAGATAGGACGACTCAGATCAGAAGGGCATGAGATATAAGGAGTAAAAAGAGCCTTACGTTCCCTCCCACAATCAATTCCCCTACATAACTAAAGCATTTCTAGACTCAACTTCGACCAGTTTGGCTTGGAAATCCTACAGGCAGTCAGGCTCTGATACCAACGCTGTCAGGACTCCGATTCCAAGTCACATCGATCTAGCCGGTAACACCTCATATCACTTTGCGGCCTCACGCACGGTATTCCCACGGGTGTCGCCTTACCATGGCCCGGGACCGTTTGCGCCTTTTGGCTCACGTATATGATAGTGTCGCTAGCATCCATATGACAGAGAACCGGGCCGACATGGCTAGTCGTGAACCCAAAGCGCGCTAACCCATGGGGACAGGCATACATGAATCACATCGAGCATGTCGGTCATCAACGTATGAACTCGGGCTGTAAGCTTTGGGCTACAGGACTCCGGTATCCGGGCTGTAGCAGGCTAGGCAGGACTCGAATATCACCGTGACATTTCCCGAAGGATAGACATAGGAACGAAGTGAAACACATGCCGGCCGATCAAGTCTCCAAGCGGTAGTCTTTGGGCAAGCAGGACTCGGTGAACCGGTCAGAAGCGGACTACTATCGCTCGGGAAGCACTAGACTACATTTCCCCATATGAGAGGCCGCCAAGGATAAACAACTAGATTGTTGGATCCCACACATACCAAGCATTTGAAACATACACACAATATGCTCAATATGTGTAAATACAACATGGCATCACAACATAACTCTACGACTCAAATATTTATTCATTAGGCTCCGAGGAGCGAGATATTACAAACATGGGTCTCATGACCCAACACTCAGAGCATACAAGTCAAAGCACAAGCGGAAGCTTAACGTGTCTAAGTACAGGCATCTACAAATGAAAAAGGCTGAGAAGCCTGACTATCTACCAGATCCTGCCGAGGGCACAAGATCGTAGTTGAGGTAACAAGCTAAACGTCGAAGTCCACGCGAAACTACTAGCGAGACTGAAGTTTCTCTGCAAAAACATAAAAAAGGCAAACATGAGTACAATTGTACTCAGCAAGACTTACATCAGAACTAACTACATATGCATCATTATCAACAAGGGGGTGGTGGAGTTTGACTGCAGCAAGCCAGCTTTGACTCGGTGGCTATCCTGAACTACATTGCAAGTAACTCTTTTGAGGTGGCGCACGAGTCCACATATTCACCATATCAATACACCACTATGGATCCGCTTCCGTCTCCCACGAGAACGCCATCCATAGCACTCACGCTATCTTGTGCATTTTAGAGTATCCACTTTCACTTGTCTATGAACTATGCGAGGGTCCAAGTTTCCATATTCGAGGAACCGGCTATTGAATAGATAATGATAATCCTGCAGGGTGTAATTCTTCACACGCTCTCGCCACTTATCGCCCTTTACCGTCATGTACCTCGGCAACCTTCAAGCGGAAGCCGGGCGAGGAGTCGGCCACGACCGACTAACCACACAAGTCTCTCGTCCAGGTTTATCGCCTATTCGGGTTCCATCCGCAGGAGATCCGGCGGGTGTCGCTCCACGGCCCCAAACGATGTGAGCAGGGTTCCCGAGACACCAAGCGGGCGCCCTGTAGACACCGTGCCACGGTGTATCTACCGCAACATAGCCCACCCCTAGGGTCAGCACTACGCACGGCCCCCAACACATAGCCTACAAACACCAGAAACTAGTTGCAACTCCTGGGCGGAGATCAAGTTGATTAATAAGTCGAGAGGGGTCGAGTTACCGGAACCCAATGTGTGGTAGTAACTGTTCATGGATCACAAACACAGAACTCTGTTCCTAAGGACGGCTGCAATGAGACAACCCACCATGTACTCCTACATGGCCTCTCACCGCTACCTTTACCAAATCGTGTTCACACACTTAGCTCACACATAGTAGGACATGTTCACACACCTCCGGTTCATCCCTGATGAATCAGACCTGACACAACTCTAAGCAATAGCAGGCACGACAAACAAGCATGAATGAGTAGGCACAACATGGCTCAAACAACTCCTACTCATGCTAGTGGGTTTCATCTATTCTTGTGGAATGACAGGTCATGCAGAGGATAAAGGGGTTCCGCTACCGCAGCAAGTAACAGATGAATCGTTGTTGTCCTAATGCAGTAAAAGAGAGCAGGAGCGAGAGAGTGGGATTATATCGGAATGAACAAGGGGGTTTTGCTTGCCTGGCACTTCTGAAGATAATATAGTTCTTCAATAGTGTCATCGAACTCATCGTCGGAACCAAATCTATCAAGAGGGGACAAACACCGGCAACTGAGAAAGAAACACAATCAATGCAATGTGCAATATGATGCAGGCTCATGACATGGCAACATGCTAGTGTTTTGAGCTAATGCAGCTAACAACAAAGTTAAATGAAGTTGGTTTGAACCCTAAGTTCAAATCCAAACTCCATATGTGAAATTCAAATGACATTTATATGATTTATGCTAAACAGCAGCTATAAGTTGTTCTAACATGCATTAAAATGATACATATGGATAGATTGGATTTTTCTGATCATTTTTCATATATAACTTATTTCAATCTGAGCTACGGTTGAATTTATATGATTTTTAGAAGTTTAGGACATTTTCTGGAATTCTGATTTAAAATTAATCGAGAAAATAGCTTATTGCGTCAACACTACGTCACTCTGACGTCGGTGGTCAGGCGAGACCAGGTCAAACCTGACCAGTGGGGCCCATCGTGGTGACCGATCAACTAAATAAGTTAGTTAGCCCTAACTAATCGGGAGAGGCCCACTAGTCGATGATGTAGTAACTAACCTAACTAGCTAATTAGTGCTAACCAGACTAATTAGTCGGGCGGGCCCATAAGTCGATGAGAGAGAGGAAAGCCAAACCGGCGGTGGGGTCAAACCACGCCGTCAACGGTCGTGGTCGCTGGCGTTTAGCCTTGGCGAGGCCAGATGCATCGGCGGCTTCGGGTTTGGTCCTCCGTAGACCAAATCGATGGCGGAGAGGCGCTACGTGCTGCTGGTGGACTTGCGCGTCGAGTGGTGCATGCGGTGTGTGCGGGGGTGGCCGGAGATGACGCCGGCGTCGAGCCAGGCGGCGGCCGGAGTTCGGTTGCGCTCGGAACCGGCGTTGTGGTGCACGGCAGGTCGAGGGGTGGGGTGCTAGGTGCTCCTGCAAACGTGCTGAGCACGGTGACGCTCTCAGACGCGGCGGAGGTGGGCTCTAGCCACGGCGGCGACGAAGCGCAACGGCGGCGAGCTTCGGTCGGGGTGGCCAAAGGGGCCAGAGGAAGAAATCGACAGAGGGAAGAGAGGGGTTGGGAGCAGGGGCTCACGGCGAGTCAGACGAGCGGGTCGGAGGAGTCGGGGACGAGCCGGAGCAAGCGGGGCGGCGTGAGGGATCTCCGGCAGCCGATGACGGAGATGAAGACGACGGCGCTGCTTCAGGTGTCCCGCGGGCGCGTGCTTTGTCCTGGTGCTCCATGGCGTCGAGGCGGAGCGCCTCGACACGGCTGGGAGAAGTGGGGTGGCCGGTGAGCGCGGCTATGGCGAACGGCGGCGGCGGTCGCTCTCGGTGAGCTCGAGAGAGAGGGACAGAGGAGGGAGAGAGGTCCAGGGAGAGAGTGAGAGGGGCCAGGGTTGCGTGGCGTCGCCTGGGGTATCGTGGAGGAGCCACGCAGGCTGGGAGGGAGGAGGTGGAGGCCTCGGGCGCGCTGGCGTCGACACGCCTCTGCCTACTGGCAGAGGTGGAAGAAGACCAAGGCGCCCCTGGTGGGCTGGGCCGAATCTGCTGGGCTACCAGGTGAGTGGGCCGCAGGTAAGCGACATGTAACACTCTGTCTCTATTTTAATTTTTGTTTCTGTTTTCTATTTTTCTGCAGCTTTGTGGCTTTATTAAAAATACTAAATCAATCCCAAAAATCATGCAACTGCTCATGACCACTGTTGGAAATATATCCTACAGTAAACATTTCAGTTTGGGATTATTTGAGCATTTAAACTATTTAGTAGCATTAAATGCCCAAATGCAAATACTTTATGAATTAATCCAGTGACCAAATATGTCATGAAAAATGTGCAGCACCTCTGGTTATGGTTTATAGCATTTTTCCAGAAATGATGAACATTTTCTAAAGCCATTTGAATTCACTGAAAAATATTTTTTGGTTGAACCTATTTGAATTCCTTTAATGCTAGGGTTTAGGTAATCCCCATTTCAACTTAAATAGGATTTAAACATGATGCATGGATGTAGATGCCACTAATTACAACCAATTCTGGGGCTGTGACAACTCACCCCCACTAAACAAGAATCTCGCCCCGAGATTCAAGACATGAGATAAGAGGAAAAGGGGAGTCACAACTATCACAATCTTCATGATCCAATTGCCCTTCTCGAAGATGTTGATTCATTCCATCATCTTGGTCTTGACGTCTTTGTTTTCGAGATCTTCACTCGACACGACAACAGAAAGAGGGGGAAACCCTACAGGATTTAATCTTGTTGAAGATCGAGCAACTCAAGATCAGCTCATGGAGTGAGACGTAAGAACATCTCTTGAGTTGAGACACCAAACACACATTAGGAATGATGGAGAAGAAATGGATGACGAAGGTTCAAATTGGTAGGCAACCATTCCACGCTTAAGTAAAATGGTGCATGGTTTCAAAGTAACAAGGAGATGATTGCCATGATTCCATAACGGGACACCTTAGG
The DNA here is from genome assembly GCA_021605205.1 of Aegilops longissima. Lineage (NCBI taxonomy): Eukaryota > Viridiplantae > Streptophyta > Magnoliopsida > Poales > Poaceae > Aegilops > Aegilops longissima. The sequence continues at coordinate 412,270,136 of CM038676.1, read as the reverse complement.
AAAGGTGACTTGTTGGACTGTTCCCTTAAGTGGCAAAAAGAATTAGTTTTGATCCATAGATCTTTGGAACTCTTCATACCAGCTTAAGGCAATTTACAATTGATTGATTGAAAGAGCTCGAGGAAATGGCATACTCGGACTAGAATGGTTGATGTGGACTACCTTGTTGAAGACAACACAATGGATGAGTTTGCTTATCACCGGAAATGGATGGGACCCATGGTAGGACCAATGTTGAGGGCGATCCTGACCAGATATTACTGAGAAGGGTAGCCCATGGTTGGATGGCACAATGGCGGTGCAAGCTAGGAACAAGGTGCTAATGTTGGCAATGTTCCAACCATCATTTCTGCCTGAGATTCAGATCTGGTTGGTAACAGGACATTTCAGACAGCATGTCTGAAAAGGAAAAGTTGCAACACAAATCGACGAGATGATGTTGCGAGATTCTTGGGGGATGGACTATGATAGTAAGCTCCAAAACATGAGCGGGTTCTGCTAAGCACATGTGAACACGCTGTCTCAGACAAGCATGACCACATGGTAGTCTTATGATAAAACACTACCATGTTCAGGTGGGGGAACCATCATCGTGGATATTGGAATCTTGTGCATGAACTAGTATTCGCACAGCAACTCCTTTTCCTCTAACAAACCAATCAGTGGCTTGGTGTGCTAGGAACACATATGGAGTGGAGGCGGCCAACCTATCAAACCATAGAGCACTTCGCACGTGCATGACTGACTTGGGATGGTATAATAGGTAACAAAACAAACCTTTCTCGAATTCATGGCGGCAACTTACACCTAAAGCACATGATTTCGAGGAAGTCACTTCTTCCATCCAAGCATAGGCTTCATGAACGGAACACGAAGGCATTGCTTACAAAGTTTTCAACACTAGGTTGATGTTCAACATGAATCATGGGGGAGACAAAATGCTGCTAATGGGCTCAACAACAACTCATCGGAATTTCCATATCACTGGACTTCCACCATCATGTGAACACGGTGATAGTATTGGTCAGACCAAAAGATGTAATGGTGTATGCTCGAGGGATCAACCACGAGTGAGACAACATTACGAACATCGTTGGTACTGATTTGATTTGATGATAGCCCACACTCAAATCAAAGGATTGATAAGACAATAGGTCCAACAACTGATCACAGGGACCAATAGATGAAGATATCATCTTTCTTCAACACACACTACACAAGGATATCCCTTTGGAACGAACTAAGTTAAGCAAGCTTTTATCTTCCAACTCTCCAAGTTGTTGTCTAGCTTAACCAACTAGCTCAGGGATATCCAACACAGATTCTTGGAGAAAGGGTGGTTCACAATAAACCAACTTGATCACGAGCTCAACATAACAGTCAGGAGACAACCCGGTAACACTTCCAAGAAGATATTTGGAAAGTCACGAACCACCGGTATGTTACTAAGCTCGAGAACAATCTTGCTTTTGAGGGGAAGACGATATGATCAAATGAGCGAGGACTTGACAAGATCCTAACTCATCAATCGAAGTGTGCACCAGAAATAAGGACTAGGTAGCAGGATCAATCTTAGGATGATGATTTAATAACCAACACGCTAATAATGAGGATATTGCCCATTAACTACCAAGCAACGAGTTGCTCGGAGTATTGATTTCACACATCACAATTCACTTGTCGGCAATCCGGTTACATCAACACGGGACCGAGGAATGAATGATGATGGTGAGAAGTATCACTACGTCAAAAATTCATGAGAGTTGGTGCAGTTCTCATGTCAGTTCTGACATAAAGGGGGTAATACTCCAAGGTAGAACAGAACAAAGCTGAATTGGCATTTTGATCTACGGAATACAACTACTTTGACCCAATCCTATAAATGGATGAGGTACTGGAGTTTGTTTCTCCTAGTCATTCCGAAATAGAATGGCTTGACGGACCACAAGGATAATAGGCATCGATAAACAAATGCACGCATACCCTTGGTTACCAACTGATAGAGGATGGTCAGGATACAACTAAAGAGAGCAACTCAAGGAACATAAAATTTTCTGAGTTGTGGATGCATAGATTAGTATGTCGAGCAAAGCTCAACATTTCTTCCGGATAACCCATGCGGAGAAGGTAGAACTGGCAGAGTCACAATTATGAATGGAGAACTCCTCAAGAGTACTCCGATTGTGATCTTTTAATTCAAAGAACTTCTGCCTTAACTAGTTCATGGTATTTGGAAGAAGGAAATACCATGGACCTCGAGGACTATCGCAAAGTTACTAATATCCTAAAGGAACTAGCAAATACTAACAACATGAAGTAGGGTGAAATCTCGGGTTCAGGAACCCAGGAATAGAATGCCTACTAATTAATAACATCGCGGGATGCTTTCGAGAATGATGGCCAGAATCATCACACCGGGGATACAAAAGCATTGCTAAATTGCTAGGTGACTTCCTAAACACCTAGGGTCATAATAATAACTCCAACATATATGTAGAGGCAATAGAGTACCTCGACTGACTGGTTAGTGTGCTTATTCTGACCAAAAAGGACATCGGGAACGGAAGGAAAGGATTTGCAAATGCATCAGACTATTTAGAGACCTAGGATGACTCGGAGAGCATAACGGCTGTAAATGCTCAAAAAGATTTGAGACATCATGCAAAAGGGGGAATAGGCACTCAACAACATCATATCAAGGTTCCAAGATCAACAGTTAACATATAGAAATAGTAGGAACTGAACTGGGGCTTAAAACCAACAATCTTAAAGGTCTATGGATTAGTAACACGTCATCCTGATAGATAGATGAGAAGCCTAGTTCTTAAACCCCGTAGAAGAGAAGAGGATGACTCAGATCGGCAGGCCATGAGGTATAAGGAGTAAAAGAGCCTTACGTTCCTTCCACAATCAATTCCCTTACATAACTAAAGCATTTCTAGACACAACTTCGACCAGTTTGGCTTGGTAATCCTCTGAGCGGTCAGGCTCGATACTAACGCTGTCAGGACCCGATTCCAAGTCACATCGATCTAGCGGTAACACCTCATATCACTTTGCGGCCTCACGCACGGTATTCCCACGGTGTCGCCTTACCATGGTCCGGGACCGCTTATGCCTTTTGGCTCACGTATATGATAGTGTCGCTAGCATCCATATGACAGGAACCGGGCCGACATGGCTAGTCGTGAACCCAAAGCGGCACTAACCCATGGGGACAGCATACATGAATCGCATCGAGCATGTCGGTCATCAACATATGAATCCGGGCTGTAGCACTGGGCTAACAGGACTCCGTAACCCGGCAGAGCAGGCTAGGCAGGACTCGGATGTCACCGCGTGACATTTCCCGGGACGGATACAGAACGAAGTGAAACACATGCCGCCGATCAAGTGTCCAAAGCAGTAGTCTTTGGGCTAGCAGGACTCCGGTGAACCGGGCTGTAGCGGACTACTATCGCTCAGGAAGCACTAGACTACATTTCCCCATATGAGAGGCTGCCAAGGATAAGCAACTAGATTGTCGGATCCCACACATACCAAGCATTTCAAACATACACACAATATGCTCAATATGTGCAAATACAACATGGCATCACAACATAACTCTACGACTCAAATATTTATTCATTAGGCTCCGAGGAGCGAGATATTACAAACATGGGTCTCATGACCCAACACTCGAGCATACAAGTCAAAGCACAAGGGGAAGGTTAACATGTCCGAGTACGAGACATCTACAAATGAAAAAGGCTGAGAAGCCTGACTATCTACCACATCCTGCCGAGGGCACAAGATCGTAGCTGAGGTAACAAGCTAAACGTCGAAGTCCAAGCGGAACTACTAGCGAGACTGACGTCTCTCTGCAAAACATAAAATAAGCAAACGTGAGTACAAATGTACTCAGCAAGACTTACATCAGAACTAACTACATATGCATCATTATCAACAAAGGGGGTGGTGGAGTTTGACTGCAGCAAGCCAGCTTTGACTCGGTGGCTATCCTGAACTACAACTGCAAGTAACTCTTTTGAGGTGGCGCACACGAGTCCACATATTCACCATATCAATACACCACTATGGACCCTCCCGCCTCCCTACAAGAACGCCATCCATAGCACTCACGCTTATCTTGCGATTTTAGAGTATCCACTTTCACTTGTCTATGAACTGATATAGGCAACCCGAAGTCCTTTTCATGGACACGGCTATTCGAATAGATCATATTAACCCTGCAGGGGTGTACTTCTTCACACACGCTCTCACCACTTACCGCCGTTTATACGACATGTACTCGGCAACCTTCAAGCGGAAGCCCAACGTGGGTGTCGGCCACGGCCTACCTAAACACTCAAGTCCCTAGTCTAGGTTTATCGCCTATTCGGGTTCCATCCGCAGGGAGTCCGGCCGAGGTTTCCACTAACGGCCTCGAATGATGTGTGCAGGGTTCCCGAGATACCAAATGGGCATTCGGTACACCGGGCCACGGTGTATCTACCGCATCATAGCCCACCCCTAGGGTCAGCGCTACGCACGGCCTCCAACACATATCCTACAAACACCAGAAACTAGTTGCAACTCTTGGACAGAGGTCAAGGGTGGTTAAGAAGCCGAGAGAGTCAATTAAGGATCCCAATGTGTGGTAGTAACTGTTTCATGGATCACAAACACAGAACTCAGTTCCTGAGGACGGCTGCAATGAGACAACCCACCATGTACTCCTACATGGCCTCTCACCGCTACCTTTACCAAATCGTGTTCACACACTTAGCTCACACATAGTAGGACATGTTCACACACCTCCGATTCATCCCCGATGAATCAGACTGACTCAACACTAAGCGAGCAGGCATGACAAACAAGCATGAATGAGTAGGCACAACAGGGCTCAAACAACTCCTACTCATGCTAGTGGGTTTCATCTAATTACTGTGGAATGACAGGTCATGCAGAGGATAAAGGGGTTCAGCTACCGCAGCAAGTAACAGATGAATCGTTGTTGTCCTAATGCAGTAAAAGAGAGCAGGAGCGAGAGAGTGGGATTGTATCGGAATGAACAAGGGGGTTTTGCTTGCTCGGCACTTCGAAGATAATATAGTTCTTCATCGGTGTCATCGAACTCATCGTCGATACGCCGCTCTCGAGAGGGACAAATACCGCAACACGAAGAAACACAATCAATGCAATGCACAATATGATGCATGCTCATGACATGGCAATATGCTTGTGATTTGAGCTGATGCAACTAAAACCAGGTTAAATGAAGTTGGTTTGAATCAAAGATTCAAATTCAAACTCCACATGTAGTTATTTAAATGACATTCATTTCATTTGTCCTATATAGTAGCCGTAAGTTGTTCTAACATGCATGAAAATTGTACAGATGGAAGATTGGATTTTTCTGATCATTTTTCATATATAATTTATATCATTTGGAGTTACGGTTGAATTTATATGAAATTTTGAAGTTAGCACTATTTTCTGGAATTTTCTAAACCTTTTCTGATTTATTCAAATTTCAGAAAATAGTTACAGCGTCAGCATGACCTCATGGTGACATCAGCAAGTCAACAGGCGCTGTCCAGGTCAAATCTGACCAGCAGGACCCGCTGGTCAGTCTCACAGTGATGGCTAGGGTCACTGACATGTGGGGCCAGGTCAACAGGTGACGTGGCCGGGTCAAACTGACCTGTGGGGCCTACGAGTTTAGTTTGATCTAAACAAAACTAAAACAGGGGTAATTAGGAAGTGGGGCCCATATGTCAGTGGGTGTGGGTTCAATTAGTGGCGCCATTAGCTGCTAATGATGCTGCCACGTCAGCACGCCGGGGTTTTGGCCGGCGGCGACCAACAACGCGGCGGCGACTCGCCGGACTTGCGCTACGAGCGGCGGCTGGACGCGCGGAGACAACCGGGGCATAGCCCATCATCGTCCGCATCCAGGGAAGCAGGTGGGAGGCTGCGGGGGCACCGGAGCTTGCCGGAGCGAAGCTCAGGGCGGCGGCCGGAGCACGGGGTTGGCCTGGAGGGGCTGCAGTGCACGGTAGGAGGTGCAGGTGATGGATTTGGCTTGCTAGGGAGCTTCTGAGCATGTTAACAGGCTCGGACGCGGGCGACAGAAATTGTGGTCGCGGCGGCGTCATGGCCGGCGGCGGCGAGCTCGGGAGCTAACGGGAGCGGTAGCTACGGCACGTATCCGACGAGGAAAACAGAGGGGGAAGGTAGCACGGCTCACGGTGGTTCGACGGGGAGGCTCAGAGGGCTCGGGGAGGACCGGTAGGTGGTGAATCGTCGATGAAGTCCGGTGAGCAGATGCGGCTGTGACGAGCTCGAGGGTGACGTTTCGGGGCGCCCGCGGTCACGTGCTTCAGCAGAGAGGTCGAGGGGGACGCGGGGAACCTCCTGGGTATGGTGGTTCAGCGAGGCGGCGGCGGTGGCTGCGAGAACTGCGGTGGCCTGCTTGTGGTGGCGACGGCTGCGCTCGGTGGCTGCGCGTAGGAGAAACAGAGGAGGTGGAGGGAGAGCAGCGAGAGGGGGAGGAGAGAGGGGCCACCAGGGGGGTTCGTGGCATCGCGGTGGCGTGAGGGGGAAGGCTCGGGAACGCCTCGGTGGAAGCAGGAGGTGGAGGCCTCCCAGCGAGCGCGTGCGTCATCGCCTCTGCCTACTGGCAGAGGTTGAAGATGGCACGGCTGCCTGGTGGGCTGGGCTGCCTAATGGGCCGGCTACAGGTAAGTCCAGGTAAGTGGCCCAGGTACTCTCTCTCTCTAATTTCTACTTTTGTTCTGTTTTCTATTTTTATTACTCTGTTTTGAATTAGTAAAAATACTAACTCATTTTATAAAATCCTGACAAAAATTGTGGGCACTATTTGAATTATTTCCAATAGCCCCCAAGTACTTTCAGGATTATTTGGACATTTAAAAAATATTATAAAATTTAAATGCCTAAATTCAAATACTTATGAATTAATTCAAAAATCCCGAATAGCCTCCAAAAATATGAAACCATTTTTGGCAGAGGGTTTAGCCAGGACCAAAGATGGTGAACCTTTATGAATGGCATTTTGGGTTCATTGAGAATATTTTTATTTGAACCTAGTTGATTTGGTTCGGTGCTAGGGTTTGAGCAATCCCCATTTCAACTTTCAATAAATTTAGACATGATGCAACAACCAAGCTAGCACTAGTGCATTGCAAGGCTAGGGATGTGATAACTCACCCCCACTAAACAAGAATCTCACCCCGAGATTCAAGACGTGAGGTAAGAGGAAAAGGGAAGTCACAAAGCTATCACAATCTTCATGATCCATATGCCCTTCTCGAAGATGTTGAGTCATTCCATCATCTTGGTCTTGACGTCTTTGCTTTCGAGATCTTCACTCGACACGACAACAGAAAGAGGGGGAAACCCTACAGGATTTAATCTTCTTGAAGATCGAGCAACTCAAGATCAACTCGTGGAATGAGATGTTGAAACATCTCGAGTTGGGACACAAAACACATCGAGAGGGATGGAAGAACAAACAACGAGGTTTGATTTGGTGGGCATCAATTCCACGCTTAGAGAGATGGTGGAGGGTGTCAAGGTGGCGAGGTAATAATTGCTAGGATTCTGTAATGGGCATCTTGGAAAAAGTGACGCAGAGAACTATTCCCTTAAGTGGCAAAAAGAATTACTTTTGATCCATAGATCGTTGGAACTCTTTATACCACCCTAAGGCAATCACAATCGATCATTTGAAGGAGTTCGGAAGAATGACATACTCGGGCTAGAATGGATGATGTGGACTACCTTGTTGAAGACAACACAATGGATGATTTGCTTATCATTGGAGGTGGAGGGGACCCATGGTAAGTCCACTTTTGAGGATGATCCTAAACAACAATTACTGAGAGGGCAGCCCATGGTGAAATGGCACAAGGACGGTGCAAGCTGGGAACGAAATGCAACTGTTGGAATGTTCCAACCATCATATCTGCCTGAGATTCAGATCCGATTGGTGATAGGATACTTCGGACCCTGCATGTCCGAAAAGAAAGGTCGCAACACAAATCAACGAGATGACGTTGCGAGATTCTCGGGATATGAACTACGATAGCAAGCTCCAAAACATGAGCCGGTTCTGTTACACACATGTGAACATGATGTCCAAGACAAGCATGATCACAGAGTAGTCTTACAATAAAGCACTACCGAGTTCAGGTGGGAAACCATCATCAAGGATAACGAAGTCCTTGCATAAGGCATGCTCTTAAGAAGGAATTTCTTCTCCTTGAACAAATCAGTTAGTGGCTTGGTGTGCTAGGAAACACATATAGAATGGAGGCGGCCAACCTATCAAACCATAGGGCACTTCGCACGTGCTTGACAAACTTGGGACGATTCCAGAGGAAACAAAACAAACCTTTCTCAAATTCTTGGCGGCAACTTACACCTAAAGCACATGAATTAGAGGAAGTAACTTCTTCCATCCAAGCATAGGCTTCATGAACGGATCACGAAGGCATTGCTTACAAAGTTTTCAACACTAGGTTGATGTTCAACATGAATCATGGGGGGACAAAATGCTGCTGATGGGCTCAACAACAACTCATCGGAATTTCCATATCACTGGATTTCCGCCATCATGTGAACACGATGATAGTATTGGTCAGACCAAAAGATGTAATGGTGTATGCTCAAGGGATCAACCACGAGTAAGACAACATTATGAATATCGTTGGTTCTAACTTGATTTGACGATAACCCACACTCAAATCAAAGGATTGATAAGACAATAGGTCCAGCAACTGATCACAGGGACCAATCGATGAAGATATCATCTTTCTTCAACACACACTACACAGGGATATCCCTTTGGAATGAACTAAGTTAGGCAAGCTTTTATCTTCCAACTCTCCAAGTTGTTGTCTAGCTTAACCAACTAGCTCAGGGATATCCAACACAGATTCTTGGAGAAAGGGTGGTTCACAAGAAACCAACTTGATCACGAGCTCAACATAACAGTCAGGAGACAACCCGGTAACACTTCCAAGAAGATATTTGGAAAGTCACGAACCACCGATATGTTACTAAGCTCGAGAACAATCTTGCTTTTGAGGGCAAGACGATATGATCAAATGAGCGAGGACTTGACAAGATCCTAACTCATCAATCAAAGTGTGCACCAGAAATAAGGACTAGGTAGCACGATCAATCTTAGGATGATGATTTAATAACCAACACGCTAAGAATGAGGATATTGCCCATTAACTACCAAGCAACGAGTTGCTCGGAGTATTGATTTCACACATCACAATTCACTTGTCGGCAATCCGGTTACATCAACACGGGACCGAGGAATGAATGATGATGGTGAGAAGTATCACTACGTCAAAAATTCATGAGAGTTGGTGCAGTTCTCATGTCAGTTCTGACATAAAGGGGGTAATACTCCAAGGTAGAACAGAACAAAGCTGAATTGGCATTTTGATCTGCGGAATACAACTACTTTGACCCAATCCTAGAAATGGATGAGGTACTGGAGTTTGTTTCCCCTAGCCATTCCGAAATAGAATGGCTTGACGGACCACAAGGATAATAGGCATCGATAAACAAATGCACACATACCCTTGGTTACCAACTGATAGAGGATGGTCGGGATACAACTAAAGAGAGCAACTCAAGGAACATATAATTTTCTGAGTTGTGGATGCATAGATTAGTATGTCGAGCAAAGCTCAACATTTCTTCCGGATAACCCATGCGGAGAAGGTAGAACTGGCAGAGTCACAATTATGAATGGAGAACTCCTCAAGAGTACTCCGATTGTGATCTTTTAATTCAAAGAACTTCTGCCTTAACTAGTTCATGGTATTTGGAAGAAGGAAATACCATGGACCTCGAGGACTATCGCAAAGTTACTAATATCCTAAAGGAACTAGCAAATACTAACAACATGAAGTAGGGTGAAATCTCGGGTTCAGGAACCCAGGAATAGAATGCCTACTAACTAATAACATCGCAGGATGCTTTCGAGAATGATGGCCAGAATCATCACACCGGGGATACAAAAGCATTGCTAAATTGCTAGGTGACTTCCTAAACACCTAGAGTCATAATAATAACTCCAACATATATGTCGAGGCAATAGAGTACCTCGACTGACTGGTTAGTGTGCTTATTCTGACCAAAAAGGACATCGGGAACGGAAGGAAAGGATTTGCAAATGCATCAGACTATTTAAAGACCTAGGATGACTCGGACAACATAACGGCTGTAAATGCTCAAAAAGATTTGAGACATCATGCAAAATGGTGGCATAGCCACTCAACAACATCATATCAAGGTTCCGAGATCAACAGTTAACATATAGAAATAGTAGGAACTAAACTGGGGCTTAAAACCAACAATCTTAAAGGTCTATGGATTAGTAACACGTCATCCTGATAGATAGATGAGAAGCCTAGTTCTTAAACCCCATAGAAGAGAAGAGGATGACTCAGATCAGAAGGCCATGAGGAATAAGGAGTAAAAAGAGCCTTACGTTCCCTTCCACAATCAATTCCTTACATAACTAAAGCATTTCTAGACACAACTTGACCAGTTTGGCTTGGTAATCCACTGAGCAATCAGGCTCGATACCAACGCTGTCAGGACCCGATTCCAAGTCACATCGATCTAGCCGGTAACACCTCATATCACTTTGCGGCCTCACGCACGGTATTCCCACGGTGTCGCCTTACCATGGTCGGGACCGTTTGCGTCTTTGGCTCACGTATATGATAGTGTCGCTAGCATCCAAATGACGAAGAACCGGGCCGACATGGCTAGTCGTGAACCCAAAGCGGCACTAACCCATGGGGACAACCATACATGAATCGCATCGAGCATGTCGGTCATCAACGTATGAATCCGGGCTGTAGCATCTGGCTAACAGGACTCCGGTAACCCGGGCTGTAGCAGGCTAGGCAGGACTCGGATGTCACGCGTGACATTTCCCAAGGGACAGAACACAGAACGAAGTGAAACACATGCCGCCAGTCAAGTGTCCAAAGCAGTAGTCTGGGCTAGCAGGACTCGTGAACCGGCTGTAGCGGACTACTATCGCCCAGAAGCACTAGACTACATTTCCCCATATGAGAGGCTGCCAAGGATAAACAACTAGATTGTCGGATCCCACACATACCAAGCATTTCAAACATACACACAATATGCTCAATATGTGCAAATACAACATGGCATCACAACATAACTCTACGACTCAAATATTTATTCATTAGGCCCGAGGAGCGAGATATTACAAACATGGGTCTCATGACCCAACACTCGAGCATACAAGTCAAAGCACAAGTGGAAGCTTAACATGTCTGAGTACAAACATGTACAAATGAAAAGGCTGAGAAGCGACTATCTACCACATCTGCCGAGGGCACAAGATCGTAGCTGAGGTAACAAGCTAAGCGTCGAAGTCCAAGCGGAACTACTAGCGAGACCAGCGTCTCTCGCAAAACATAAAATAAGCAAACGTGAGTACAAATGTACTCAGCAAGACTTACATCGAACTAACTATATATGCATCATTATCAACAAAGGGGTGGTGGAGTTTGACCGCAGCAAGCCAGCTTTGACTCGGTGGCTATCTGAACTACATCGCAAGTAACTCTTTTGAGGTGGCGCTACGAGTCCACATATTCACCATATCAATACACCACTATGGACCCGCCCCCGTCTCCCTACGAGAACGCCATCCATAGCACTCACGCTTATCTTGCGCATTTTAGAGTATCCACTTTCACTTGTCTATGAACTGATATAGGCAACCCAGAAGTCCTTTTCCACGAACACGGCTATTCGAATAGATCATATTAACCCTGTAGGGGTGTACTTCTTCACACACGCTCTCACCACTTACCGCCGTTTACACGACATGTACTCGGCAACCTTCAAGCGAAAGCCCAACGTGGGTGTCGGCCACGGCCTACCTAAACACTCAAGTCCCTAGTCCAGGTTTATCGCCTATTCGGGTTCCATCCGCAGGGAGTCCGGCCGAGGTTTCCACTAACGGCCCCGAACGATGTGTGCAGGGTTCCCGAGATACCAAACGGGCATTCGGTACACCGAGCCACGGTGTATCTACCGCATCATAGCCCACCCCTAGGGTCAATGCTACGCACGACCTCCAACACACATCCTACAAACACCAGAAACTAGTTGCAACTCCTGGACAGAGGTCAAGGGTGGTTAATAAGCCGAGAGAGTCAATTAAGGATCCCAATGTGTGGTAGTAACTGTTTCATGGATCACAAACACAGAACTCAGTTCCTGAGGACGGCTGCAATGAGACAACCCACCATGTACTCCTACATGGCCTCTCACCGCTACCTTTACCAAATCGTGTTCACACACTTAGCTCACACACAGAGGACATGTTCACACACCTCCGATTCATCCCGATGAATCAGACACGACTCAACTCTAAGCAGTAGCAGGCATGACAAACAAGCATGAATGAGTAGGCACAACATGGCTCAAGCAACTCCTACTCATGCTAGTGGGTTTCATCTAATTCTTGTGGAATGACAGGTCATGCGAGAGGATAAAGGGGTTCAGCTACCGCAGCAAGTAATGATGAATCGTTGTTGTCCTAATGTAGTAAAAGAGAGCAGGAGCGAGAGAGTGGGATTGTATCGGAATGAACAAGGGGTTTTGCTTGCACCGGCACGAAGATAATATAGTTCTTCATCGGTGTCATCGAACTCATCGTCGACGTCGTCTCTTGAGAGGGGACAAATACCGGCAACACAGAAGGAAACACAATCAATGCAATGCACAATATGATGCATGCTCATGACATGGCAATATGCTTGTGATTTGAGCTGATGCAACTAAAACCAGGTTAAATCAAGTTGGTTTGAATCAAAGATTCAAATTCAAACTCCACATGTAGTTATTTAAATGATATTCATTTCATTTGTCCTATACAGTAGCCGTAAGTTGTTCTAACATGCATGAAAATTGTATAGATGGATATATTGGATTTTTCTGATCATTTTTCATATATAATTTATCTCATTTGGAGTTACGGTTGAATTTATATGAATTTTTGAAGTTAGCACTGTTTTCTGGAATTTTCTAAACCTTTTCTGATTTATTCAAATTTCAGAAAATAGTTACAGCGTCAGCATGACCTCACGGTGACATCAGCAAGTCAACGGGCGCTTTCCAGGTCAAATCTGACCAGCAGGACCCGCTGGTCAGTCTCACAGTGATGGCTAGGGTCACTGACATGTGGGGCCAGGTCAACAGGTGACGTGGCCGGGTCAAACTGACCTGTGGGGCCTACGGGTTTAGTTTGATCTAAACAAAACTAAAACAGGGTTAATTAGGAAGTGGGGCCCATATGTCAGTGGGTGTGGGTTCAATTAGTGGCGCCATTAGCTGCTAATGGCGCTGCCACGTCAAGCCGCGGGGTTTTGGCGGCGGCGACCAACAATGCGGCGGCGATCGCGGACTTGCGCTTACTGGCGGCGGCCGGCCGCGGAGACCACCGGGGCATAGCCCATCGTCGTCCGCATCCAGGGAAGCAGGTGGGAGGCTGCGGGGGCACCGGAGCGAAGCTCAGGGCGGCGGCCGGAGCACGGGGTTGGCCTGGAGGGGCTGCAGTGCACGGTAGGAGGTGCAGGTGATGGATTTGGCTTGTCGGGAGCTTCGAGCATGTGAACAGGCTCGACGCGGGCGACAACAATTGTGGTTCTTGGCGGCGTCATGGCGGCGGCGAAGCCTGGAGCTAACGGGAGCGGTAGCTATGGCACGTATCCGACGAGGAAAACAGAGGGGGAAGGTAGCACGGCTCACGGTGGTTCGATGGGGAGGCTCAGCGGGCTCGGGGAGGACCGGTAGGTGGTGAATCATCGATGAAGTCCGGTGAGCAGATGCGGCGGTGAAGAGCTCGAGGGCGATGTTTCGGGGCGCCCGCGGTCGCGTGCTTCAGCAGAGAGGTCGAGGGGGACGCGGGGAACCTCCTGGGTATGGTGGTTCAGCGAGGCGGCGGCGGTGGCTGCGAGAACTGCGGTGGCCTGCTCGTGGCGGCAACGGCTGCGCTCGGTGGCTGCGCGTAGGAGAAACAGAGGTGGGGGAGGGAGAGCAGCGAGAGGGGGAGGAGAGAGGGGCCACCAGGGGGGTTCGTGGCATCGTAGTGGCGTGAGGGGGAAGGCTCGGGAACGCCTCGGTGGAAGCAGGAGGTGGAGGCCTCCCAGCGAGCGCGTGCGTCATCGCCTCTGCCTACTCGCAGAGGTTGAAGATGGCACGGCTGCCTGGTGGGCTGGGCTGCCTAATGGGCGGCTACTGAGTAAGGCCGAGTAAGTGGCCAGTACTCTCTCTCTAATTTCTACTTTTGTTACATTTTCTATTTTATTACTCTGTTTTGAATTAGTAAAAATACTAACTCATTTTATAAAATCGACAAAAATTGTGGGCACTATTTGAATTATTTCCAATAGCCCCCAAGTACTTTCAGGATTATTTGGACATTTAAAAATATTATAAAATTTAAATGTCCAAATTCAAATACTTATGAATTAATTCAAAATCCCGAATAGCCTCCAAAAATATGAAACCATTTTTGGCGAGGGTTTAGCCAGACCAAAGATGGTGAACATTTATGAAGGGCATTTTGGGTTCATTGAGAATATTTTATTTGAACCTAGTTGATTTGGTTTGGTGCTAGGGTTTGAGCAATCCCCATTTCAACTTTCAATAAATTTAGACATGATGCAACAACCAAGCTAGCACTAGTGCATTGCAAGGCTAGGGATGTGACAGGGCAGGCGCACCTCCCTGCCTCGTGGCCACCTCGAAGCTTCCCTGACGTCTACTCCAAGTCTCCTGGATTTCTTCCATTCCAAAAATAACTCTCCCGAAGGTTTCATTCCGTTTGGACTCTGTTTGATATTCCTTTTCTTCGAAACACTAAAATAGGCAAGAAAACAACATTTTGGGTTGGGCCTCCGGTTAATAGGTTAGTCCCAAAAATAATATATAAGTGTATAATAAAGCCCCTAATCATCCAAAACAGGTAATATAATAGCATGGAACAATAAAAAATTATAGATACGTTGGAGATGTATCACGTAGTAATACACATATTCATAATATTGATGGCAAAAGATGCAAAGTTGATAATCATAGTGCAACATACTTGTGGCACTACCATTTTGGTCATATTGGTGTAAAGCGCATGAAGAAACTCCATGCAGATGGACTTTTGGAATCACTTGATTATGAATCATTTGATGCTTTTGAACCATGCCTCATGGGCAAGATGACTAAAACTCCATTCTCCGGAACAATGGAGCGAGCCACTGACTTACTGGAAATAATACATACCGATGTATGCGGTCCGATGAGTGTTGAGGCTCGTGGCGGGTATCGTTATTTTTTGACCTTCACAAATGATTTGAGTAGATATGGGTATATCTACTTGATGAAACACAAGTCTGAAATATTTGAAAAGTTCAGAGAATTTCAAAGTACCATAGGGTCTGCACGCTTAATATTCGATGACGATTTGTATTATGAGTTATGTGTTTTGGTGACCGAAGTTTGTTCGGTGTCCCGGGTAAGATCATGGACATGACGAGGAGTCTCGAAATGGTCGAGAGGCAAAGATTGATATATTGGACGATAGTATTCGAACACCGGAATGGTTCCGAAGTGTTTCAGGTTTTTATCGGAGTACCGAGGGGTTACCGGAACCCCCGGGGAAAGTAAAGGGCCATATGGGCCATAGGTGAGAGGTAGGGCAGCCCACAAGGAGGTGGCGCCCCCCCCATGGGGAGTCCAAATTGGACAAGGGGAGGGGGCGCGGCCTGAAGGAACTATGCCCTAGAGGCAATAATAAAGTTGTTATTTATATTTCCGTATATCATGATAAATGTTTATTATCCATGTTAGAATTGTATTAACCGGAAACTTAGTACATGTGTGAATATATAGACAAACTAAGTGTCACTAGTATGCCTCTACTTGACTAGCTCGTTGAATCAAAGATGGTTAAGTTTCCTAGCCAACGACATGAGTTGTCATTTCATTAATGTCGGTGTGGAACGACACCTATGGGATCACAAGAATCCCTACTACGGTTGCTGGGGCACACGGTTGCGAGAAGAACAGGATTAGTAATCGGCACAAGGATCGTTTACCCAGGTTCGGGCCGCTAGGATGCGTAAAACCCTAGTCCTGCTTTGGTGGCTGTATTTCAGAGAATTCTTGAGCTCTCGAATTAGCTATGGTGGGTGCGTGGTTCCAAAGAGCCGAATCCTTTTCCAGTATGCCATGGGCCTCCTTTTATAGTCGAAAGGGGCTGCCACAATGGCATACAGGAGGTGGAAAGGCGTACAGTATTGCGAGCTTATCGCTCGTATTACAGGATAAGACGCATTTAATGCGCCGCTGAGGTGTCCCCTAGCTTTATCGGGGACGGGGGCGAGGCCCGCCCCGTCCGTCGCCGCTCCTCCTTGCTTCGACACGCGCCCTAGCCAGTGATGCGTGCGGCACCATTTAGGCAGGCAGGCAGTTGAGGTGGCGCGGTGGTGGAGCCTCCACGAAGATCTGCATGCCACCACGCAGGCGCTTGATGAGTTGGCCTGGGAGCTGCATGTTGCCACACAGGTGCCTGCTCAGCTGGTTGAGCTGGCAGCTGCATGTGAATGGCGGCGGAGACTTGGTTGGTTCGGGCCTGGAAGTGGCCCTGCTGGCGTCCTCGGTGGAGGCCTTGCCAGGTGGCCCGGCAGGGGTCTTGCCGTGGCGCGCTGTCATCCCCGGCAAGGATCTTGCCGGGGGTCTGGTGGCTTTCCTCGGCAAGGATCTTTCCGAGGATCGTCGTCTTCTAATCCTCATCTGATGTTGAGTGTTCCTTGTTTTCACAAAGATCTGCATGCCACCATGGATTTGCCTCCCGAGCCCTGTCTCAACATGGTTGATGGTGTCGGAAACTGTGGGCTCAAGGGTGGTGCGCTCTGCTGGTGCTGGACGGGCCACCCTGGCACGTTTCTTGTTGGGGCCGCTGAGGCTGCCCCGGCAAGGGTCTTGCCGGGGGAACCTGCTTCGTCCCTCTGCTCTTCGTGGTCTTGGCCTTGGCATTGCTCTGGCTGCCTCGGGCTTTAGTTTTACATCGGTTCACCTCCCCTACTCTTCTTGGTGTGGCCGTGGGTGCTGCTCCGACTGTCGTGCACAGGTAAAGGGGTACAAAGGTGTGCCCCTTCTTTTGTACACCGACAGGAGCCCCCGGGCATGGGCCACACATAAGCGCGATACATAGTTGGGCCAGGCCCAAAACGGTGCGCGGGCAGGCGGGGCGGTTTTTACCGCAGTGAAACTTTTCGCGTGCTGCGCTTCCCACGACCCGTGCGCGGCGTGGAGGGGTGCGCGTGACGTGGGCGGCATGCGTGGGGCAGTTCCCGCACGCATGCGTCACATCACAGTAAATGGGCAGCGCGACCCGCGGCTTCCCCATAAAAAGGGATAACCACGAGCGCACTGTTCCTTTACCCTCCGCGCTATCCCAATCTCGGAAGCCTCCGGTCATCTTCCTCTTCTTCCCTAAGCTTCGCTCTTGCTCGCCGCCGTTGCTTTCTCGCCGCCCTCTGCTTTACCCTCCCCCCAGCCACCATGGCGCCGAAATCCCTCAAGGGCAAGGGTGTGGCCAAGGATGCCGGAGCGGCGGAGCCGCCGGAGAGTGTGCTGGCGGTGCAGCGGACGCAGTCCGCCTTCTTCCCCTCGACAGTTGACGTGCTCGAGCTTAGGGAAGCCTTCAAGCCCCTGTGGGGGGTGAAGACGGGGGGAGAGAAGTCGGGGCATCCAGCCACGCTTGTCATCCCCACCAACTGTGCCGAGGCTGCCCCAAATCGGTACCCCTTCTTTGTCGACTATTTTTCCTGCGGCCATTGTCCTCCCTTCTCTGATTTCTTCAGCGACATCATGCACACCTTTGGCTTCCGCCTCTTGGATTTTACCCCGAATGCGGTGGCGTGCATGGCCCTTTTCGCGCACCTGTGCGAGGGTTTCGCCGGGGTGCACCGCAACACGTCGCTCTTCCGCCATTACTTCTTCCCTCGGATCCAGACGGGAGGCGCCATTTCTGGTTGCATCACCTGGATCCCAAGGTCCAAGGGAGCGTACCCGGATGGCGCCATGAAGGAGAGGTGGGAAGAATGGCGGGGCCGGTGGTGCTGGATCGAAGAGAAGGACCCGCCGACGTTCTGCGAAGTTCGCCGGGCGCCACTGGTACGCAGAAGCGATTGGAGCGACGTCGACACCGACGACGAGAAGCTCACGGTCGCCACCACCAGTATCCTTTGGCTCACCGAGGCCGGGCTCACCCTTGAGATGATCGGGGCGGACTTCATCTGCCACCTGATCGCTCCACTGCACGACAAGGGGAGGCCAGCCTGGCTCTTCATGAACCCCGCCGACATCATGCGGCTTCGCCCCGGCCTCGACCACAACTTCACAGTGATGGGGCATGCCCATTTCTGCCAACGGCTCTTCCAGCTCGATGTGGGCCGTGACGGCGAGATTGAGCGGACCGGCAAGGTCGCGAGGGCCACCGCGAAGGCCGGCAAGGTCTTCAAGGGGCCTTTGTTCAAGCTGCCGGTGGGAGTGGTCCCGCTATGCACTAATTCGCGCCGGACCGAGATCATCGCCATGATGCCGGACTGCAACGCGTATGGCCCGGACCCGAGCTGGAAGGAGCCGGAGGATGTCGAGGTGCAGCAGTTCTTTGACACTCTGCACGAGGGGTACATCAACGCCGACGCCGAGCGGCTACTCGTCCAGGACACCACTCAGGCGGAACTGGACTACATTGCCACCAGGGTGAGGGAGGCGCAACTTGCCGAGGAGGCCGACAGCGCTGGTGGTGTGGACGACAAGGCCGTGATGGCCGTGGAGGAGGAGGAGCTTGCTCGATGGTGGGCGGCCGCCGGGGAAGCCAGCAGCGCCGGCACCGAGGCTCCTCTAGTTGAGGATGCGGCCGACGAGCCATCGGAGGAGGAGGTCGGGGCTGTTGACCCTCTGGCCATGGGGAGAGGGCGAGTCCTGCGGCAGGCCACTTCCGGCGAGCCGGTGCGGCCCGTCAGGGCCGCGCGGCGGCCAAAGTCCCCGGAGGAGTCCGCGCGTCAGACGAGGGACACAGCGGCAAAGAAGGTGGTGAAGGCCTTGGCAGCGAGGTAGAAGGCATCTGCTTCTTCTTCATCCAAGGGCACACAGACTCCGCCCTCCTCCCCTCCTCCGGCAGATGTCGACGCGAGGGTCACTTTCGACTTCGGATCCCTCAGCCCGAGGAGGAAGAGGAAAACATCAGAAGAGGAGGTGGACGACGAGTAAGTATCTGGCTTCTTCCCGTCATCTCTGCCTCCTCAATCCGTGTCGCTTGTCTTGACTTGTTTTCATCTTTGCAGGGACGCGGAGACGCTGGCCCAAAGAGTGTAGAGGGCCAAGACCTAGGTGGGTGGCCAGCCCGCGGCTGGTACTTCAAGGGCGCCACTGGTGGTGCTGAGTAGCCCAGACAGCAGCCCCTGGCCCAGCCCCCAGCGTAAGCTCACTACTCTCCCCTCGTCGACATGTGTCAGGGGTACAATACTTTGGTGCTGACTTTGCCGGGTATGCAGGAGGAGAGCGGCAGCAGGAGGAGGCGCAGAGGGCTACTCCCAACACGCCGCCTCCATCGACCAGGCCGCCCCGAGGGGCGTCCCCGGTAAGGGCACCAAGCACCGAGCCCACACACATGGAGGAGGAGGAGAACTTGGGCGCTGGTGACTTTGCCTCGACGCCAAACGTTGGCAGGGAGGGGACTTCTTTTTCCCAACCTGGCACTGGCGCTGGTAAGTCGCTCGCCTTTCATCCCTATTCCTTTTTCTTTCTGGCTCTTGGTCTTGGTCTTGGCCTTTCCTCACTCCCTTCTTTGGTGTCCAGTTTCCTCCTCGGTGAACCCAGAGGACGTGGACGCCATCATCGAGGACGTCTCCAAGGCCGCCGAGGCGGACGCCGAGAAGATCGCCGCCGTGGAGGCCGCCAAGGGCGCTGCTGAGGACGCCGCCAAGGGGCCTGCCGGGGAGGCCGGCAAGGCCGCCGCTGAGGAGACCGCAAGGCTCTGCGGGGAGGCTGTGGGGGCCGCTGCCGAGGAGGAGGAGGAGGTGGCTGATGACCAGCCTTCCTCCTCTGCTGCTTCCGGCTCCGGCAAGTACCTGAGGGTGAGTGGTGACTTGTTCGTCCACCTTCCAGGTGCGTCGATCACCAGGACACTCGTGAAGGGAGAGGTGTTCGACGATGAAGTGCTTGCCGCCGCCGGGCTTGAGGTCGTCGACGAGCCGAGCGTTGGTGGCGACGGCTCCCAGGAGGAGCGGCTGCTCCAGGCCATGGGTGTCAACTTCCGGAGGCTCAAGGTGCTCCACTGTTCCCGCCTGGACAAAGTCAGGTCCAGGATGACAGTGCTGGAGAAGGCGGAGGCGGACCTCCAGAAGTGCGTCGCCGAAATGCAGGACTGGTTCCGCTAGGCTCGCGACAAGCTGAAAGCCGCCCAGGGCGAGCTGGCCAAGCATGATGTGGAGCTCATCATGAAGCTGGCCGACATCGAGAAGGCCCAAGAGACGGTGAAGAACTTGGCCGCTGCCGCCGAAGCCGCCCGGACCCGGCACGAGGCCGCACTGAATTCCGAGGAGGAGGACCTCGCCACGCGCGAGGAGAAGCTTGCTGCCACGCGTCACGGCAAGGATGAAGAGGTGGGGAAGCTTGTCTTGCAGCGGACCCGTGAGCTGGAGCAGAGGCGCCAAGAGGCGCTCGATGCCCAAGCCCTGGTCGATGCTGGTAAGGTGAAGGAGCTGGAGGTGGAGCGGGATGGGCTAAAGGAGCAGGTCCTGAAGCTGTCCCAGGAGAAGGACACGCTCAACGGCGCCCTGATGGAGGTGTAGGGCGCGGCCATCAGCAAGGACGGGGAACTCTCCGAGGTCAACAAGTCCATCAAGGACCTCACGCTGAAGTTGGAGGGCCTCGAGGGGATTCTCATGGAGGCCAAAGCCCGGGAGGGGACCCTGGCCAAGGAGCTGGAGACCGAGAAGCAGCTGCAGAAGAACGAGGCCGCCGAGCATAAGGATTTCAAGGAGGGCGTGAACCGCTGGATCGTCCGCCTCGAGGACGTCGCCGGCAGGATCACCGCGCAGCTGGCTACCATGGGGATGCCAAATGTGAGGTACGCCCAGCGCAGCGTGGACCACCAACGCCTAAGTGACCTGTTCTTTGAGTGCGCTTCGGGGCCCCGAGCAGCTTCACGCTAACCGGCGGCTCACTGGCCGACGAGGCCCGGAGGCTTTGCCAGGCGCCATGACCAAGGTTCTCCAAGGTGGAATCTGGTAACCCGACCTCGACTTCGACACCGCGCTGGAGAGCTTGCCGGAGGATACTGACCTCGCGCCGCTCAGGGAGCGCATCAAGCCCATCATCAGCCGTGTCGGCGGAATTCTGAGGGTGGAGGGCCAGCGCCGGGATTAGGCACCCCGTTTTTTATCATTGCTGCAGGTTCATGTCCAAGACAGTTTCTATCAACCGCAGCAACAATTTGATGTAATATAACTCTGCAGTACTCTTGATATTATGCATGTTATTTTCCCGTTCAATTTTTCCTTGTATGTCTACCCTACGTAACTGGGTAGGCTTGTCGGCGCGTAAACCTAGGGCAGCGTCTTGGGGACGGATCCCCATTGGCCTGCCGGGTGTGCTTGCTGCCGGGCGAACCACCTTAGCGCCTTAGTGCGGCCGCTCGAACTGTCGAGCTTGACTCGAGTCAGAGTCGGGAGCGTTGCCAAGTGCGGAAGGCTACCCCGCCACTCTCGACGCGGCCGCTTTGAGCTGTTGAGCGGACTCGAAATAGAACAAGGGTGTTGTCAATGGCAGGAGGGCCCCTTCGAGTGCAGTTTTTCCATACATAGGCAAGATCTCCGAGGACGATAACCTTATGTATAAAAGGAAATAAGTCAAGGCTCTGAATGACTTAGCTTTTCTGTCGCCGCGCTGGCGTCCTTCGTGCTCGCAGGCAGCGCTCTTTTCTCCTGGCCGTCTCCTTCTTGGGAGCCATGGAACAAAGAACTTCTAGGCTAACTACCAGACCAGATTCTCACAATTGCGCCCCCTACCTGGCGCGCCAAAGATGTTGGTGTGGAACGACACCTATGGGATCACAAGAATCCCTACTACGGTTGCCGGGGCGCAGGGTTGCGAGAAGAGCAGGATTAGTAATCAGCACAAGGATCGTTTACCCAGGTTTGGGCCGCTATGATGCGTAAAACCCTAGTCCTGCTTTGGTGGGTGTATTTCAGAGAGTTCTTGAGCTCTCGAACTAGCTATGGTGGGTGCGTGGTTCCAAAGAGCTGAATCCTTTTCCAGTATGCCATGGGCCTCCTTTTATAGTCGAAAGGGGCTGCCACAATGGCATACAGGAGGTGGAAAGGCGTACAGTATTGCGAGCTTATCACTCGTATTACAGGACAAGACACATTTAATGCGCCGATGAGGTGTCCCCTAACTTTATCGGGGACGGGGGCGAGGCCCGTCCCGTCCGTTGCCGCTCCTCCTCGCCGACACGCATACGCCGATGATGCATGCGCGCCATGTAGGCAGGCAGTAAGCGAGGTGGCGTGGTGGTGGAGCCTCCACGAAGATCTGCATGCCGCCACACACGCCGCTTGATGAGTTGGCCAGGGAGCTGCATGTTGCCACGCAGTGCTCGCCAGCTGGTTGAGCCGGCAGCCGCATCTTGAATGGTGGCGGAGACTTGGTTGGTGCGGGCTGGCAGGTCCCCTCTGGCGTCCTCGGTGAGGGCCTTGCCGGGTGTCCCGGCAAGGGTCTTGCCATGGCGCGCTGTCGTCCCCGGCAATGATCTTGCCGGGGGTCTGGTGGCCTTCCTCGGCAAGGATCTTGGCGAGGATCGTCGTCTTCTAATCCTCATCTGATCTTGAGTGTTCCTTGTTTTCACAAAGATCTGCATGCCACCATGGAATTGCCTCCCGAGCCCTGGCTCAACGTGGTTGATGGTGTCGGAAACTGTGGGCTCAAGGGTGGTGCGCTCCGCTGGTGTTGGACGGGCCGCCCCGGCAAGGGTCTTGCCGGGGCCGCTGAGGCTGCCCCAGCAAGGGTCTTGCCGGGGGAACCTGCTTCGTCCCTCGTCTCTTTGTGGTCTTGGCCTTGGCGTTGCTCTGGCTGCCTCGGGCTTCAGTTTTACCTCGGTTCACCTCCCCTGCTCTGCTTGGTGTGGCCGTGGGCGCGGCTCCGACTGTCCGTGCACAGGTAAAGGGGTACAAAGGTGCGCCCCTTCTTTTGTACACCGACAATTAACGGTATCACATCATTAGAGAATGATGTGATTGACTTTACCCATTCCGTTAGCTTAGCATTCTATCATTTAGTATGTTGCTATTGCTTTCTTCATGACTTATACATGTTCCTATGACTATGAGATTATGCAACTCCCGAATACCGGAGGAACACTTTGTGTGCTACCAAACGTCACATCTTAACTGGGTGATTATAAAGGTGCTCTACAGGTGTCTTCGATGGTAGTTGTTGAGTTGGCATAGATCGAGATTAGGATTTGTCACTCCGATTGTCGGAGAGGTATCTCTGGGCCCTCTCGGTAATGCACATCACTATAAGCCTTGCAAGCATTGTAACTAATGAGTTAGTTGCGGCATGATGTATTACGGAACGAGTAAAGAGACTTGCCTGTAACGATATTGAACTAGGTATTGAGATACCGGCGATCGAATCTCAGGCAAGTAACATACCGATGACCAAGGGAACAATGTATGTTGTTACGTGGTTTGACCGATAAAGATCTTCATAGAATATGTAGGAGCTAATATGAGCATCCAGGTTCCTCTATTGGTTATTGACCGGAGACAAGTCTCGATCATGTCTACATAGTTCTCGAACCCGTAGGGTCTGCACGCTTAACGTTCGGTGACGATCAGTATTATGAGTTTATGTGTTTTGATGAACCGATGATACTTTGGAGTCCCGGATATGATCACGGACATGACGAGGAGTCTCGAAATGGTCAGGATATAAAGATTGATCTATTGAAAGCCTATATTTGGACATCGGAATGGTTCCGGGTGAAATCGGGATTTTACCGGAGTGCCGGGGGGGGGGGGGTGGTTACCGAAACCCCCCGGGGGTTCATGGGCCTTGTTAGGCCCTAGTGGAGAGAGAAAGAGGGGACGGCCAGGGCAGACCGCGCGCCCCTCCCCTTGAGTCCGAATAGGACAAGGAAGGGGGGGGGGTGCCCCCTTGCCTTCCCCCTCTCCCACTCCTTCCTCCCCCCTCCTAGTGGGACTAGGAAAGGGAGTCCTACTCCCAATAGGATGAGGACTCCTCTTGATGCGCCCTGCAAGGGCCGGCCGGCCTCCCTCCCTTGCTCCTTTATATACGGGGGCAGGGGGGCACCCCAAGAAACACAAGTTGATCTTTTAGCCATGTGCGGTGCCCCCCTCCACTATAATCCACCTCGGTCATATGGTAGAGGTGCTTAGGCGAAGCCCTGCGTCGGTAGCATCATCATCACCGTCATCACGCCATCGTGCTTGTTGGATTTCGGGTTCCGGCAGACCCTTAAGGTTCGAACTCTGGGGTGCGCGCGGAGACCTCTCCCCTACCTATCTACGTCCGACCTCCTCGCGTGATCTAAGCTAGAAACGATGAACAACACAAGGGACATGAGATTTATACTGGTTCGGGCCACCGTTGTGGTGTAATACCCTACTCCAGTGTGTGGTGTGGTGGATTGCCTCAGGAGCTGATGATGAACAGTACAAGGGAAGAAGAGCCTCGCGAGAGGTGTTCTTGAGCTAGTGCGATGTGCTCTGCCTGGTCTGGTTCTCTTTGATCGATTCCTCTACTCTGTGGTGGCTAGATCTATTTATAGAGGCCCTGGGCCTCTCCCCAAATAATGAGCGGGAAGGGCGCCAACAATTGGCCATTTGGAAGGGGAACATCTAGTACAAGTTATCCTGACCCAAGGTGGTCTTCGGCTGCCAAAAGCACTGGTTGTGACGCCGTCTTGGGCTCCACGGTGACCTCCGTCCTCTGCCCTGCTGGTCTTGGTCTCGTTGCACTGAATGGCAACCTTTGCCCGATGCCTTACCCTGTGCTTTCTCCCTTGCAATCAAGAGGAAACAAGGACACTTGGTAGCCGGGCGCGCACTGGTCTCGATCGTCATGGCTTGCGTCACGAGCTCCTCGCGAGGTGCCCCTGCCTTGATCTCTCCGCCTCCTCAAGAGCCTGCCTAATGAGGATGCCCCTGAGGAAGCTTCCTGTCGTCCGCCCCGCGAGGCTTGGCCCCTCACGAGGGTCTTGAGCTTGAGATGATGGAGATGGGCCGTGCTGGGCCCCCACTTGAGCCACGCCGTAGGCCGCATGTAGGCAAGTCTGGGGACCCCTTCCTGTAACACCGACAGAGCCCCGGGCGAAGCAAGCGCCCGGCTTGGCCTAGCAGGAAGCGAAGGGGCAGCCTTGAGCGCCTCGGGCAATAGCTCAAGGGCCTTTGGGCGCCGTGACATGGCGATCGGCCGGACGTGGGCGCTCACGCTTCCCTGCACTAGTAGAAAAGGGGGCAATGGCCCGTGCCAGTTCAGCCCATTAGTCCCGGTTCAATCCGAACCGGGACCAATGGAGCTATTTGCCCTGTTCAGGAGCCGAGGGGCCAGCCGGGCCACGTGGGCCATTGGTCCGGTTCATCCGGACCTTTTGGTCCCGGTTGGTGGGACGAACAGGGACCAATGGGCTGGCCTGGCCCACCATTATCGGTCGGTTGGTGGCTTGAACGGGACCAAAGGCTTCCTTTAGTCTCGGTTCATGCCACCAACCGGGCTAATGGTGGTGTTTATATATAGCCCCTCGCACAAGAGCAGAGCACACCGCCTTTTTTTTTCGGCCGAGGGGAGAGGGCTGGTGGTGTTCTAGCTCACCTCCTATGCACACAAGGTGTTCATGGAATGCCCGAGCCACACTACTTAAGGTTTCTCCTCTCCAAGCTCGACCGCCAAGCTCCATTTTCCTCAATATTTATCTAGGTTTAGCTGTCCGTCGCGCCGCCCCCGTCTTCATCGCTGCCGATCACCCAAGCGCCGATCTCATCGCCGGCACCACCGTGGTGAGCCTCTTGTTCTTATCTTCTTTACGAAAGGAAAAATATTCTTACTTGTATGTTTAGATAGATACTTGTATTATTTTCTTACTTTTATTATTGCATCTTATATAGTGCGATGGTTTTGGTATCCGCCCCGTCGGCCCTCGCCCTGCCTATGATTCGGATGTGGTATATATTATCTTTTCATAACTATTGGTTCATTTATTGTTTATGAAAATTATGCCACCAACGTGACATAGATTTTATTTATCTAGGAGGTTGTTGAACCGAAATTCCAACCGACCCTATTGTCGAGAGGTTAAATTTAGTTGAAGAAGAAAACAATTTCTTGAAGGAAAAATAAAAAACTTGAGGAGGAGAAGATGATATTGGAGTTGCATGTTGCGGATGTCGCCGATGATCACAAGATCAAGATGGATGCAATGCACTTGAAGATTAGAAAGATTAGAAAATATGCCATTCATACCGAGGCTTGGTATCATTATGCCGTTGGATCAATTGTTACCTTGGTTGCGTATTATGATCGCATTTGTTTTCGCATTGAAATGTTTTACATAGTTTCAATGTATGGTTTAATTAATTTAGATGCTCGCAGAGCTTTATGTTGTTAGATGAGAACTATGTATGTACTTTGGTTTTTATGTGATGATGAACTTCTATTAATTTGGTCACTTAATTATCTATTCATGATGTTCTCAGAATGATTTTTGACACATTTAATTATATATAATGCACGCAGATGAACCGCAATGGATGTACGGTGATGCATACACCTCCGAGTACACTAAGGGTGCATGATTTTCTCAAGTGGCTGAGGCAAACAAGCAGAATGGTTTTATGTGTTGTCCATGCCCTATATGTGGGAATCTGAGTCTTACTCGACCGGAAAATCCTTCACACCCACCTACTTTACAAGGGTTTCATGCCACACTATAATGTTTGGACGAGGCACGGAGAAATAGGGGTTATGATGGAAGACGGCGAAGAAGAAGAGTACGATGACAACTATGTCCCCCGAATACGGTGATGCTATTGAACATCAAGAGAAACAGACGATGTGCACGATGGTGCTGCAACGGGCGGTTGCTGAAGATCAAGAGGAACCGACGATGTGCCCGAGATGATGATCTCCGCCGGTCATTGTCGATGCAAGGACGCAATTGAAAGTCAAAAGGAGAAGCTGAAGTTCGATCACATGTTAGAGGATCACAAAAAGGGTTGTACCCCAATTGCGAAGATGGCAACACAAAGCTCGGTACGTCTTTGGAATTGCTGCGGTGGAAGGCAGAGAATGTTGTGCTCGATAAAGGATTTGAGAAGCTATCAAAATAATGAAG
>CM038676.1:412074140-412242522 GCA_021605205.1 Aegilops longissima | reverse complement strand
TTAATGCATATGGTGTCTGTTATGGAGAGCCTTTCAGCGGAGCTCGCCGAGCCAAGGAGCAAGCCGTAAAAAGTGATGTGGTTGCTTTAAAGGTGGCCGCAGAGCTAAAAGTCTAACAGGTTGCTCAACGCCAAAGAAGAAAGAGATGGCCGATATGGCCGTGAAATTGAAGAATGCTATCGACTGCTAAGTAGCTTTTGAAAAAGAAGATCGAGCTAAACAAGAGGATTTGAAAAAGGCCACCACCGAGGCTAAGGATACTCGCTCATGATGAGAGCTATGAAGGAGGAGCTACGCCGTCGAAGATATTGCGGAAAGCCTTTCTCGCTGTGGAGGAAATTCACTTGATCCTAAGTACGCCAATTGATAGGCTGGGTGCAGAGGATGCTTATCTCGACTTGGCGGCGAAAGTGCCGTAGATGCGGCTGAACACTTCCGAGGTCAAAAGGATCACGGAATGGAAGATCTTTTTGGTCGCAGTTCCATAGTCCGGAAGCGCCCAATTTCGCTAATCGATCGCTTGGACGAATGGGCGAGCTGAATAGGTTGTCCGGACTTGCCATGAAGGCTGTCGTGACTCATTTGTGTGGTAAAAGCCCCAAGTCAAGAGTTATTTTGGCTTGATGCAACATTTCCTTGAGGCGGTGCCGCATATCGATGCAA
This sequence comes from Aegilops longissima, assembly GCA_021605205.1. Lineage (NCBI taxonomy): Eukaryota > Viridiplantae > Streptophyta > Magnoliopsida > Poales > Poaceae > Aegilops > Aegilops longissima. The sequence goes on along the minus strand of CM038676.1, from coordinate 412,241,859 downwards.
TGAAGCGGTCGACATGCATAGAGGGAGCGCGGATGGCTCTTTCCCGTGTCAAGACATACTGGGCGGAGATGAAGGCCACCGACGTTGCATCCCAAGATTCGGACAGAAGCCGAGTACCTGCCGAGCACTATTTTGAGGAAGTTCCGCAGGCGCTGCTTAATAGAGACGCAGTGCTCGAAGGATATTATGTTTAAATGACATGTAAGATTTGTGAAAACAATGTTTCAATGTAATATAAGAGCATTTTATACTTGTGCGTTCAAGTATTTAAAACGCCTCAGGCGGCCGTTGATGTATATGTGTATATAACCCGAAAGATGGCAGTCTTGGCTTTAGCCCCCACGCATAGTGCGGGGGTGTTTGCAAAAAAGGTGCATTTTCACACTTAATCCAACATCTTGGTCCTGTGAAGGAGGTGATAGCGTAGCAAACTAGGCAACCGGACTATAATGCTTTATCACTTTCACTTAACCATAGGAGTTCGATGGTGGGCTACTATATAGCCCCTAGGGCACCGCGCCTTCCGAATTCATGCCAGATGTGACAGTCGACCGAAATGGCCCTTCACAATGCGGGGAATTCTAAACATTCCGCTGGGTCATCGAAAGTGGTTGACCAGTCTCACGCTATATCATGACACTCAGTTTTAGCTTTCCACCGAGGTGCTCAACCCAGCTCAACCGGGCACAATCGCAGTAGGTTCTCCCCGCTACCTTAGCCGATATAATGTAACGTAAGGTACCAAAACATGGGAACCGGCAAACCCAACATTTGACCAAAGACATGATTCGGAGCTGATGCATATAAGGCCTAACTCGATACGTCGAACACTCCCTAAGGTATTCGGTCTTTATGAAAACAGGCAGAATAATGCCCTAAGCCGCTGGTGTCCAGGTACGCGCAAAAATTCTGGTGCAGCCGATGCCAAAACGCCAGCCTCCTCCTCGGTTATAGTAAGAAACCGGGGGATGTATAGCAACAAGAGACAGTAAAAAAGGTTTACGCAGGGTCTTAATCTTAAAAGAATCCTTGCGACGGGTCCCTCGCTGCACGCCTCACTACCGGTTCTCCGCAGCCGTGATCTCGACGGGTGTAGCACGGTGTTCATCTGTAAAAGATAAGAACTTAGTTGAAAAGAAAAAATATCGTGCGAGAGATGTACTTTATATCAAATAAACAGAGTACGGTTCGAAGGTGAATAAAATTGAGCTTTATTATCTCTTGTTGTACATGCGCAACCCTTGTATGGGGGTATGCCGCTAGTAGGCGCCGGACTCGCCTAGCCGTGTCCGGGTTTGAATGACCTATTCGTGTGCTTTGATTAGCGGAGCTGGATTGTGTGGGGCTGTCAAGGCAGTCTCACGTTCTTCCGTGTCTCGAGTAACACTTAATACTCCTTTTAATGAGATGATGCCGCTGTGGACGGGCATTTTAAGTGTAAGAGATGCATAATGCGGTATTGCTTTAAAGCGGCGAAAGCTTCATGCCCCAAAGAGTGCTTGATAGCTACTTTAATGGGGGCGATGTGGAAGGTTAACTTTTCGTGGCGGAAGTTGTCGGATGAGCCAACACAACTTCTAGTAGTAGGGAGCCCGCATAATGGGCATACATAGGCCCGGCATTACCCCTTTGAAGGAGGTGTTGCTATGGAGAATTTTGGTTGGGTCTATCCCCATTTTGCGAATTGTGTCCTGATATAGCAGGTTTAGATCGCTACCTCCGTCCATTAGGACTTGTGTAAACTGGAGTTCGTTGATTATAGGATCTAATATCAAGGCGGTCCATCCTGCACTCCTGATACTTCCGAATAGTCCCGATGATCAAGGTGATTGGTTTTGACAACCATCGTTGGGACTCGCTGATAGACCGTGGCGGCACGTGTTTCTATGGGTGCCGCCTGTTTTTCCCTTTGTCACTTGAAGTGAGTTCACTGTTTTGACTTTTTGTGGGAAATTCTTTTTGTTTTCTGGGCTCGCTAGGTGCTCGCCATCATCCTCACTTGGTGTGTCGAGCCCTTGTGTTCGGCGTTGAGTCCTGCCGGACGCTTGAAGACCCAATCTCTCGTGGGTATGATTTGCGTGCTTCCCGGGAGTACTGTGGATTTGGCATATCTAGTCCAAGATTTTTGTTTGTTGATAGCTCATCGCTATTTTCCTTAAGGGGCAGTTTTTATTGTTCTGTCGTGAGCTTTTGAATCCTGCGCTGATCGCCGCGCTCTTTTGGACCGCTCTCCTTAATCCGCGCTAGTCCTTGCTGCGTCGTGGTTTCCCATTCCCATCCCTGACTTCGATGTACTTGGGTCACTGGCATCGTGATCTTGCTAGCCAGCTATCCTCTCCCCAAGCAAGAAAAGAGGGTCATGAGGCTTGTTAGTGCAGCCATTGTTCTTGGCTTTTCCTGGCCAAGGTGCTCATGAGCCATTCGCCCTGGGACGCTTGTGTTTAAAAGCTGCTAAGGCTTAGGCGTCCTGGACAATGACTATTTGGTTCTTTTTTTGGTGAGGAACCTGCTCCAGAATTTGCATGGGCTGACTCTCCCAAGTTGTTGAGTTATATGACTTAAATCGCTCAGATCCGAGAGGACGGACATAAGTCCCTTGAAAATTTGTCAAAAGCATCCTCGAGCTCTTCCCAACTTCCAATGGTCTTTTAGGGAGGCTTTTGAGCCAATGCCGGGCTGGCCTTTGAGCTTGAGGGGTAAGTATTTTATGGCGTGGAGATCATCTCCTCTAGCCATGTGTATGTGGAGGATGTAATCCTCAATCCGCATCTGTGGTCTGTTGTTCCGTCAGATGCCTCTATGTTTACGGGTTTGAATCCTACCGGAATTGTGATCCAAAGACCTCATCGGTGAAACACAGGTGCGGCACCCCTATATTTGGGTGTGCCGTGATGTTCGGATATTTGGCGGTTGCATTGCTTTGAAGAGCTTGCTTTCGCCCATAGATGGACCTAACAGGCTATCCTTTGATGCTAATCCTTATGTGGATCGCAGATCGCTTGTGTGCGGCGCCATTTGCCGCTCTCGCTTGCCGTGGGGTCATCCATCCACCGGTGGCCTTTCTTGCTTTTTGATTGTGGGGGCTCTACGGCCTCCTCATCAAATTCAGCAGTAGTTTTCTTTGGTAGTTTTTGTTCTGCGATCGTCGCCAGATTTGTCTCATGTGTTGAGTACTTTGCTCCATCTGATTCTCGAGTGCATCTTCCGCTGTTTTGAGCTTCCGCTTCGCTTTTTCGTTGCTACACGGCGGCGGCGAGCCTTTGTGGAGGTTCTTCGCTTCCAACAACTTGTCCGGCGGAGATCGTCCTGACTGTTATCTTCGCCGGACGGTTGTTTATCCAAGTTGTCCTGTTCGGACGGTTGCTCGATAGCATGTTCGTCATTCCACCGGTTCTCCCCGCCAATGGCTGGGTCTTTGTCGAGGCGGACTTGTGCGCCTTTACGCTGCCGCTTTTACTGCCGAGGGATTTATCCTTCGAATGTCCCGTTGTTCCTCGTCGTCACTTCCTTTAGGTGTATCCACCATGTATACATCATGGGATGAGGTGGTTGTCCAAGATCCTATAGGTGCTGGTTCATGGTTGTCTCCTACATCGCCGCCCATACCGCCGATGTCAACGGAGTCGAAATCAAGCACGCCGCTTAAGCTTTCGGCAAAGGGCTACAAAGTGGGCGGTGGGTGGGCGTTGAATTTCTTCGTCGTCTGATCTCAACCTTCCCGACCGTAGTCCGCCAGGGCTCTCCGAGCAAAGAGAGAGACTTTAGTGAATTTAGGATGCCGCCAGAGGGCGAAGTGCCGAAAGATGTCCGCTGCAAGGAACTCCATGACCGCGCCTAATCGGATTCGACAAGGGGGCGCGAGGGTCGAGTCCGGAGAGGAGTCCGACGCCTTGAGTCACGGCCTCGCAAAGGACAGGGATGGAGTTCGCCTCAATGTCGAGAGATCGTGAGGCCCCGAGGCGGTGTCCAACCACTCTTCCTCGACGGGGAGTCGGCCCAGCTAAGGGTCGGAGCGACCTCGTGTGGCATCCAAGGCATCGCTCGCGGCAGAGCTAGATCATGCCCATGGAGACAAGGCGACGACTTTGGCTGTGGCTCAATCCGTCAAGATCAAGTGTCCGCGATGTCGACCGTAGTTCAAACTCCCAAATCTGACCCGATGGCTGTGGGCGAGCTTTCGATCCGCTCCGTGATAGCCAAGTGAATTGGCCCGCAAAGACAAAGCCACCGAATATTTAAGATCTGTCCGGGAGAAAAGTCTCACCGGACTGCGCTGCTGTTGATGATTGGAGGAGCCATCGGGCCTATAGGTCACGCATACGTAGGAACTCTCAATGAAAGCACCAATGTCGGTGTCAAACCGCAGATCTCGGTAGGGGGTCCCGAACTGGCGCTCTAGGCGGATGGTAACATGAGACAAGGACACGATGTTTTTACCCAGGTTCGGGCCCTCTCGATGGAGGTAATACCCTACCCTGCTTGATTAATATTGATGATATGGGTAGTACAAGAGTAGATCTACCACGAGATCGAGAGGCTAAACCCTAGAAGCTAGCCTATGGTATGATTGTTGTTCGCCCCACGACTAAAACCCTTCAGTTTATATAGACACCTAATAGGGTTAGGGTAACATGAGCCGGGTTACAATGGTAGGAGATCTACATATCCAGACGCCAATCTTGCCTTCCACGCCAAGGAAAGTCCCATCCCACACGGGACGAAGTCTTCAATCTTGTATCTTCATAGTCCAGAGTCCGCCAACGGTGATAGTTCGCTATCCGGACACCCCTAATCCAGACTCCTCATGGAGGAAGAAGTATTCCGCGCACTCCCTACCCGCGCCGCCAAATGTCGGATTTCGGTTCCGCAGAGACCCTTAAGGTTCAATTGGGTGTGCGCGGAGATCTCCCCATCGATTCACGTCCGATCTCCTCGCGTGATCTAAGCTGGAAATGACAAACAACACAAGGGACACGAGATTTATACTGGTTCGGGCCACTGTTGTGGTGTAATACCCTACTCCTGTGTGTGGTGTGGTGGATTGCCTCAGGGGCTGATGATGAATAGTACAAGTGAAGAACAGCCTCGCGAGAGGTGTTCTTGAGCTAGTGCGATGTGCTCTGCCTGGTCTGGATCTCTTTGATCGATGCCTCTACTCTGTGGTGGCTAGATCTATTTATAGAGGCCCTGGCCCTCTCCCCAAATAATGAGCGGGAAGGGCGCCAACGATTGGCCATTTGGAAGGGGAACATCTAGTACAAGTTATCTTGACCAAAGGTGGTCTTCGGCTGCCAAAAGCACTAGTGGTGACGCCGTCTTGGGCTCCACGATGACCTCCATCCTGCGCCCTGCTGGTCTTGGTCTCATTGCACTGGAATGGCAACCTTTGCCCGATGCCTTCGCCTGTGCTTGCTCCCTTTGCACCAAAGAGGAAACAAGGATCAGGCAGGCCGGCGCGCCACCGGGCGCTCCGCTTCGGGTCTCGATCGTCATGGCTTGCGCCACGGGCCTCGTGAGGTGCCCCGCTTGATCTCTCCGGGCCTCGCGAGCCCGCCTGATGAGGCTGCCCCGAGGAAGCTTCCTGTCATCCGCCTCATGAGGCTTGGCCCCTCGCGAGGGTCTTGAGCTTGAGCTGATGGAGATGGCTCGTGCTGGGCCCCCACTTGAGCCACGCCGCAGGCAGCAGGCAGGCAAGTCTGGGGACCCCCGTTCCCAGAACGCCGACAGTGCTGACGGAACTCTCCCTCGAAGCTCTGCTGGATCGGAGTTCGTGGGACGTCACCGAGCTGAACGTGTGCTGAACTCGGAGGTGCCGTGCATTTGGTACTTGGATCGGTCGGATCGTGAAGACCTAGGACTACATCAACCGCGTTCTCATAACGCTTCTGCTTACGGTCTACGAAGGTACGTGGACAATACTCTCCCCTCTCGTTTCTATGCATCACCACGATCTTGCGTGTGCGTAGGATTTTGTTTTTTTGAAATTACTACATTTCCCAACAATGGCATCCGAGCCAGGTTTATGCGTAGATGTTATATGCACGAGTAGAACACAAGTGAGTTGTGGGTGATACAAGTCATACTGCTTAGCCGCATGTCAAACTTTGATTCGGTGGTATTGTTGGATGAAGCGGCCCGAACCGACATTACGCGTACGCTTACGCGAGACTGGTTTCACCGACGTGCTTTGCACACAGGTGGCTGGCGGTTGTCAGTTTCTCCAACTTTAGTTGAATCGAGTGTGGTTACGCCCGGTCCTTGTGAAGGTTAAAACAACACATACTTGATGAAATATCATTGTGGTTTTGATGCGTAGGTAAGAACGGTTCTTGCTCAGCCTGTAGCAGCCACGTAAAACTTGCAACAACAAAGTAGAGGACGTCTAACTTGTTTTTGCAGGGCATGTTCTGATGTGATATGGTCAAGACAAGATGCTAAATTTTACTGTATGAGATGATCATGTTTTGTAACCGAGTTATCGGCAACTGGCAGGAGCCATATGGTTGTCGCTTTATTGTATGAAATGCAATCGCCATGTAATTGCTTTACTTTATCACTAAGAGGCAGCGATAGTCGTAGAAGCAATAGTTGGCGAGACGACAACGATGCTACGATGGAGATTAAGGTGTTGCGCCGGTGACGATGGTGATCATGACGGTGCTTTGGAGATGGAGATCAAAGTCACAAGATGATGATGGCCATATCATATCACTTATATTGATTGCATGTGATGTTTATCTTTTATGCATCTTATTTTGCTTAGATCGATGATAGCATTATAAGATGATCTCTCACTAAATTTCAAGGTATAAGTGTTCTCCCTGAGTATGCACCATTGCGAAAGTTCGTCGTGCCGAGACACCACGTGATGATCGGGTGTGATAAGCTCTATGTTCACATACAATGGGTGCAAGCCAGTTTTGCACACGCATAATACTCGGGTTAAACTTGACGAGCCTAGCATATGCAGATATGGCCTCGAAACACTGAGACCGAAAGGTCGAGCGTGAATCATATAGTAGATATGATCAACATAGTGATGTTCACCATTGAATACTACTCCATCTCACGTGATGATCGGACATGCTTTAGTTGATATGGATCACGTGATCACTTAGATGATTAGAGGGATGTCTATCTAAGTGCGAGTTCTTATGTAATATGATTAATTGAACTTTAATTTATCATGAACTTAGTACCTGATAGTATTTTGCATGTCTATGTTGTTGTAGATAGATGGCCCGTGTTGTTGTTTCGTTGAATTTTAATGCGTTCCTTGATAAAGCAAAGTTGAAAGATGATTGTGGCAATTACACGGACTGGGTCCGTAACTTGAGGATTATCCTCATTGCTGCACAGAAGAATTACATCCTGGAAGCACCGCTAGGTGTACCATCTGCGCCGGCAACTGCGGACATTGTGAATGCCTGGCAGTCGCGTGTTGATGACTACCCGATAGTTAAGTGTGCCATGCTTTACGGCTTAGAACCGAGAGTTCAACGATGTTTTGAACGTCATGGAGCATATGAGATGTTCCAAGAGTTGAAGTTAATATTTCAAGAAAATGCCCGGATTGAGAGATATGAAGTCTTCAATCAGTTCTACAGATGCAAAATGGAGGAGAATAGTTCTGTCAGTGAACATATACTCAGAATGTCTGGGTACTACAATCACTTGGTTCAACTGGGAGTTAATCTTCTGGATGATAATCACTGCCACCAAGCTACAAGAGCTTCATGATGAACTATAATATGCACGGGATGGATAATACAATTCCCGAGCTCTTCGCGATGCTAAAGGCTGCGGAGGTAAAAATCAAGAAGGAGCATCAAGTCTTGATGGTCAACAAGACCACTAGTTTCAAGAAAAAGGGTAAAGGGAAGAAGGGGAACATCAACAAGAATGGAAAACAAGTTGCTGTTCAGGAGAAGAAACCCAAGTCTGGACCCAAGCCTGAGACTGAGTGCTTCTACTGCAAGCAGACTGGTCACTGGAAGCGGAACTGCCCCAAGTATTTGGCGGATAAGAAGGATGGCAAGGTGAAGAAAGGTATATGTGATATACATGTTATTGATGTGTACCTTACTAATTCTCGCAATAGTGCCTAGGTATTTGATACTGGTTCCGTTGCTAATATTTGCAACCCGAAACAGGGACTACGGATTAAGCAAAGATTGGCAAAGGACGAGGTGACGATGCGCATGGGAAATGGTTCCAAAGTCGATGTGATCGCGGTCGGCACGCTACCTCTACATCTACCTTCGGGATTAGTATTAGACCTGAATAATTGTTATTTGGTGCCAGCATTGAGCATGAACATTATATCTGGATCTTGTTTGATGCGAGACAGTTATTCATTTAAATCAGAGAATAATGGTTGTTCTATTTATATGAGTAATATCTTTTATGGTGATGCACCCTTGAAGAGTGTTCTGTTCTTTTTGAATCTCGATAGTGGAGATACACATATTCATAGTATTGAAGCTAAAAGATGCAGAGTTGATAATGATAGTGCAACTTATTTGTGGCACTGCCGTTTGGGTCATATTGGTGTAAAGCGCATGAAGAAACTCCATTCTGATGGGCTTTTTGAATCACTTTATTATGAATCACTTGGTACTTGCGAACCATGCCTCCTGGGCAAGATGACTAAAACGCCGTTCTCTGGAAGAATGGAGCAAGCAACAGATTTGTTGGAGATCATACATACTGATTTATGTGGTCCGATGAATGTTGAGGCTCGCGGCAGATATCGTTATTTTCTCACCTTCACATGTGATTTGAGCAGATATGCGTATATCTACTTGATGAAACAAAAGTCTGAAACATTTGAAAAGTTAAAAGAATTTCAGAGTGAAGTGGAAATCATCATAACAAGAAAATAAAGTTTCTACGATCTGATCGTGGAGAAGAATATTTGAGTTACGAGTTTAGTCTTCATTTGAAACAATGCGGAATAGTTTCACAACTCACGCCACCTGGAACACCACAGCGTAATGGTGTGTCCGAACGTCGTAATCGTACTTTACTAGACATGGTGCGATCTATGATGTCTCTTACTGATTTACCGCTATCGTTTTGGGGTTATGCTTTAGGGACGGCTGGATTCACGTCAAATAGGGCACCATCTAAATCCATTGAGACAACTCCTTATGAACTGTGGTTTGCAAGAAACCAAAGTTATCATTTCTTAAATTTTGGGGCTGCGATGCTTATGTGAAAAAGCTTCAACCTGATAAGCTCGAACCCAAATTGGAGAAATGTGTCTTCATAGGATACCCAAAGGAGACTGTTGGGTACACCTTCTATCACAGATCCGAAGGCAAGACATTCGTTGTTAAGAATGGATCCTTTCTAGAGAAGGAGTTTCTCTCGAAAGAAGTGAGTGGGAGGAAAGTAGAACTTGATGAGGTAACTGTACCTACTCCCTTATTGGGAAGTAGTTCATCACAGAAATCTGTTCCTATGACTACTACACCAATTAGTGAGGAAGCTAATGATGATGATCATTTACCTTCAGATCAAGTTACTACTCGAACCTCAGAGGTCAACCAGAGTAAGATCCGCACTGTGAGTGGTACGGTAATCCTGTCTCGAGGTCATGTTACTTGACCATGACGAACCTATGAACTATGAGGAAGCGATGATGAGCCCAGATTCCGCAAAATGGCTTGAGGCCATGAAATCTGAGATAGGATCCATGTATGAGAGCAAAGTGTGGACTTTTGTTGACTTGCCCGATGATTGATACGTCTCCAACGTATCTATAATTTATGAAGTATTCATGCTATAATGTTATCTGTTTTGGATGTTTATGGGCTTTACTAAACACATTTGTATTATTTTTGGGACTAACCGATTAACCGGAGGCCCAGCCCAAATTGCTATTTTCTTGCCTATTTCAGTGTTTCAAAGAAAAGGAATATCAAGCAGAGTCCAAACGGAATGAATCCTTCGGGAGAGTTATTTTTAGAATAGAAGCAATCCAGGAGACTTGGAGTAGACTTCAGGGAAGCTTCGAGGTGGTTGAGGGAGTCCTGGATTAGGGGGTTGAGGGAGTCCCAGATTAGGGGGTGTCCGGATAGCCGAACTATAACCTTTGGCCGGACTCCTGGACTATGAAGATACAAGATTGAAGACTTTGTCCCGTGTCCCATGGGACTTTCCTTGGCGGAAGGCAAGCTTGGCGATACGGATATGTAGATCTCCTTCCATTGTAACCGACTCGTAACCCTAGCCCTCTCCGTGTCTATATAAACCGGAGGGTTTTAGTCCAGAGGATCTAACAACAATCATACCATAGGCTAGCTTCTAGGGTTTAGCCTCTCCGATCTCGTGGTAGATCTACTCTTGTACTACCCATATCATCAATATTAATCAAGCAGGAGTAGGGTTTTACCTCCATCGAGAGGGCCCAACCCGGGTAAAACATCGTGTCCCTTGTCTCCCGTTACCATCCGCCTAGACGCACAGCTCGGGACCCCTACCCGAGATCCGCCGGTTTTGACACCCATATTGGTGCTTTCATTGAGAGTTTCCGCCGCCGCTGCTATCGTGAAGGATGCCTCATCCCGCCTTTAAAGACGGCATCAAGGTTAAAGGAGCTTTTGGCTATCGGCCAAACTCTCCGCCAGGCTATTTTCTTATGACCGCCTGTTCGGACGTCACGACAATGACCTCTCGTCATCGAAGCAATCTTCCCATTAACTAGGAACTTGCCGAAAGAAGTTAGATCCGATGGAGCTCTCTTCCTTAAACGAGCTCTTCGACGACGCCGCTCGGGAGTCGCTACATGACTATGATCGATTGGGCCTAAACCCGATCCGAGGGAGATTAACTCTCCCTGTGTCACCCATCACGCTGAAGTGGTGGAGGAACAATGCGGCAAGCCTTTATCTATCTTAAGGACCAGTTATGTCCGGATTCCCGATCCTCCAAGCCGGATACCATGAGGGGAGGACGCCACTCAAGCCCTGAACCTAAAGTCAGCAAATGGCTAGATTCATTGGACAACATCCAAGAACACAAGCTTCCGAGTTCGTAAACTCCTTGGCCCTCGCCTTAAATTGGGCGAAGTTCAATTTAATTCCACCCGCCCACCCAAACATAAGCAATCTATCCCAACCGCAAGAGCCCACGTAAACAAAGACACCATTATCGGGCCGATTCTCTTGGTCATGAATAGGATAAAGGATCGCCGCGAGGAGGACGTAATTTCATTCTTCTCGCAATAATTGCACGGACAACGGAATCCTCAACGCCATAAGTCTCCGTGGAAATTACACGCCATTGACTTGGCGCACCATAGTATTAAAGTACTGTATACCGAAAGCGCCCGGAAAACCGAAATAAAATTTTGGGACAATCCGGCCCTGAATACAACCCCAGTCCGAAATAAAAGGGTGCATTATTGCCAAGCACCTGGGTTAAACACCAAAAAGCAAAAACCCTCTATAGGGCATGGAACCGTACTAGAGGGATGGCTCAATGGACCCTGTAAAATTCATAGTACAGAGGGCGCCACGCCAACTCATAGCCTTAGAGCATGTTGGATACTCCGGCAGGTGACCAGAAGTGGCGAAGAGCTTCTAACTCCAGAATCAACAGAGCACCAGCCCAGGGATACCAGTACGGTATTAACAGTCTTCCAGACTTTCGCATCAAATCATATGCTGAAACGAACACTCCGCGGCCTTGCCGAAGTCTACCAAGTAGCAACAATAAACCCATGGAGTGACACGGCTATTACCTTTAATGCCAGTGATGAACCTAAATTCCGAACAGCCCGAGCACCAGCCCAGATTGGTCCTCACCAATAGTGGATTTACTTTCGCCTTACCAAGGTACTCATGGACGGTGGCAGCGGATTGAACCTCATTTATGAGGAAACCCTTCGAAAAATGGAAATAGACTGGAGCCGCATTGAGAGAAGCAGCACAACCTTTAGAGGAATAATCCCCAGTCGGGAAGCGTGCTGTATAGGAAAAATCACACTAGATGTGGTGTTCGCCACGCCGGATAACTAAAGGTCCGAGGAGGTCACGTTCCAAGTGGCCCCATTCAGCAGCGGATACCACGCTCTATTAGGGCGAGAGGCATTCACAATTTTTCAAGCTATACCCCATTACGGGTACATGAAGCTCAAAATGCCCGGGCCCAACGGAATCATCACTCTTGCTAGTGACCCGGACATAGCACTCCGCACCGAAAATAAGACAGACGCACTGTCCCCTGAGGCACTATACGAAGCCCTAGCGGCCGAGGAACTGACTGCGCTGCACTCCACGGTGAACAGAGACGATGTGATACTCGATAAAAGATCCAAGTCCACCTCCTTTAAACCGGCGGATGAAATAGTAAAATTCCAAGTCCATCCAACGGACCCTACAAAAACGGCCTCCATCGAGGCGCAATTAAACCCTGACGTAGACACCACACTACGAGAATTCCTACGCGAAAATTGGGACATTTTTGCCTAGCACCCTTCAGACATGCCAGGAATCCCACACCGGGCTGGCCGAAGCACAGCCTAAACATCCTAAAAGGATTCAAGCCACCAAGCAGGTTTCTTCAAGCTTTCTCGAACCTAAGAGACAAGCCACGGAGAGGAGCTAGCCAAACTATTGGAGGCCGGATTCATCGAGATATAAAACATCCGGACTGGCTAGCAAACCTGGTGATGGTACCAAAGAAGGACAAACTCGCGCCTATGCATCGATTTCAAGGACCTCAACAAGGCTTGCCCAAAGGATCCCTTCCTCCCCCGCATCGATCAAATTATCGACGCTATCGCAAGACACGATTCATTGTGTTTCCTCGACACATACTCCGCTACCATCAAATTAAGATGGCAGAGCCAGACCAAGCATAACGGCATTCATCACCCCATACGGCCCATTCTCGCTTCAACACAATGCCCTTCGGCTCAAAACGCCGAGCAACATATCAGCGCATGATTCGTATATGTCCGCAAACCAGATCGGCAAAACAAGGAGGCATACGAGATGACGTGGTCGCCAAAACTAAGCATGTCGAAAATCTAGTAGACGACTTGAGGCTCACATTGACAACCTCCAACATATGACATCAAGCTTAACCCGAAAAATGCATTTTCAAGCGCATCAGCCGGAAAGCTCTTGGGCTTCATAGTATCCGTAGAGGAATAGACGCAAACCCAGCCAAGATCCGAAGCTCTGTCACAATTGGATATCCCAAAGGACCTCAAGAAAATACAAAATTGATCGATGCAAGGCGGTTTCTAAGCCGCTTTATCTCCGCTTGGGAGAAAAGGCATTACCTCTTTATCCCTCCTCCGGCCAAGACCAACACTTCGAGGGACGGACGCCACGGCCGGACTCGAAGAAATAAAAACCATATTGGCAACAAACCCGGTCCTGGCCGCGCCTAACATGGGCAAACCAATGCTGTTATACATCACGACAACTCATCAAGTTGTAAGTGCAGTGCTCGTCGTCGAACGAGAAACGGACGGACACAAATTCCCCCTTCAAAAGCCAGTCTACTACGTGTCCAATGTCCTCACTCCATGCAAGTCGCGGTACCTGCATTATCAAAAGATAGCGTACGCGGTATTTATGGCATCTTGGAAGCTGCGACACTACTTTCAAGAGTGTTCGATAACAGTAGCCTCTGAAGTACCTCTTAACGATATTATAAACAATCGCGACGCGACAGCCGGATTGCCAATGGGCCATTGAGCTCCTCCCGCTCGACATAACCTATAAGCCACGGCGCAGCTATTAAGTCATAAGTTTTGCCGACTTTCTTGCCGCCGATGGATCAAGCCAACTCCCTAAAGAGTACTTGACATATTCCAACCGATCATGCACTTCGACGGCTCCAAAATGTTGGCTGGTCCGGGGCTGGCGCCGCTCGACGCTCCCAACAGAGATACAGCTTCAATACGATTCCGTGATAATGTATACGGACTCAACAACGCAGCCGAATACGGAGGCCCTTATACATGGTCTCCGGATGGCAATTCCATGGGCATTCAACGCCTAGAGGTGCGCCGATTCAACCTCGCGATATCCCAAATAAATGGCGACTTTGATGCCAAGGATCCAAAATGGCAGCTTATCGCAACGCCGCCCTAAAATGTCAGCTCGGTTCAAGGGCTCAATTTCACCATATAGCTCGGGAAAACAATCAGCAGCAGACGTCTTGGCACGCATTGGCACAAAGCGCAATGCCGTCCCCCCCCCCAATATCTTCTTGGAGAGGCTGTTCAAGCCATCCGTATTATGGGAAGGGGAGTACGGAAATAACAGCTCAGACCCAACCGCACTGCCCGACACCAAACATTCTGACACAACGGCGGGCTCGCCAACGGTAACATCTTCACTTCATCGTAATAATGGCAGTCATTGCCCTCGGACGTAACCATTCCTAGCCTACCTAACCAGGCAGTGAACTTCCCGAGGACCAAAACGAGGCATCGCTGATAGTGCGGCGATCTAAAGCCTATAAAGTCCATGAGGGAGAGCTTTATAAGAAAAGCACCACCGAGTCCTTCAAAGGTGTATTCCAAGAGGAAGGGTGGAATCTTCTGGTTGAAATTATGCCGACTCAAGCGGGCACCACAAGAGCAGCCCGGCCCTTGTAAGCAAGGCCTTCCAGACAGGATTTTATTGGCCGACGGCCGGCAGATGCTCGTGGACTTAGTCCAACGATGCGCTTGTTGCCAGCTCTTTGCTAACCAAAGCCATATGCCACCCACCGCCTCCAAACTATACCCATTACCAGCCCTTCGCGATCCGGGGCTTGACATGGTTGGACCCCTTAAAGGAGGAACCCACAAGCAAAAATACTCACTGGTCATGGTGGATAAATTCACCAAATGGATAGAAGCCAAGCTCGTTAAGACGGCCAATCCGGACCGGTGATAGACTTCATATCCGGGGCCGCATAATCGCTACGAAGGCCCCCACGTAATCATCACTAATAACGGCACGAACTTTACGGCCAACAAGGTCAAACTCGTGCAAAAACATGGCATCAAGCTCGACTATGCTTCCTATCACCCACAAACTAACGGTCAAGTCGAGCGAGCAAATGGTCTAATCATGAGCGACATCAAACCCAGATTAGTGCGGTCCTCAAGGAATCTAACACGATCGGGTAGAGGAGCACGACCGCGCTTTCGGGGCTGCGGACCACGCCGAATCGCACCAACGGATACACACCATTCTTTATGGTATACGGCAGAGGCGTTCTGCCCTATGACATAATTCATGACTCACATCGCGGCGCATGTATGAAGAAAGAGAAGCCGAACTCGATCGCAGTGACAGTTTGGACGCCTTGGAGGAGGAGCGTGACGTGGAAAAAGCCCGTTCCGCATTCTATCAACAAAGCAGGCTCAAGATACCAAAGGTAGAAGTATGGGCCAAAACTTACAATGTTGGCGAAGTTAGTTCTACGTCACGGACAAGAAAAAGGACAAACTCAAGCCCAAATGGGAAGTTCCTTTATTATCGACCAAGTCCCGACCGGGTGGAGCGACCGCCTCATGGACGATCGAACAACCGACTCGAAATAACCCATAGAACGCAGCTCGCCTCCGAAGATTCTACGCCTAGCGCCGGACTCTGTGTTCGCCTCTTCCTCTATCTATTTTTATACATTAGCTGTCTTATATTTATCTCCTTCTCCCCTTTTTCTCTTACAGCCTTTAAGGGCTCGTCACACTGCTCCCACACAACCTGCGCGCTATCCGTGGCTCATTATACATGGGGGCTTTAATTAATGTGCTTATTTATATGAGCTTCATGCCCAACACATGTATCACACTTCCGCATGTACCTTTGTTCACCATTATATGCATCGATATGACTTAAGTTTTGGCTAAGCTGGGTTGCTCGGCTCCTGTGCTTACCCCCACGCTCCTGATTGTTCAGCTAGGCGGTAAAGGGAGCACCTCTGCGATTGTTACCGCTGGTCAGCCGGATGTGTACCTCGACCGGGTGAAGCCGAAGCTAACGCTCTTAAGGGAATATTCGGTCGGTGAACTAAAGATGATTTCTCAATTGTTTATTTATCTGCCCTGTGATGCTTTTTTCTCGCTGCAGTCCCGACATGCACTTTAGGGCATGCCTCCTGTGGAAGGGAACCCTAATGGAACTATTCTCCCGGAAGATGTTTCTTACTAACCATGTAATATAACATAACTAGTTGGGCACTTGTCTGCTCAAGCACTAATGACCCCACGCCTGGTCTCCATGCATGCCCGGTTCTTACATAACCGAGAGGGTATTCGGACACACTCCGGACTATCGGGTCCAGAGAGGTCGGCTTAAAAGGTCCGCCATATAAAACGATCTACAATCCGCTAGAAGGCATTTTACATGTCATCTTAAATTACATAGTCAATTTGATCAAGCATATTCCTCTTCATTACCATCCAACAAAGGTCTAGTTTACATTCTGTTGGGGAATATTGGCGGCCAACTCTTCTTGGTCGTACACTAAGCTCACAGGATCTCCTTCCCATCGGCCCCCACAGTCCGACTCGCCATGTGGTTTGGGTCAGCCTTCATGTACCGCTGCCTTCACCATGGCCCAGCCTCCCCTGGCGCCTTTGACGGCAGGCCGATATCTTCCATAATCTAAGCGCCACCGCACTCTTAAGCCTCTCTCAAGAAGCTTTCCAAGGCCTTCGGGCATGGAGACAGATGGACACAAGGCTCGGCGCCGCCCTTCATCACCCGCCGAACTTCGCTCGCAGCTTATAGTGCTCGAAGAAGGTCACCAGAGAACTGGCATTTCCTCTGCAGGATGACCCGTGAGCATACCTATGACATAATTATGTTAGTCGACTTCCTCGCCAACTCTTTTTCAATGTCTGCTCAAGCACTTACTAAATATGTCGCTACCGAAAGCGCCGATTCTCGCTTCACGGAGTCCGGCTACCGGGCACGAACATTCTTAGTTCCTCGCCCGGTGGGTGTTGGCATCTTGAGATTATTCTTCTCCTGCCCACCTTCAGAAACCACGCCTCGCCGCCTTTAACCGACGTTGTTGCTTGTCCGGATCTACTCCGGCGCCATCCGCAATGTTATTGTCGATTCAGCACACCGCGACTTACAACATACTTATCTTTCAAGCATATATTACCGGAGGGGTTCTTCCTTGGCGCCCCACTGTCGCGGCTAGTGCGGCCTCAAGTTGGGCTTTGCACTCTTCCAGCTCCAGGGACAGTTGGGTATTCTTTTCTCAGAAGATCTCAGATAACAAATGATCCTTAAATCAGTTATTCTAACTGCTTCAAGTCTCGGGGCTACCGACATATATAACCATCAAATTTTCTTACCGTATATCTCATCACATCTAATGCTCGTGGGTCTGGCTAGACCATTTTGAGCGGCACGGAGGTGCATCTCCCGAATTAAAGGTGTTGGGTGGTAGGTGCGACATATGCCAGCGAGTGGCTAATCATAGTGGGAGCCAATAAGGCGTCGCCGGTTCGAAGCGGGATGAGGCGAAGACATGCACGCTGGTGAATCTTACCCAGCTTGGGGCTCTCCGTGGAGATAACACCCCTCTTGCTGTCTCAGGGGGTCTCCACTTGATCACTAGATGAACAAGTGGCTACAAGAGGCTCCTTGAGCCGTTCGGTGAGAGGAAGAAGAAGGGCACGGCTAGCTCTCCTCTTTCAGAGATCAACCCTTTGCATGGGTGCCCTGGGGGTTTATATAGGCCTACCTCTGTGGGTACAATGGTAATCCGGCTAGGCGTGGGCCCTAGCCATCGGTGTCTTCGTCCATGCGTCAGCTGGGTCCCTTGGCTGCGGCTTCCTAGTTGACAAGCTGGCCCCACTGTTGAGGCTCTTTTCGGGGCTAGCATCTGTTGCCTCAACTCGATGACGAGGGCTTTGTTGGGGTAAGCATGGCTCTGGTGCAGGCCGCCTTGGCGGGATCACTGTAGCCTCGCCAGTCTTGTCTCCTTAATGGCGCTTCCTTCAAGGGGAACAAGTCCGGCTATGGGAGTGACCATATCTCAGCCCATTGGGGAGGCGAGCTGCCGGGCATCTCTCGGCCGAAGGGCCCACCGCTCTTGGGTAATCTGAGATAACTTTGTCGTGGGTGACATCATAGTCAACATGGCAATAGTGTCGCGCCGGACGGGTGATGGCTGCCGTCTGCAGCTGCTCCAGCCACGCAGCGCTCCGGGATGCGGGGTGGCGAGGCTTCACTATAGCCACGCCTGGCCTCATCACCGTTATGTGGGTGCAGATTACGAGGTGCGGCCTTGGCACGCCTGGGGTGGCCGGCTCCTTGGTGTCGGCCTTCTGCGTGGTCGGCTTGACTACGGTCGGCCCTCGTGTAGCTCCCTTAGAAGCCGGCCCTTCATCAACTATCTTCTATGGGTCTTGGGGCGGGCGCCTCGACAGCCGGCTGAATGACAGCCGGCGGGAAGAAGCGGCCCAGCGTCTTGGATGTTGGATGGCTTGATTGGCTTGCAATTTTTGAAGCCCGGGGAGCGGCTGGGCTACCGTGGTCATTACTCGAGCAGTAGTCCCGAAGCTGATTGGGCCGAGGTCGAAAGAGGAGACGAAGCTCAATCAGCTTCCTATCCTGAGAAGCCGGCAGCTAGGAGCCGGCCTTGAGTGGGTGCACCGTCTTTGGGAAGCTCCGTAGTTAGAAGGAGGGAACGCGAGCCGGCTTGCACGTTGACCGCGCGTCACCTTGTGCGCCATGTGGCCAGAAAAGCTTGCCAGCCCATGCACGCGACGGGACGTCGCCGCAGGCCAGGGCCTACCAAGCCTACGCCTCGGCCCATGCGTGGATCCTCTGTGGAACAAGTGGACTGCTCGTCTTCTCGCGACGGTTTCAGCATGCATTTAGGGCGCCATAATCGCGGGGCGTGGGGGGAGTGGGTGCAGTTAATCCCACGTCCCCCCACGCTTCGCCTCCTCGGCTCCGCCGCCCTAGTCTATAAGTAGGGGGAGGAGGGGGAGCGGTAGGGGCTCGCACGCTCGCCCTCGCTCCTCTCCTTCCTCTACCTTCTTCCTCACTCTTCCGCCGCTGCAGCATGCTCACCACCGCGCCATTCCGCCGCGAGCTATCTCGGCTCACCGCGGCTCCTTCGTCGCGTGGCCGTGCTCTAGGCCGCCGCGCCTCTTTCCTTCCTCACGTTCCCATGGCGCTGTCGAGCTCGTGGGATGGCTCCACGTCCATGAAGATCACATTGATTGGCTCCGCCGGACGCGGCGGTTGCCGGGCGAGGATCTCGTGAAGACCCGCCTCGGCGAGGCGGAGCGAGATTCGCCATGCCCGGAGGAGGGAGTGGGTCATCTTCCGCTTGCACCTGCCTGGTGACCTCGGCCTGCCCGGCGAGCGGTTTCTTCGCTCCTTCTTCGACTTCTACAATCTTCAGCGCACACCTTACCCAACATGGTGATGCTGCTATCTTCGCCGTCACCACATGCGAGGGTTTCTCGAGTCCTCCTCACGGAGCTCTATGGGAGTTCTTCGGTGCAACCTCGGCCTTTGTCCTCGGCGTGCCGCCCCTGTGATGCCTTCATGCCCAGCGGAGGACGACCCGACAACAACCCTTTCCCCTATCCGCTGATCGGTCGGTGAAGCTTTGGCAGCAGTCGTGCTTTTACGTGAAGAGATCGCCGCGCAAGGCGACTACCTCAATCTGCCCGGCTTCGTAGCCAGCCCGCGCTGGAGGCCGGCGTCTTGGTCCTTCGAGCCCGGTCGCTCACCTTGGCAGGGAACCCTGCCGTCACCCGGCTCCGGGTGATGGTCCAATCGGAGGGCTTGGTGGGGGCCGACTTGGTGGCCTCCTTCCGTGGGAAGCAGGTGCTTCGCTCGCTCCAAAGCCGGCCGCACAAGATCTGCCAAATGGCGGCCGCAATTGACCCGTCTTGGCTGAGCACTGAGGAGAAGCCTGCGTGGCGAGGTATCTTATATGGTGAATTACATCTCCAGCTGCAAACTCACTAAGGAGTGGCGGTATGGCAAGGTGCCATATTCTCGGGCTGACCCGCCGGCTGTGGTGAGTTTTTCCTTATTTTCTTCTTCTTTTGTTGCCGGCTTCGCGATAGCCGACTCTTGACTAATCGGTCTTTGTCTTTGGCGAGCCCTCTTCTTGACGGGCGCCCGGGCGCGTAGGGCGAGCACCACGTTCTGACCCGACCGCACCATGGGCGCACCCGGCGGCTTCGGATGCAGGGGCGGCCGCCATGGACGATGCCGTGGTCGCAACCGGGCCGGGAGGCGGCGGCCCCGACCTTCTGGCCAACCGGGGACTGGCCGAGGGATGATGGCCGAGGCCATCCCACGCCGCCACCGGTGCCGATCGCCAAAGCTGGACCTTCCACCCCGCCAACTGCTTGTGGTGGCGCGCAAAAGCGTCGGGCCGCACTGGGTCTCTTCGGCAGCCGGCCGAAGAAACCCAAGAGCTCCGCGGCGGCGACCAAACGAGACGAGGCGGCTGCGAAAGCGGCCCGCTTCCGCAAGGTGGTGAAGCAGCCACAAGCGGTCTCGGCGTAAGTGTTGGTTGTCTTGTACTTTTGTTGTCTTATTTGGTTGAGGCTCATCTGAGCCTTCTTCTTGGTTTGTTGAACAGGGCGCCGCTTTCCCTTGAGCGGGTTGACACCGCCTCCATAGTCGGACCGACGGGAGGGTCTTCGAGTTCCCGCGAGTGGACCCCCGCACCGACCTCATGGAGGCAACGGAGCGGAACGCGCGGGAGGCTTGGGAGGAGGGGGAAGCGGTGGAGCGGAGGGCCATCCAGGAGGTGGCGGAGAGGTCGGCCGAGGCGCAAGCCGACACGGCGGCCAAGGCCCAGGCGGAAGCCGCGGCCGCGGCGAGGGAGGCGGAGGTTTTGCGCAATCAGCCTCCGCAGCTCGTCATTCCCCTTCGCGCCGTGGCTCCCGATATCCCCGTGCCTCCGTCGGAGGAAGCCGACCGCAACCAGCCAGTGATGGAGAGGAGGGAGGATGACGTGAAGATCCTGGGGGAGGCGCCACAGTCGGTGCCGACTGGAGCAGGCCAAGGCGGCCGACCTGCTGTGGCGCCTGGGCAGCCGGCCGAGGGCGAGTCAGCGGCAGGGGCGGACCAGGTGGTGCAGTCAGCACCTCGCCGGTGCGCAGGAGAGGCGCCCGGCGCCGAGCCGCAAGAGTCAGCTGGCGCCAAACACGGCACCTTCGACTCGAGGCGGCCAGCGCCAGCCGCGTCCGAGTGGACGCCCAGCGGCGGGACCGCCGAGCTGAACGTGGCGGCACAGGAGGTCCGACGCCGGCTTCAGGCTCAGGCCAGCTTGCTGCAACGATACACCCAGGAGTTCCTTGCTAAACGCGCGGTCGTCCGGGTGAGTCTTCTGGCCTTGATCGATTTCTTTTTTGATTTCTTCCGTGGGGGCGCGTCAACGCACCCACTGGGTGTAGTCCCCGAGTTTCGAGTCGGCTGCTGAGCAGGCGGCTTGAAACTTCTTAGCAGGCCTAGATGGCCATCTTGTTCTTACACGCACTCCATCTGATTTTCAAGAGTATCACAATCTTTGCGCGGCCGACTATCGACGGGGTGTTCCACCAGCTCAGCATGGACAATGCTTTAGTCGCCATCACGGCCGACTATCCCGGACTATATCCGGCTTCCCACGTGATTGCGGCCGAAGCCCTGACACCGTCATTCCTTCCTTGCTTATTTCTCGACCACCGTATATGATGGCATCAGGCAGGAGGCGCCTAGGGCGAAGCCGAGCTCATGTGGCTGACCAACAAGGCGCCGCGGACCAAGAGGGCGGAAGAGGAGCGCAAGCGCGGACTGAAACGTTACGCAAAGATGTAGCTCACAATTCAGTATTTAGAGAAACGCTTCTAGGAAGCGTTTGAGTGCTCATGACTTTTATAGGGAAAAAAGCGTCCGATCGATGGGCGTGGAAGTTGTCAATCCAACCTCTACCAGCCGGGCTCCCTTTTTGGTCGAGGGGAGGCGCAAAGCGCGAGCCGACGCTCCTTCGACGGAGGATGCCGACAGACCGTCCGCCACCAAGTCCGAGGTGGAGAGTGCCTCAATCACAGGCGCCACTGGATAGTATTTCGATGCGCTGCTTCTCCCCGAGGCGTTGAATGCCTTTAACACGGGGACGCAGACCTTCGTGCTGCTCAAGATGGTTTTATCGAGCCACGGAGCAGTATGTAAAAGACATACGGGAAGAGAATTTAATAGTTGTATATGCCAAGAGCCCCGAGACTTAAAGTAGTTATATTAACTGATTTAAGGATCATATGAAACGAGGATCTTACCAGAAGAATACCCAACTGTCTCAGAGCTGCAAGAGTGCAAGGCTCAACTTGAGGCCGCACTTTACGGCCGCAGGAGGAAACGCAGGACCTCTCCTCGGTAACGCATTATTTTAGAAAGATAAGTAGCGTTTGGCCTTTGCGCAAGCCTCGAAAGAAAAATGGCATTGAGGTGCTGCGGACAAGATCCGGACAGGCAAGAACTTCTGCGCCAACTAAAGGATTTGGCGAGAGGGTGCTGCATAAGGTGCAGCATGAAAGGAACAAGCTCCAGGATGCCCATGCCCAGCTTGGAGAGAAGAGCTGAAAGGCGTTCGGCCGAGCTATCGGGCTCCGTTAAGGAGAATCAGCGGCTTCACACGGCATATATAGTAAGTGCTTGAGCGAACTCCTTTGAAAAGAAGAGTTCAGCGAGGAAGTCGATTTGATGAGTAATATGTCCGCAGGTATGCTCACGAGTCGCTCATGGAGGATATGCCAGATCATCGGGTGATCAACTTCAATTGTTGCAACCGATCGAACGAAGTTCGGCAGTGCAATGAGCGGCGCTATCCAGCGTTATGGCCAGCCTTCTCCTTACCCGATGGTCTTGGGGAGCTTATGGAGAAGCTGCAGGAGTGCGGCAGGTGCTTCCATTTATGGAAGATTTCGCCTGCCGCCAAGGTGCCGAGGAGGCTCGGGCCATGGTAAAGACGCGTACAAGAAGGCGGATCCCAACCATATGGTCAAGTCGGACCTGTGGGGCCCGATGGGAAGGAGATCCCTGTGAGTTTAGTATACGGCCAAGTGGAGTTGGCCGCTAAATTTTCCCAACAGGACTGTAAATTAGACACCCTGTTAGACGGGATTGAGGAAGAATACAACCACCGATTTGACAATGTATTGTAAAATGACATACAAAATGCCTTCTAGCCGGATTGTAGATCGTTTGTCTTTGCCGACCTTTTCGCTTCGACCTCGGGACCCTAGAGTCCGGAGTGTGTCCGAATACCGTCTCGGTTATGAAACAACCGGAGTATGCATGGAGACCGGTAGGGGTCATCGCTGCTTTATCGGATAAGTGCCCAACTAGTTATGTTATATTACATGGGTAGTAAGAAACATCTTCCAGGAGAATAGTTCCGTTAAGGGTTCCTTTCCTCTGGGGTGGCATGCCCTAAAGTGCATGTCCGGTCATGTAAAAAAGCAGAAAACATCGGGGGCAGATAAATAAGTGGATAAAATCATCTTTAAGTCACCGATCGAATATTCCCTTAAGAACGCTTAGCTGGCTTCACCCGGTCCCGAGGTACACATCCGCTGACCCGCAAGAATAATCGCAGAGGTGCTCCTTTACCTCCTAGCCGAACAATCGGGAACGAGGGGTAAGCACAGGAGCCAGCAACCCAACTTGGCCAAAACTTAAGTCATATCGATGCATATAATGGTGAATAAAAGGTACATGTGGAGGCTTGACACATGTGCTGGGCATGAAGCCCGTATAATTAAGCTTCTGGTAAAGAAGCCCCCAGGTATAATGAGTGCGGATAGCACATCAATTGCGCGCGAACGTTGCGCAAGTAGGCCCTTTGAGGCTTGGATGAATAGGGTTGAGAAGAAAAAGATAAACAAAAGGCAGCTGAAGTAAAAAAAAAATTGGACGGGGGGAAAGGGACGAACTCTTAGTCCGGCGCTAGGCATAGAATCGTCGGAGGCGGGCTGCGTTCCATGGGTTCGGCTCGAGTCGGTTATCCGATGCATTTCGTAGACGGTACGCTCCGCCGGTCAGGACTTGATCGATGATGAAGGGGCCTTCCCATTTGGGCTTGAGCTTGTCCTTTTTCTTGTCCGGCAGGCGTAGAACCAGTTCGCCAACGTTGTAAGTCTTGGCCCGTACTTCTCTGCTTTGATATCTTCGAGCCTGCTGCTGATAGAATGCGGAACGAGCCTTGGCGACGTCGCGCTCTTCCTCCAATGCGTCCAAGCTGTCCTGCCGATCCAACTCGGCTTCTCTTTCTTCGTACATGCGCACTCGAGGTGAGTCATGAATGATGTCGCAGGGCAAAACTGCTTCTGCGCCGTATACCATAAAAATGGTGTGAATCCGGTAGTACGGTTAGGCGTTGTCCGCAGCCCCGTAGTACGGAGTCGAGCTCCTCTACCCAAAGGTGTCGATTCGTGAGGGACCGCACTAGTCGGGTTTGATGCGCTCATTATTAGACCATTTGCTCATTCCACTTGACCGTTGGTTTGAGGATGATAGGCGAAGCGTAATCGAGCTTGATGCCCATATTTTTGCACCATGATTTAACCTCATCGGCGGTGAAGTTCGTGCCGTTATCGGTGATGATCTTTGTGGGGACACCATAACGGTGTACTACCCGGATATAAAGTCTATCACTGGTCCGGACTCTGCCGTTTTAACGGCTTGGCCTCTATCCATTTGGTGAATTTATCCACCATGACCAATAGGTACCTTTGCTTGTGGGTTCCCCCTTTAAGTGGTCCAACCATGTCAAGCCCCCTGAGCATGAACGGCCGGTAATGGGTATAGTTTTGAGGGCGGTGGGTGGCATATGGCTCGATTAGCAAAGAGTCGACAACCGACGCATCTTTGGACTAAGTCCCGAGCATCTGCTCGGGCCGTCGGCCGATAAAATCCTGTCACGGAATGCCCTTCCTACAAGGGCCCGAGCTGCGGCGTGGTGTCCGCCTAGTCCGGCATGAATTTCAGCCAGAGGTTTCGCCCTTCCTCTTGGAGATACACCTTTGAAGGACTCGGTTGTACTTTTCTTATAAAGTTCTCCCTCATAGACCTTGTAGGCTTTAGATCGCCGGACAATGCAGCGGGCCTCATTTTGGTCTTGAGGAAGCTCTTGCCTAAGCAAGTAGGCGAGAATGGTTCTATCCACGGGCAATTACTGCCATTATGTCGGGCGGAAGGTGTTATATCATCGGCTGAATCGCGGTTAGTGCGGCTTGTTGCGGTTTGTTAGTTCGGACTCCTCTTCCCATAATGCGGATGGCTTGAAGAGCCATTCCGGGAAGATGTTAGGAGGGACAGCGTCGCGTTTTGCGCCAATGTCGTGCGATCGTCGGCTGCTTGGTTATTATCCCGGGCTACGTGATGGAATTCAAGTCCTTCGAACCGGGCTGACATTTTTAGGACAGCGTTGCGATATGCTGCCATTTTCGGATCTTTGGCGTCAAAGTCTCCGTTTATTTGGGATATTGCGAGGTTTGAATCCCCGCGCACCTCTAGGCGTTGAATGCCCATGGAGATTGCCATCCGGAGACCATGTAAAAGGGCCTCGTATTCGGCTGCATTGTTGGAGTCCGTGTACATTATCTGAAGTACGTATTGGACTGTGTCCCCGTCGGGGCGTCAATCTGACGCCAGCCCCCGATCCGCTAACATTTTAGAGCCGTCAAGTGCATAATCAATTGGAGTATCGCCGTATTCTTTAGGGAGTTCGGCTTTGGTCCATTCAGCGACAAAGTCAGCCAAAACTTGTGACTTTATAGCTCACGAGGTTTGTAAGATATATCAAATGGTAAGAGCTCAATGGCCCATTTGCAATCCTACCCGTCGCGTCGCGGTTGTTTATAATGTCGTTAAGTGGTACTTGAGGCCCTTTGTTATCGAACACTCTTGAAAGTAGTGTCGAAGCTTCGGGATGCCATGAACACGCGTATGCTATCTTACGATAGTGCGGGTAGCAGGACTTGAGGGGTTAACACAGTGGATACGTAGTATACTGGTTTTGAAGAGAATTTATGCCCTTCATTTCTCGTTCGACGACGCAGTACCGTGCTTACAACTTGATGCGTAGCTGCGATGTATAACAACATTGGTTTGCCCAGGTTGGGCGCAGCCAGGACGGTTGTTGCCAATATGGCCTATATTTCTTGAGTCCGCGGTGGCAGCATCCGTCCACTCAAAGTGTTCGATGTGCCTAAGGAGGCGATAGAGGTAATGCCTTTTCTCCTAGGCGGAGATAAAGCGGCTTAGACCGCCATGCATCGCACAATTTTGTATTTGCTTGAGGTCTTTTGGGATATCTAGCTGTGATGAGCTCGGATCTTGGCTGGGTTTGCTTCAATTCCTCTACGGATACAATGAAGCCCGGCAGCTTTCCGGCTGGTACAATCAAAACATTTTTCCAGATTCAGCTTGATGTCATATGCTCACGAGTTTCGGCGTGTTTAGTTTTGGCGATCACGTCGTCTCGTATGCCTCTCTTGTTTTGCCGATCTGGGTAGCGGACATATACGAATCATGCTTGCTGATATGTTGCGTCGGCGTTTTTAAGTCGAAGGGCATCGTGTTGAAGCGAATGGTCCATATGGAGTAATGAATGCCGTTGCGGCTTGATCGCTTCTGCCATCTTGATTTGATGATAGCGGAGTATGCGTCCGGAAGCACAATGAATCGTGCCTGCGGTGGCATCGATGATTTGGTCGATCTTGCGGGAGGGGAAGGATCCTTTGGGCAGGCCTTATTTAGGTCTTTGAAATCGACGCATAGGCGCCAGGATTTGTCCTTCTTTGGTACCATTACCAAGTTTGCTAGCCAATCCGGTGCTTGATGTCTCGATGAATCCGGCTTCCAATAGTTTGGCTAGCTCTTCTCCCATTGCCTGTCTTTTGGGTTGGAAAATCGTCGAAGAGCCTATTTGGTGGCTTGATCCTTTAGGATATTTAGGCTGTGTTCTCGCCAATCTGCGTGGGATTCGGGCATATCCGAGGGGTGCCGAGCAAAAATGTCCCAATTTTCGAAGGAATTCTCGCAGATCTGGCGTCCACATCGAGGGTTCAATTGTGCCCGATGGAGGCCGTCTTTGTCGGGTCCGTTAGGTGGACCTGGAATTTTACTATTTCATCTGCTGGTTTAAAGGAGGTGGACTTGGATCTCTTATCGAGTATCACATCGTCCCTATTCACCGTAGAGCGCAGCGTGGTGAGTTCCTCTGCCGCTAGGGCTTGGATAGTGCCTCTAAGGCTAATGCGGCTGTCTTGTTTTCGGTAGCGGAGTGCTATGTCGGATCACTAACGAGAGTGATTATTCCGCCGGGCCGAGGCATTTTGAGCTTCATGTACCCGTAATGGAGTGCGGCTTGAAAAATTGTGAATGCCTCTCGTCCTAATATAGCGTGATATCCGCTGTTGAGCAGGGCCACTTGGAGCGTGACTTCTTCGGATCTGTAATTGTCGGTGAGCGAATACCACATCAGTGTGATTTTTCCTGTGCAGCGCCTCCGGGTAGGGATTATTCCTCTAAAGGTTGTGCTGCTTCGCTCAATGCGGCTCCGTCTATTTCCATTTTTTGAAGGGTTTCCTCGTAGATGAGGTTTAATCCGCTGCCGCCATCCATGAGGACTTTTGTAAGTCGAAAGTTGTCCACTATTGGACTAAGTACCAGTGCGGCTGGAGCTCGGGCTGTCTGGAATTTAGGTTCGTCGCTGGCGTTGAAGGTGATGGCTGTGTCGCTCCATGGATTGGTTGTTGCTACTTGGTAGACCTCGGCGAGGCCGCGGATTGTTCGTTTCCGCATATTATTTGATGCGAAAGTCTCGAAGACTGTTGATACCGTACCGATGTTGTTGGAGTGGTTCTCCGGGGCTAGAAGCTCCTCTCCACTTTTGGCCACCTGCCGTAATATCCAACATGCTCGAAGGTTATGTGTTGGGACGGCGTATACATCTTTGTGAATTTTACAGGTCCGCTAAGCCATCCCTCTAAATGCGGTTTCGTGCCCTTTATGGGGTCTTTGCTTTTTGGTTTTGTATCTGGTGCCTGAGTGTAATGCACCCTTTTGTTGCGGACTAGGGTTGTATTCGGGCGGATTGTCCCAAAAATTATTTTCGGTTGTCACGAAACTCTCTATCGCACAATACTTCAGTACTATGGACGCCTTGGTCGGCAGCGTGTAATTTCACGACGGCTGACGGCGTTCAAGAGTCCTCGTCCGTGCAATTATTGCAAAAAATTGAGATTGCGTTTTCCTCTCGGCAGTCCTTTATCCTATCCATAACCAGGAGGAATCTGGCCTAGTAGTGATGTCTCGTCTCGGCGGGCTCTTGCGGATTAGAGATAGATCGCATATGTCTGGGCGGGCGGGTGGAATTAAGTCCGAACCCTACCCATCTCAAGGCTCGAAGGCCGAGAAGTTTCGAATCTGGAAGCTTGGATTGCTGGGCGTTGTCCAACGAGTGCAGTCCGATGCGACTTTAAGTTGAGTGCTTGATCGAAGTCCGTCCCTCCGGGAATCCGGCATGGGGGTTGGAAGCCCGGACATGACTAGTTTTCAATATAGGAGAAGCGTCGCGCATTGTTCCTCTACCACTGCAACATGGTGGGTGACCAGGGAGAGTTAATCTCTCTCGGATCGGTTTTAAGCCCAATCTGTTTGTAGTATGTAGCGACTCGAGGCGGCGATGCGATCCAAGAGCTCGTTCTGGACGAGCTCTATTGGATCAGCCGCCGGTGAATTCCGAGCTGGCGTGAAAATTGTTTTGGCGACTTGAGAGGTCATTGTCGAGCGGTGGCGGACAGGCGGTCATAAGAAAACCACCTAGCGGATAGTTTGGCGGCGGCGAGGCTCCTTCGGTGAAAATACCGTCCTTGAAGGCGGAGGAGGCATCCTTCCTATCGGTGGAGCGCACGAGGAACTCTCAATGAAAGCACCAATGTCGGTGTCAAAACCGGCGGATCTCGGTAGGGGGTCCCGAACTGTGCGTCTAAGCGGATGGTAACAGGAGACATGGGACACGATGTTTTACCAGGTTGGGCCCTCTTGATGGAGGTAAAACCCTACGCCCCTGCTCGATTGATATTGATATTGTGGATGTTTACAAGAGTGGATCTACCACGAGATCAAGGAGGCTAAACCCTAGAAGCTAGCCTATGGTATAATTGTAAGGGTTGTTGTTCTGATAGTCCTACGGACTAGAGCCATCCGGTTTATATAGACACCGGGGAGGGATAGGGTTACATAGAGTCGGTTACAATGGTAGGAGATCAACATATCCGTATCGCCAACCTTGCCTTCCACGCCAAGGAAAGTCCCATCGGGACACGGGGCGAAGTCTTCAATCTTGTATCTTCATAGTCTTGGAGTCCGGTTGATGATGATAGTCTGGCCGATGATAGTCCGGCCGATGATGGTAGTCCGGCCATCCGAACACCCCCTAATCCGGGACTCCCTCAGGCGGCCGAAGAGCTAAAAGCCAAACGGGCTGCTCACTGCCAAAGCAAAGAGGAAATGACCGATATGGCCATAAAGTTGAAGAATACTACCGACCGCTGCGAGGTTCTTGAAAAAGAACGTCAAGTGGAGCAATAGGGCCTGAAAAAGGCCACCGCCGAATCCAAGGATGCCCGTTCCGCTTTGAGAGCTGCCAAGGAGGAGCTGAGTCAGGCTGGGGCTATTGCGGCTGGAAAACCGTTTCTACTGCGGAGGAAATATACGGATCCGAAGTATGCTTAGTTGGACAAGTTGTGGAGTTCGGAGGATGCTTATCTCGACTTAGCTGCGAGCGCTGCGGACGCGATTGAGCACTTCCGAGGCCAGAAGGGGCACAGAATGGAAGAGCTATATTGGTCGCAATTCCATAGTCCGGAGCGTCCTCTTTCATTGACCGATTGGTTGGCCGAATGGGCCGAGCTGAACCGATTATCCGGACTGGCCATGAAGCATGTCATGACTCATTTGTGGCCAGGCGGACCCCAGCCGAAGAGTTATTTTGGTTTAGTGCAGCAGTTCCTTGGTGAGGTACCGCGTATCAACGCAATGAAGCGGTCGGCGTGTATTGAGGGAGCGCGGATGGCTCTGGCCCGTGTCAAGACATACTGGGCGGAGATGAAGGCCACCAACGTTGCATCCCAAGATTCGGACAGGAGCCGAGTACCTGCTGAGCACTATTTTGAGGAAGTCCTGCAGGGCGCTCGTTTAATAGAGACGCGGTGCTCGAAGGATATTGTGTTTAAATGACATGTATGATTTGTGAAAACAATGTTTCAATATAATATAAGAGCTTTTTATACCTGTGCGTTCAAGTAGTAAACTACTCCCTGTGCGGCCGTTGATGTATATGTATATATAACCTGAAAGATGGCAGTCCTTGGCTTCAGCCCCCACGCACATAGTGCGGGGGTGTTTGCAAAGAAGGCGCTTTTTCACACTTAATCCAACATCTTGGTCCCATTAAGGAGGTGGTAGCGTAGCAAACTAGGCAACCGGACTATAATGATTTATCACTTTCACTTAGCCATAGGAGTTCGAGGGTGGGGCTACTATATAGCCCACGGGGCACCGCACTCTCCGAATTGGGGTGTGTATGTGCTGACCAAAGCGGTCCTTCGTTAATGCGGAGAATTCTAAACATTCTGGTGAGTCATCGAGTGGTTGACCAGTCTCTCGCTATATCATGACAGTCAGTTTTGGCTTTCTCTCTTGTGGTGCTCGCCCGGCGAACGAGGGCACAATCGCGATAGTTCTCCTGTGCGCGTTAGCCGATAGAAAGGGCGTAAGGCAGCAAAACACAGGAGCCGGGCAAACCCAACATTTGACCAAAGACATGATTCGGAGCTGATGCATATAAGGCCTAACTCGAGACGCTGAACACTCCCTAAGGTATTCAGTCTTTATAAAACGGGCAGAATAATGCCCTAAGCCCCTGGTGTCCAGGTACGTGCAAAAATTCTGGTGCGGCCAATGCCAAAACGCCGGCCTCCTCCTCGGTTATAGTAAGAAACCGGGGGATGTATATCAACAAGAGAAAGTAAAAAAGGTTTACGCATGGTCTTAATCTGAAAAGAATCCTTGCAACGGGTCCATACTACACGTCTGCGCCTGTGTCTCCGTTGTGCCGTATCCTGGACGGGTGTAGCACGTTGTTCATCTGTAAAAGAGAGGAACTTAGTTGAAAAGAAAAAAGATCGGGCGAAGAATGTACTTTATATTTAAATAAACAGAGTACGATTCGAGAAATGAATAAAATTGAGCTTTATTGTCTCTTGTTGTACATGCGTGCAGCCCCTTGTACGGGGGTATGCCGCTAGTAGGCGCCGGACTCGTCTAGCCGTGTCCGGGAGTTGAATTGCCTATTCAGTGCTTTGGTTAGCGGGCGGATTGGTGTGGGGCTGTCAAGGCAGCCTTGCATTCTTCGTGCTCGAGTAACATAATACTCCCTTTTAATGAGATGATGCAGCGTGGACCGGGCATTTTAAGTATAAGAGATGCATAATGCGGTATTGCGTTAAAGCGGGCAAAAGCTTGGCGTCCCAATAGTTCTTGATAGCTACTTTTAAATGGGCGACATGGAAGACTAACTTTTCGACGGAAGTTGTCGGATGAACCGAACACAACTTCTAGCGAGAGGGAGCCCGTACAATGGGCATATGGGCCTGGCATTACCCCTTTAAAGGAGGTGTTGCTATGGTGAATTTTTGTTGGGTCTATCCCCATCCTGCAGATTGTGTCCTGATATATCAGGTTTATGTCACTGCCGCCATCCATGAGGACTTGTGTAAATTGGAATCCATCGATTATAGGATCCAATATCAAGGCAGTCCATCCTGCGTTCCAGATACTTTCGGAGTAGTCCTGATGGTCGAAGGTGATTGGTTTTGACAACCAGTGTTGGTACTCTGCTAGGGTAGTATGTGCGGCGCGCATCTTAATGTGCGCCGCTATGTTTTTTCCTTTTATCACGTGAAGTGAGTTTACTGTTTTAACCACTTGCGGGAAATTCTTTTGTTTTCCGGTGCTCTGCTTGTGGGGTTCGTCATCATCCTCGCTTGGTGTGTCGAGCCCCTTGTGTTCGGCATTGAGTCTGCCGGACTGCTTGAAGACGCAACAATCTCTGTGGGTATGCTTAGCAGGCTTCCCGTGTGTACTGTGGATTTGACATATCTTGTCCAAGATTTTGTTTAAGTTGGATAGCTCATCGCTATTGTCCTTAAGGGGCAGTTTTTTATTGTTCTGCCGTGAGCTTTTTGTCACACCCTGATTTTCATGCCACTACACTTAAGCTAACAATCATGATAAAATATGGTCTGACAAAAACTTTTGAGTGTTTTGGACCTTGCCTTGATTGGTTTTTGTCTGTTGCTTACAAGTGCTCTAAAAATAAAATAAATCCTTCAACTCTTATACTCCTTCTCCTTGATCCAAAACTTCTGCCCAATGATCATGCCATGTGTGTAGGTCATAAAAATAATTTCTTGTAAAAATATTTTGGCCAAAAAGTATTTTCTAAATTTAGCTTTCCAAAACCCTGAATTGAGGTTTGCCTTTGCAAGTACTTAATTAAGGGCAGTAAAATCTTTCAAAAATATATTTGACTCCTATTAGATATAGGATACCCGAAACCATAAAAATATGATTTTAAAAGTTATTTTACTATTTTATTTAAAAGCTTTTTCTTAAGGCCGAAATGGTCTTTAATAGGTTAAAATTATTTTATGCTTTAAAAATATTTGTGAAAATTTAGAGAAACTAAGTGGACATATATTACCCATATATAGGAGTTTCAACACATGGTCATGTTCAAAATATTGGTCAAATCCCTCAAATACCCTTTCTGGATATTTCAAGCTTTTGAAATATTTACAAAGGAAATATTCTCCAAAAATTCCAAGAAAATTCTAGCATGTCACATATGACATGTTTGATGATCTGGACAAGTATCATGTCATGGAGAATAGTATAACCCCATGAAATCCCCTCAAAACCATTTCTGTCCATTTTGAAGTTTGAGCAACTTTACATTGCCAAACATGTCCAAATTCTCTCAAATCTTGTGTACATGCTCAACTGGTCTAATCATTCATCTAGACCAAATGGCACAAGTTGGAGAACAAGTCAACTTGATTAAAGAGCCCCAAAACCCTCTCTGACCAGAATCAAATTTGAACAATTCTACATTACCAACTTTCTCTCCTTGATTCCAACTGTGAGCAGGATCACATGACCAAATGAGGACACCACACCTAGTGGTGCATCAAGGAGAAGTGATTTGATCAACTAGACCTACACAAGTTCATTTCTGCCAAATTCTAGGGTTCACAAAAGTTGCATTGGCAACTTTGCCCAAATGAACTCAAGATTGGTGGAAGGCCCTAATTATGTGTACCATTTGACCCTGTTAAGCCTCATGTCAAGTGGAGTTCATCTTCCTGCCCAAACCACCATCAAACACCTTCTGGCAGAAATTAAAAATGTATGTTTTGTCCACTTCCACTAATCTCCTTGAGCCCTCCCTTTTACCACGGCCCCTCCTAGTCCCCCTCTACCTCTGGTGTGCTTCCCTGCCCGAGAAGCAATGATGAAGGTGGGCAGGGACCCATTTTCTTCTCTGGGCAGCAGCATTATCCTCTCTCTCAGCCTCTCTCTCCTCCTTGGCATTCCAGAGCATCCAAGGCTCTCCTCGGCTTTGCCCATACCCCTGCAGCTGCAGGACAAAAGTGGGCCGCCTTGAGTGGCTGGAAAAGCAGCAGATGCGGCCAAAGAAGCCTTCGAGGAGCACGCTACGCGCTCCCGACCGTTGACACGGCGCTCCCGTCCACCTCGAGCCTCCCCTCGCGCGGTCGAGGTGTCTCGGCGTCCGCAACACGCCACCATCCTGGCCCCTCCTCTTTCCCTCTCTCTCACCCCTGCAGCACAGCGTGCCCAGAGTCACTGGCTCGGCAATGCCCGGCCTCGCATGCGCGAGCACCAGGGCCTCGCCCGCTCTCTCTCTCTCTTCCTGGCACCCTACGCGACTCCCACGAACGCCGTAGACAGCTCCTCTCCCTCCCTCCTGGCCTCCCGAGCCGTTGTCGCGGCCACCCGTGCGCCGCGTCCACGGTGAGCTACGGGTCGGCTATTTAAGGCCACCCCCGAGCCCCCTCTCGACTCCTTTGCCTCTATCTCCCTCCCAGAGACCCCTGGACCAACTCACTCCTCTCCCCGTGCCCTCCATCCATCACAACGGCCGGAGCGCCGCCGTCGGGCTCCGCCTAAATCCGGGCTATCCCGAGCCTCTCCTCTCTCCCTAGCCACTCCAGTACCCTCATACCACCACCTCGAGGCCCTCCATCACCGTCGTTCATCCCCGGGAGCGCCACGCTCTCGTGGCCGAAGATGGCCGACAGCTTCCTCCGCGGCCACCCAGGCCATCGCTGTTGCAGCCCTCCACGGGTGCGGCGCGGCCTCCTGAGCACGCCGGTGGGCGGAGCGTCGCAGGAGACGCTCTGTAGCCCCGGCAATCGCCGGCGGGAGCCTCTCCTCCCGTGGCGGGCCTTGGAGGTTGAAGGCGACCTGCACTGGGCCCAGCGTCGGCGACCCAGTGGGGCGGGCCCCGCCGTTTAGTGGAAGCGGCTTGGCAAAGACGCCTTCGGCGTCGCTTTGTCGTCCGCGTGGCCGAGCCGCTGGGCCGGCCCATGGTCTATCTGTCGCAGCGTCGCAAGATAAGGTTAAAACCTTATTCCCTTTTTCTTTTTCCAGTCAACTTGTAAAATCCATAAACAATTCAAATGGACTCCAAATTTGATGATTCAAATTTCTAGTGACTCTATAAATCATGATCTACCTATTAGTGCAACATGCACATTTTTCCAGAGACCTTTTCTTCACAAATAGTTATCAAATCCTATTCCTCCTATTCCTGTGATGAACTTTAGAAAATCACAGAGAGCTCACACTTGATCCAAATGCCATGATTCAAATTCCTAGATGCTTCTAAGGTCATAACTTAGTTTATGAACATTTTTATTAATACTTTCTGTACCCCACAAAATAATGAGCCATTTCTTCATATTTGTCAACTTTGCAAATCCATTGAATATTCATTTGAACTCCAAATCCAGTGAAACCAACTCCTAGATGCTTCTAAAATCATGGTTTGTTAAATGGGTACCTTTGCTCATTTTTCAAAAACATGTTTCTGTACACTTCTTGCAAATCCATAAACCCCTTGATTCCATCATATCAAAATGTTCAGAGATATCCACTAACCCAATTCCAATGAAACCACTCTGGTTATTTTTCATATAACCAGAGGTGTCCTAGAAAAGTCAAATTAATATTTTTGGAGCACTTATATTTTATGCCTTGTTGTGTTGCTTATTGTGGTGGTTTCCGACGTTAGTTGACGAAGTAGACAGAGTACATGGAGAAGGACCAGAAGATTTCAAGACTCGGATGAACCAGGCAAGCAGCCCTTTGACCATGCCCATGAAACCTTTTTTTATGCATGTCTCATAGCACTTGTTATTGTTGCATCGGAATCATGATGAGATGGTAAACCACGTTGGTTGGTTGCCTCAGTTACTTCCTCATTGATACTTGCATTGAGCATGACCCTACCTCCTTATGAGGGTTATGCCGGTGGGAGTAGATAGGATGCTAAAGTAGTTTCTACGCAGAAAGGGACGGGAATATGCATGGTGATGGAGGCAAGTATGTTCCCAAAGACTTTTTGAAAACCCCGTCGGGTGCCACTTATGCCCGGGGGAGATGATGAGTTGGGTAGCCACTTGATGACGAAGTGGTGTACCGAGGCAAGGGTGTGTTGTCTTCAAAACGGATTGGTTTAAGTTGCGACCGTTATTCCAACCTTACATGCGCAACCACTCTACCCTTATATGGGAAAGGGCATTATTGATTACCTAGACCGATACTAGCTTGGAGCCCGCATTACTAGTGACGGGGAGTTGTTGGTGCACTCTCGGGACGGGTCGTGCTGTAGGGCGGCCATGACTGTTTTCACAGGGCACCGGACACACCGTTGGTATCCGTGCGGTGGTATGTGATAAATATGGGAGCAAGGCTCCACGAAAATGTTATGTGGAATGTGGTCACGGGGTTATCGCTAATCAGTGGACTCCATGTTAGTGTCGTCTAGGGAAAGATAGTGATCGGTGCTTACCCGGGTACTTGAGGTACCGCTGGTCGTGGATGACCGGAAGTTCCCGGATCTGGTGGGTAAAGTGTGCAACCTCTGTAGAGTGTAAAACTATTCGAATAGCCGTGTCCACGGTCAAGGACAGTTGGGTAACCGCTCTTGGGCTACGTCCACAGGTTTACAAACCAGTGTTGTGTTTGGATAAGTGGGAAGTTCTACATGGGTCAAGTCCAAGGACTTGACATGATTGAGTTGGGTTGGTGCCCACTCTATTTATGTTGATATCTGTAACCTGTCCTCATGGTTACTTGAATTCGCCTGATGCATGTCTTGCAAGTTGTTGAACATGTCATTGCACTCAAAACTAGCTTTCTGCAAAATTTACCTATATCATGCATTGTTATATCTGGAACCAAAACATGGGTTGCTTGCGAGTACATTCAAAGTACTCATTGGCTTGCCACTGGTTATTTAATTGACCAGGCATGGAAGAACCGGAGTTCGAAGAAGAGTTCTATGGAGACGAACATGCGAACTAGGACGTTTCCCGGTCAGAATGCCTGTAGGGTTAAGGCAGATGGCATGGGTTCTACTTATCGACGAAGATTTCCGTTGCTTGTGTTTTATTTGACGTTCATTCCTTAAGGCTTTATCATTGTAAGACCTGACCATAATGGTCATAATTTGTGTAAGACGGTATGTATGGATGTAAGACTCTTGTTATTCAGCTTGTGTCTTGGTGAGCATTGATCTCGGGATCACCAGACACGTGCATTCGGTGATCACGACTTATGAGTCGGGGTTCCCACAGAGCTGGTATCAGAGCCATCCTGACTGTAGGAAGCCTTAGTTAGCATGGTCGTTAGTTAGGGTAAAACTATTTCCAAAACTACTACTAGTTCCAAAACTATCTATACTTCTCTTCCTCTTCTGAGTTTTTCGAAAACTATTATATACTTTCCTCTTCCCCTTCAAAATTTAACGGTCGCTAGAACCCTTATGCCCCTGACCACTGGATTCCTTGTAATCCTCGTGGATAATCTAGAAGGAGTACACCTTGCCAAATAATCACCCACCTCTTCTGAACGCAAGATTGGCGACATCACAACAAGACGACACCAACAGATGATACATCCTCGAGGAATGAGGGCCTGAAGACCCAGGAGATGGTGACACTCTTGACATTGCTCCAAGATGATGCGACCTTATCCTATGATGATCACGGCATAGGTCATGCAAGATCATGATATACATCGCTAATAGAGTAACCCTGTCACTACCGTTGTTGTATCGGCAACCACCAGTGGATGAGAACCTAGCCATTTGGTCCGCCTCACTATAGTGAGCAGGAAAATGGTTCTCTTCATCCCCCGCTCTTGGTGTCGATGATGTCATCAACGTAACCGACATGTTGGACCTCTACTATGCCTTGTTAATGTCATCGCATAAAGGATTACCTACCTAGTACCATCGACGGCTTAGAAAGCAAAAGCGATCATCATGATTAAGAAGACAAGAGGAGACTAAGTCAAAGACAGCCACGAGGAGCCACCATCACCCCATCGCCTCATCAGGCGAGAAGTTGTCGAAGATTCTTCTGGCTCAACCCGGATCGTTTCATCAAACAAGATATGTAGCAACACCTGAGGAAAACCCGGAAGACTGCACGAGGCGCAAGGCACGACTACTGAGTCCGAGGACCCCTAGGGTAGGATAAGTCATGTACCCCCTATGCGCAGTCGAGTCCGTATGATGGTTTGAATAGAACCATGACTGTGTGTTGCTTGTTTTTATTTGTTTGTGTTTTGATATCAGTCGCCCTTTTTGCCCTAGATAAAAAGTACGTGACTATATCACCTTACTTATCTTAATGCCTGTGTTTGGCCCTTTCGGCACTTGTTGTTTGCACCTGCACTATAGAACCCCCTTTTAGGCATCCCCCTCCTCTATGCTACTTTTCCCTCTCATCTCTCTCTCCTCAACTGAAGACCGGCAAGACAAGGTACACCAAGGATTCTACTTCGACAACCAACTAGCAACAAAGACTTTTGCTGCCGCCTCTTCGACCAAGTGCAACCCTGTAGAATTAGGTTTAACCTTCAAGATTAGAGATCCACTCCTAGACCGTTCAAGACTTCACAAGATACCCCAACTCGAATCCTTAACCATGTGCTTAACCCACAGAATTGTAAGAGAACCAGTTAAGCCTCCGTGACCTCGCTCAACATTGGGTTCACTACGGAACTAGTGGACGTAGGGAATGAGCACCTTATCATCCTAATATAGCACTAGAACTGATGATGCCATAGGGAAGACCAATTTGAGGATATAGGAACAGAGGACAAATGACTTGATGAGTTTATATTAGAGACCCTGAGGAATTGACTGAGACTTTGGTAGATCACGGGGCTTTCATGTTGGTAGATGAACTTGGTGGGATCATGATTATAGAGTAGCATAGCTTTCATTACCCCTGGATAAATTGGATTTAGTGGGACAATTAAGATCGCAAGCTGAATTCTTGGAAGTATGAGGATTTGACTTAGCCAGGGGATATTGATAGGAGATAGTTGACATTATGATAATGACTTTGGGGAAGCATGTAAGAATTCTCGTTGGACATGAGATTTGGATTTAAATAGGTGATCCTAGTTGAGTATAGGTGGTGAGTAAGTCTACATGGTTCGGAGTAAATTGGATTTAGACTGATGATCTCGATCATGATACCATGTTTCTTGGAGGACAATAAACTAGGAGATTGGATTAATTTTCGGAGCTGATATAAGCTTGACCTTGGAGTTTACTTGACCATGATAATGGAAATTGGTGGACTTACTATAGTGGAGACAGCCCTTTCAAGTATTTGGGGACTATAGGACATTAGAAGATTCGTGTGAGACACCATAGACATTGGATTTGTATAATTAAATGGATTATGTAGTGATTGATGGAAGTTAATGGGTTGTTGGTTGATTCATAGGAAGGAAACAAGATCTTGGAGTGGCCTACGACGTGTTTCCTTAGGATAGAGGTGCTTTATCTTAGACCTTGGAAGAATAGGCTGAGCACTTGGATTGTCACGTTCAAGCTTAGCAGCTTATATGTTCTACCCATGGATTTTTAGGGGTAGACATACATATGAGTTTGGGGGTTGAAGACATATATGGTTTTGTTAGACCCCCTCTCGAGAGTCATGAGGATATGTATGACATGAGTGATGATTGGAGTTGACCTATATGAGATAATCCTTTTGGTAATATGATGTGAAGACTAGGTAGAACTATTGGCATCTCAGAAACTGTGTTCAAGGATAAGATGATAAATGTTCACTCGCACACTAGATCCTTGAAACCCTTAAGCCCTACCAAGCCACATGGTCAGATCATGACCATAGGTCTTGACTCTAGATCAAGAACACCTTGGCCACACTCAACAAAGACCACCACCAATTCCCCAGCCTACTTTAGGTACCCCGTGAACAAAGTCTTCATGGAGTGCTTAGACAAGAATGTTGTCATCATCATTTGGTGACCTACCTGTCCACCCGAAGACGGAAGAAGAGCCGTTCAGCTAGTCAAAGAACATCTGAAGATCGTCATGTATAAGAGGAAGGACTATATCAACTGCCATCGCCAAGAAGTGAACTTCCTCGTTGAAGGCCGTGCGTATCTACAAACCACCCCTCTCTAAGGAACCAAGCATTTCCATGACAAGGAAACCCACACCAAGATTCATCGGCCCTCTTCGAGATCACTCCAAGATTTAACAACCCCCTCCGAGACCACTTCAAGAGGAAGAGTACACGGCTACCAGCTAGAGTTACCACCTGAGTTACCTGATGAGCACAACGCTTTCCATGCATCACGAAAATTTTATGTGGAATGTGGTCACGGGGGTTACTGCCAATCGAGTGGACTCCATGTTAGTGTCGTCTAGGGAAAGATAGTGATCGGGTGCTTACCCCGGGTACTTGAGGTACCGCGGGTCGTGGATGACACGGAAGTTCCCGGATCTGGTGGGTAAAGTGTGCAACCTCTGCAGTGTAAAACTATTGAATAGCCGTGTCCATGGTCAAGGACAGTTGGGTAACCGCTCTTGGGCTCGTCCATGTGTTTACAAACCAGTGTGTGTGTTTGGATAAGTGGGAAGTTCTACATGGGTCAAGTCCAAGGACTTGACATGATTGAGTTGGGTTGGTGCCCACTCTATTTATGTTGATATCTGTAACCTGTCCTCATGGTTACTTGAATTACTTTGATGCATGTCTTGCAAGTTGTTGAACATGTCATTGCACTCAAAACTAGCTTTCTGCAAAATTTACCTATATCATGCATTGTTATATCTGGAACCAAAACATGGGTTGCTTGCGAGTACATTCAAAGTACTCATTGGCTTGCCACTGGTTATTCAATTGACCAGGCATGGAAGAACCGGAGTTCGAAGAAGAGTTCTATGGAGACGAACATGCGAACTAGGACGTTTCCCAGTCAGAATGCCTGTAGGGTTAAGGCATATGGCATGGGTTCTACTTATCGACGAAGATTTCCGATGCTTGTGTTTTATTTGACGTTCAGTCCTTAAGGCTTTATCAATGTAAGACCTGACCATAATGGTCATAATTTGTGTAAGACGGTATGTATGGATGTAAGACTCTTGTTATTCAGCTTCTGTGTGTTCAGTGAGCATTGATCTCTGGGATCACTGTACACGTGCATTCGGTGATCACGACTTATGAGTCGGGTTTCCCACACTTTTGAATCTGGCGTTGACTGCCGCGCTCTTTGGACCGTTGCTTTTAATCTGGCGCTGGTCCTTGGTGCGCCGTGGTTTCCCATTTCCATCCCTGACTTCGGATGTACTTGGGTCGCTAGTGCTGCATCTTGCTAGCCAGCTATCCTCTCCCGCGCAAAATCGGGTCATGAGGCTTGTTAATGCGGGCATTGTTCTTGGCTTTTCTTGACCGAGGTGTCTGGCGAGCCATTCGTCTCGGACGTTGTGTTTGAAGGCTGCTAAGGCTTCGGCGTCCGGACAGTCGACTATTTGGTTCTTTTTAGTAAGGAAACTGTTCCAGAATTTTTGGGCTGACTCTCCGGGCTGTTGAGTTATGTGACTTAGATCGTCTGCATCCGGAGGGCGGACATAGGTCCCCCGAAAATTTGCCCGAAACGCATCCTCGAGCTCTTCCCAGCTTCCAATTGTATTTTCGGGGAGGCTTTTAAGCCAATGCCGAGCTGGCCCTTTGAGCTTGAGGGGTAAGTATTTTATGGCGTGGAGATCATCTCCTCTAGCCATGTGTATGTGGAGGATATAATCCTCAATCCAGACTCCAAGGTCTGTTGTTCCGTCGTATGCCTCTATGTTTACGGGTCTGAATCCCGCTGGGAATTCGTGATCCAGCACCTCATCGGTGAAACACAGGGGGTGTGCGGCGCCCCTATATTTGGGTGTGCCGTGATGTTCAGATATTTGGCGTGTTGCATTGCTTTGAAGAGCTTGCTTTCTCGGCCCATAGATGGACCTAATCGGGCCATCCTTTGATGTGAATCCTTATGCGGATCGCATACCGGCTTGTGTCTGGCGCCCTTCGCGCTCTCTTTTTGCCGTGGGGTGCGTCCATCCACCGGGTGGCCTTCTTACTTTTTGAATGTGGGGGCTCTATGGCGTCCTCATCAAATTCGGCGTAGTTTTCTCTTTGGGTAGCTCTTTGTTCGGTGGTATGCCGCCGATTTGTCTGCGGTGTTGAATACTTTGCTCCATCTGATTTCGAGTGCATCTTCCGCTGTTTTGAGCTTCA
Organism: Aegilops longissima; assembly: GCA_021605205.1. Lineage (NCBI taxonomy): Eukaryota > Viridiplantae > Streptophyta > Magnoliopsida > Poales > Poaceae > Aegilops > Aegilops longissima. Next base: position 412,199,921 of record CM038676.1, on the reverse strand, counting down.
TACCGCTTTTTCAGGCTACGCTGATGGCGATGAGCCTTTTGTGGAGGTTATTCTGCTCCAACAATTTGTCCGGCGTGAGATCGTCCGGACTGTTATCTTCGCCGGGGACGGGTTGTTTATCCAAGTTGTCCTGTTCGGACGGTTGCTAGATAGCATGTTCGTGGTCCACCAGTTCGCCCTGCTCTATGGTTGTGTCTTTGTTGAGGCGGGACTTGGTGCGGCGTTTACGTTGCCGTTTTGGCTGCTTTTTGAGGGATTTATCCTTCGTCGCGTCCCGTTGTTCCTCGTCTTCATTTCCTTTAGGTGTATCCACCATGTATACATCATGGGATGAGGTGGTTGTCCAGCATCCTATAGGCGCTGGTTCATGGTTGTCTCCTACATCGTCGTCCATACCGTCGATGTCTTCGGAGTCTAAATCGAGCACGTCGTATAAGCTTTCGACAGTGGCTACGAAGTGGGTGGTGGGTTGGCGTTGAATTTCTTCGTCGTCCGCATCCCAACCTTCCTGACCGTAGTCCGGCCAGGGCTCTCCGGATGAAGAGAGAGACTTTAATGAATTCAGGATGTCGCCAAAGGGCGAGTGCTGAAAGATGTCCGCGGCAGTGAACTCCATGACTGGCGCCCAATCAGATTCGATTGGCAGGGGCGCGGAGAGTTCGGAGTCCGGAGAGGAGTCCGGCACCTTGGAGTCACGGTCTTCGTAAAGGACAGGGATTGTGTTCGGCTCAAACGCCGTAGAGATTTCAGCCCCCGAGGAGGTGTCCAACCACTCGTCCTCGATCGGGGAATCCGGCTCCGGACTAAGGGTCGGACCGGATGCTGGTGCAGCCTCCAGGGCACTGTTCGGCGGCAGAGCTAGATCATACCCATCGAGGCAGTGTGGCACGCTCGGCTGTGGCTCGAATCCGTTGAAGATCAAGTCTCCGCGGACATCAGCCGTATAGTTCAAACTTCCAAATCTGACCTGATGGCCAAGAGCGTAGCTTTCGATCTGCTCCAGATGGCCAAGTGAATTGGCCCACAGTGCAAAGCCACCGAATACGAAGATCTGTCCGGGGAGAAAAGTCTCACCCTGGACCGCGTCGTTGTTGATGATCAAAGGAGCCATTGGGCCTATAGGTGACGACACAGAGGAACTCTCAATGAAAGCACCAATGTCGGTGTCAAAACCGGCGGATCTCGGGTAGGGGGTCCCGAACTGTGCGTCTAGGCGGATGGTAACAGGAGACAAGGGACACGATGTTTTTACCCAGGTTCGGGCCCTCTCGATGGAGGTAATACCCTACTCCTGCTTGATTAATATTGATGATATGGGTAGTACAAGAGTAGATCTACCACGAGATCAAGGAGGCTAAACCCTAGAAGCTAGCCTATGGTATGATTGTTGTTCGTCCTACGGACTAAGACCCTCCGGTTTATATAGACACCGGATAGGTTAGGGTTACACAGAGTCGGTTACAATGGTATAAGATCTACATATCCGTATAGCCAAGCTTGCCTTCCACGCCAAGGAAAGTCCCATCCGAACACGGGACGAAGTCTTCAATCTTGTATCTTCATAGTCTTGGAGTCCGGCCAAAGATGATAGCTCGGCTATCCGGACACCCCCTAGTCCGGGACTCCCTCAGCCGCCGACCTGACGAATAGCCAGAGTGAGTACTTGGTTTCTTCTATCTCAAGTGGGGGCGCGTCAGCGCACCCACTGGGTGTAGTCCCCGAGATTCGGGCTGGCTGCTGAGCAGCCGGGTCGGATCTTCCCTGACGAATTTTCCCTTACTGCTTTTTTTCCTTTTTCTCCATGCTTGCAGGAGCTAATGCCGACTTGAGGGGGCAGCTAGGCGAGGCCCAGACCGCCCTTCGCGCCAAGGAGGCCGAGATCGTAGCCTTGACCCAGGAACGCGACCGCCTGGCCAAGAGGCTGGCCGACCAGGAGGAGAGCCAAAAGGCGGCCCTGAAGAAGGCGCAGGACAACGAGGCCGCCCTTAAGGCCGAGTTCGAGACCGAGGCGGCGGGTTGGGCTGAAGCAAGGCAAGCACTGAGTGAGGGTTACGGGCGGGTGGAGGATCTGATCGACGGTAGGTCGCCTTCCTCTTTTCACTCCTTTGCTTGCTCCTTGCTCTCTTGTTCATCTTCTGATTTTTGTGCCGTTTCCTTGTTCTTCACGCAGATTACTTCCCCAGCTACTCCGTCGCCGCCAGCCAAGCCAGCGAGGCCCACCGCGAGACGCGCCGGCAAGCAGGGGTTGCGATCGCGCCAGACGCCAGCCGGACGCTCGAGGAGCAGCTTTTGGCGATCCAGGCTCGGCTGCAGCCGGCTCACCGCATGCTTCGTCAGCTTCAGCGTGCCGGTGCGCAAGTGTTGGCCGCTGCCTCGGCGAGGTGATCCCCGCACCCTACCGGACTGCCGATCGGCTGGAGGTTGCGGTTGGCGCTCGAGCACAGAAGGCCTCCGCTGCTCGGTCCGGGCGCCGGCGGGCGCTGGAGTTCGTCCGGGCCTAGTATCCTGGGTTTAGCCTACGCCATCTGAGCACTTGGAGGCAGGAGGCTGATGAGGAGCTGGTGGCGGTGCGGCCGGCTATCATCCAGCGTGCCTCAGCTGTCGCCGAGTACACCGACACCAGCGTTTTCGCTCGTGAAGTGAACGACAGCGGAGTCGCCCAGCCGAAGGAATGGTTCGGGCTGAACTCGGCGGAAAGCGAGGACTCGGCGGAGGAGATTGCTTCCAGCGATGAAGCCAAAGACGACGGGGAGGGGGGCGGTGAAGACGCCGCGCTAGACGGTGAAGCGACCAGCCAGCTTCAGCCTGATCGTGCCTCTAGCAACGAGGCACGCGCGAGCGCGCCGCCTGCCAGGGGTGAAGATCAGGCCGAGACTCGCCAGCCGGCCACTCCTCCAGCCAGCACTGCCGCCTCCGCCGACCTGCCCGACTCGCCTGTTGCTTCGTTGGCTTGATCCGCCGCTCTCACTTTTCTGTTGTTGCTCTTTGAACAAATTTTATTAACTTTGCGCAGTTCCACCCACTGGGGGTGTATTCAGACTATGTTGAATGTCGGCCTTTCAAAGGCTTTTGTGTAAATAAAATTATGCATGTGTTTGGCTTCCATTCGAGTTTGCTTTTTATCCTTAGGCCGTTTCCTTTGCCGCCTTCCCTTGATTGCCGCCTTCCCAAACGAACAGCTGCTCTGCGGTCTATGGCTGGGGAGGAACTTGGCTATTTGTGGGAAGTCAAGTACTTGAGCTTTGTTGGATAGTGGCAGGGTTGATTGGGAAGCCGGCCGGCCGGCTACTCTAGTAGCCGGTCGGCAACGGGAGGAAGCCGGCTTTTGTTATATAAGTTCGTTAGTCCTTAGCCGTTTTTCGTGTGGGCATCCTTTCCTGCCTTTGACTCTTGCCAGCCGGACAGTCGTTTCTTTGAGCTGCGGCTTTTGACAAGAGAGGGCTTGGGTGCCGGCACACTACTTGTCTGACTGCAGGTGGAACTTTGAATATAACTCAAGGCAGCCAGTCCCCGGGCCGACTAGTCGAACCAGGTGCCGGACGAGGGAAAAAAGGTGTAATGACAAAATCATAAGCATGATACTCGTCATTCATAGATAAAAGGTGGCAGTCCCCGAGTGCTCCTCGGGGGGCCCATTGTCTCATACTTAGTACAAAAGGTAGCGTGATACATAATGCATTTTAACTGTAAAATCTTCGGAGGAGGTTGGTTTTCCATGGTCGTTCCGACTCCTTGCGGGAATCATCTCTCTTTCGTGCCTTCGACTTCTGTGCATTGATTAGGTAGTAGGAGTCGTTTCCCAATGCTCTGCTGATGATGAAGGGACCTTCCCAAGGGGCCGAGAGCTTGTGCTGGCCGGCTGTTCGCTGGATCAGCCGGAGCACAAGGTCGCCCTCTTGGAAGGACCTTGGCTTGACCTTCCGGCTATGGTAGCGGCGCAAACCCTGCTGGTAGATGGCAGACCGGCTGAGGGCTAACAGCCGGCTTTCTTCCAGCAGGTCGACGCCGTCTTCTCATGCTTCTTTGGCCTCTGCTTCCGTGTACATGGTCACCCGAGGCGAGTCGAACTCAATGTCTGTTGGGATGACAGCCTCGGCACCATATAAAAGGAAGAAAGGTGTGAAGTCGGTTGACTTGTTTGGGGTAGTGCGCAGACTCCAGAGGACGCCCGGCAGCTCGTCGAGCCAACAGCCGGCCGAGCGCTCCAGCGGCACGACCAGCCAGGGCTTGATGCCGGAAAGGATGAGGCCATTGGCTCGCTCAACTTGGTCGTTTGACTGCGGGTGGGCAACGGACGCTAGGTCCAGTTGGATGCCCTGCGTCGCACAGAAACGTGCCAATGCTCCCTTGGCAAAATTCATGCCATTGTCGGTGATGATGCTGTGTGGCAGGCCGTACCGAGTTGTAATGTCTGCGATGAATGTCACGGCAGTCTGCCCGTTCAGCTTCTTAATCGGCTTTGCTTCGACCCACTTGGTGAATTTATCCAGGGCAACAAGCAAGTGTGTCATGCCGCCGCGCGCCGTCTTGAATGGTCCCACCATGTCCAGTCCCCAGACGGCAAAAGGCTAGGTGAGGGGAATGGTCTTGAGTGCTAAAGTCGGCAGGTGTTGCTTGGAGCCGAAAACTTGGCAGCCTTTGCAGTGCTTGACTAACTCCTTGGCGTCGTCCAAGGAAGTCGGCCAAAAGAATCCATGGCGGAAAGCTTTGGCAACGAGGGATCTTGAGGCTGCGTGGTGGCCGCATTCGCCTTGGTGAATGTCCTTGAGGATTGCTATGCCCTTCTCTGGTTCGACGCAGCGCTGGAAGACTCTAGTGACACTGCGCCTGACGAGCTCTCTGTTGGCAATTGTATATGCGCCGGCTCGGCGTTGGACTTGTCTTGCCGCGATCTCGTCGGCCGGCAGCTCTCTGTTTATCAGGAAGTTGAGGATAGGCTGAGCCCATGATGGAGCTGTGACTTCTTCTATAGCCAACACGGCTACTGCAACCAGGGCGGGTGGGCAGGGTGGTGAAGAGCTGGAGCTGGCTGTCGCCTGTGGTGTTGAAGCAGTCCTCGGGCCGACTACCGTAGTCCCCGGGCCGGGTTCTGAAGTCCCCGGGCCGTGTGCGACTATGGCAGTCCCCGAGCCGCCTATCGAAGTCCCCGGGCCGCCTTCTTGGCTCCCCAAGCCGGATCTGGCTGCGTCGGGGTTAGGCGGCACGAAGATGGAGTCGGATTCTAGAGACGGCTTGATAGACGGCTTGAGGAGGCGTTGGAGAGAGACGCCGGTTGGTATAGCTTGTCGGGTTGAGCCTATCCGTGCCAGGGCATCTGCTTGCTCGTTGTCGGCCCATGGCACATGGAGGAACTCGCATCCTTCGAAGTACCCGCTGATTTGCTGAACGAGGAAGCGGTAGCTCACCATGTTTGCGTCCTTGGCGTCCCAGTCACCAGATTACTGCTGGACCACCAAATCCGAGTCGCCATAGCACAGGATCCGGCGGATGCCGAGCTCTTTGGCTAGCTGGAGTCCGTGTATGAGCGCCTCGTACTTGGCCATGTTGTTGGAGGCGGCAAAGTGAATCTACAACGTGTATCTGAGTTTGTCTCCCTTGGGAGAGGTGAGAATGATGCCGGCTCCCAAGCCGGTGCGCATCTTGGACCCGTCGAAGTGCATCGACCAATGACTGGAGTCGGGAGCCGGCGGCAGGTATTGGGTCTCGGCCTAGTCGACGAGGAAGTCGGCCAATGCTTGCGACTTGATGGCGGTGCGAGGCTGGTAGAAGATCGTGTAGGGAGCCAGCTCAATGGCCCATTTTGCCACCCGGCCGGATGCGTCCCGGCTGCCTATGATCTCGTCGAGCGGGGCGGTGCATACGACCGTGATGGAGTGCTCTTGAAAGTAGGGCTTCAGCTTGTTGGCGGCGAAGTACACGCCATAGCACATCTTCTGGTAATGCGGGTAGTTCTGCTTTGAGGCGGATAGTACTTCGCTTAAGTAGTAGACCGGCCTCTGGACCGGGTGAGCTCGGCCTTCTTCTGGGCGCTGGACCATGATGACGGCGCTGACCACCCGGCTGGTGGTGGCGATATAAAGGAGCATGGGCTCTTTCTCAGTCGGCGCCGCCAAGACAGGCGGCGTGGCAAGCATCTTCTTCAGCTCGTGAAAGGCTTGGTCGGCTTGGTCGTTCCACTCAAAGTGAGTGCTTTTCTTCATCAGTTGGTAGAGGGGGAGAGCCTTTTCTCCCAGCCGGCTGATGAAGTGGTTCAGGGAGGCCAGGCACCTGGTAAACTTCTGGACGTCTCGCAGCTTGGTGGGAGTCTCCATTCTCTCAATGGCCTTGATCTTCACTGGGTTGCATTCAATGCCGCGTTCAGAGACCAGGAAGCCTAGGAGCTGGCCGACTGTCACTCCGAACACGCATTTCTCAGGGTTGAGCTTGATCTGAAACCGGTGCAGGTTCTCAAATGTTTCCTTGAGGTCCTCCAACAAAGTGTTGCACTTCTCCGTCTTCACCATGATATCGTCTACATAGATGTGGGCATTTCTGCCGAGTTGCTTGAGGAGGCATTTCTGCATGCAACGCTCAAAGGTGGCACCGGCATTTCTCAAGCCGAATGTCATAGTCAGGTAACAGAAAGCTCCGAATGGCGTGATGAAGGCGGTCTTCAGGCGGTCGGCCGGGTCCAACTTTATCTGGTGGTAGCCTGAGTAGGCATCCAAGAAACTCAACAACTCGCATCCGGCTGTGGAGTCTATTACTTGATCAATCCTGGGTAAGGCAGAGGGATCTTTGGGGCAAGCTTTGTTGAGGCTTGTGTAATCTATACACATGCGCCATTTGTTATTCTTCTTCAGCACGAGGACCGGGTTGGCGAGCCACTCCGGGAAGAAGACTTCCATGATGAAGCCGGCCGCCAAGAGCAGGGCTATCTCTTCTCCCACAATCATTCTTTTCTCCCCTGACAGTCGGCGGAGGGGATGCTTGACTGGTTTGGCATCTGTTCGGACGTGTAGCTTGTGCTCGGCGAATTCCTTCGGAACACCCGCCATGTCCTTGTGGGACCATGCGAAGATGTCCCAATTCTCACGGAGGAAATCGACGAGCTCGCCTTCCTATTTACTGTCCAGGTTTGCCCCAATGACGGCAAACCTTTCTGGGTGCTCCGAGTCCAGAGGTATCTTCTTTGTTTCCTTGGCTGGCTGGAAAGAACCTTGGGCATCACACTCTTTGGGGTTGGGGGACAGGGCAGGCTGCTTGCCGGACATGGCCACGACTCGGTCCAACATCTTCTTCTCTTCGGCCACTACGAGGGACTCGGCCAGCCGGCTGCTGGCTGCAGCGCACTCGGAGGACTTCTTGTAGTCGCCGGCTATGGTGATGATGCCCTTGGTACTCGGCATCTTCCTCTTGAGGTAGGCATAGTGGGGTATAGCCATGAACTTGGCCAGAGCAGGCCGGCCAAGCAGCGCATGGTAGGGGCTCTCAAGGTCCACCACTTCAAACCAGATTGCTTCTCGGCGGAAGTAATCCTTGTCTCCGAAGAGAACATCTATCTTGATCTTGCCGATTGGTAAATAGGATAGGCCGGGTACAATGCCATGGAACACGGTCCGGCTTGGCATGAGGTGCTTGGCCTTGATGTTCAACTTCTCCATGGTGTCTCGGTACAGGATGTTGATGCTGCTCCCGCCGTCTATCAGTACGCGGGAGAATCGGGCAGCAAGCCTGTCCGTTGCTAGAGTTGCCTCCAAAACCAATGCATAGGAGCCCGGGGGCGGCATCACCTCTGGGTGGTCGGCCCGGCTCCAGCTGATAGGCCTCTCTGACCAGTGCATGTATTTGGGGTTGTTGGAGGCGACCGCGTTGACTTCACGGTGCTGTCGGCGCCGCCTGCGCTGGTCTTCGGGCTGGCTCGTGAAGACGACGTAGGAAGCGTGCTCGTTGGGGAACTCGTCTTGGATGGTTCCGACTGCTGGTCGAGCGGCCGGCTGTTGGGGAGCCGGAGGCGGCTGTCCAGCGTGCGGGCGGCACCAGCCTTCGCCTTTGGTGATTCGGGTGAGCGATGGCACTTCCGGGTTGTATGGTTGGGCGGCTTCGGCGCGGTGTGGAACTTGCATGGGCGTCAAGGATTGCTCATAGGAGAAAGCGGCTGCCAAGCGCCTGCCGCCTTCGGCTTCTTGGGCGCGGCCGCCCTTCAGTTGCTTTCGTCTTGATGGTGGCCACCTGCCGACCGGGCTGGAGGCGGCATTGGGCCTTTGCGCTTGTTGTCGTGCTGGTACGGACGTCGGCTAGAGTCGCCAGCCGGCGTTTTGGGAGCCAGGTTGAGTACCTTCCTGGCGGCGTCTACCCGGAGCTCGATCTTCATTGAGGAGTCGGCGGTGGCGTACTTGTCGGCTATGACAAGTAGCTCGTCGAGGGTAGTCGGCTCGTCGCAGTGGAGCTTGTGCTTGAGGAGGGTGCATTCTCGGCACCCGGCGGTGAAGTACTCTATGGCTTGAACCTCGTGCACCCCCTCGCAGGAGTTGCGGAGCTCGGCCCAACGCGTGAGGTAGTCGCGAGTCGACTTGCTGGGTCCTTGTACGCACAAGGAGAGTTGCCTGGGCTTGGGAGCTCGCTTGTAGGTCCTGGTGAAGTTGCGGATGAAGGCTTCGGTGAAGTCTAGCCAGCTGTTGATGCTGTACGGCTTGAGGCTGTTGAGCCAGGTTCGTGCCGTGCCCTGAAGCATGAGGGGCACATATTTCACGGCAACGCGCCTGTTTCCGTTCGCTATACTGACTGCAGTTGAGTAGTCGATCAGCCAATCCTCCGGCTTCACAGAGCCGTTATACTTGGGAGTGTCTCTTGGGAGCGAGAACCCTTTGGGGAAGGGCTCGTCGCGGATGCGGGTGCCGAAGCAAGGTGGCCCAACATCGTCTTCTTCTTCCAACGCCAGGGCTCGCGCCAGGCGGTCGATCCGGTGGCGGGCGTCGTTTTCGCTGACTCCTTCGCGGCGGCCGACTCGGCCGCTGAGAGTCGGATGTGTGACAGGCGGCGGGGTGGGATATCTTTCCCCGCGAGGTGGAGGAGGGGGCGGGTTGCCTCGCCGTTCCACGGCTCGAGGGCGGCCTTCTGCGTCGCGCTCGATGGAGATCCGGGTCCGGCTGCGGCTGGCAGCCGGCTCCTTTTCTTGCCGTGCGCGGGCGTTGCCCGCAGTCGGCGTGCGTGATGTTGCGCAGTGCTCTCGGCGCGGGGGAGGGCTTTCGGCACGGGCGCTGTCTTCTTGCCGCTCTACGGCCGTGCTGATCAGTTGCTGGATACGCCTAGCCATGTAGGGAAGCTCATCGGGCCCTAGCCCGTTCAGCTCTTCTACGGCCGCCTGGGCGGCGCTCAGTTTCTCGAGGGGCATGGCGTAGACGGGGTGGTCCACTCCCAGCATGTCGGCGATGGCTGCTCCGTGTTTCTTGATAATGCCGAGTCGGCTTGGCCCTTCGGGAGGCGGCGCGGTCGAGTTCGCGCTGGTGGGCCTCGGTGAGGCGTCTCAGGGAGGCTATCCTCCGGCCCTCCGCGTGGAGGGCGAGGCGGCGTGCCTCCAGCGCCTCGGCGTCGGCGTCAGGCGGGAGAGGGGCGGACAGGTCGTGTGACGCTGCTTGCAGGGCGTCGTGGGCGTTCTCACCCGAGGGGCCGCCATGACTGATGACCAGCACCTCGGTGATGGCGCTGCCATAGCTGTCGGCTTGCGGGAGCGGGTCGTCGAAGATGACGACATTGGTGGGGAAGGCGTCGAGCAATGCCGTGTCGGAGTCGACAAGCATCGGGTCGGTGGAGCCAACCGACTCCAAGTCCACAGCGGGCTCCCTGGAGACGTGGAGTTGGTCGAGGAGGCTGACGAGGTGGCTCTCGAGGCAGCCGGTGCTCGCGTCGGATGCGGGCTCGTCGGAGATGCGGGCCTCGCCAAGAAGGTCGGCGAGGCAGCCCGCCGCGCAGGCGTCAGCGACGCCTTGCAGCGCGTCGGGGCAAGCGCCATCGGGCGTGCCGAGCTGGCTATGCCCGCGGGGGAGGAAGAGGGTTCCCGTCCAGAACAGGTCTCCGGACGACGGTGCACCTAGCACCACGGTGGCGCCAAATGTTGGGTGGTAGGTGCGACATATGTCAACGGGTGGCTAATCATATTGGGAGCCAATAAGACGTCGCCGGTGCCTGGAAACGGGATGAGGCGAAGACATGCACGCCGGTGAATCTTACCCAGTTTCGGGGCTCTCCGTGGAGATAACACCCCTACTGCTGCTCTGCGGGGTCTCCGCATGATCACTAGATGAACAAGTGGCTACAAGAGGCTCCTTGAGCTGTTCGGTGAGAGGAAGAAGAAGGGCACGACTAGCTCTCCTCTTCACTCTATGTGGTGTCTAAAACTTTTAGAGATCAACCCTTTGCATGGGTGCCCTGGGGGGTTTATATAGGCCTACCCCCCAGGGGTACAATGGTAATCCGGCTAGGCGTGGGCCCTAGCCGTCAGTGTCTTCGTCCGCCGGCTTCTCTGCCGGTCGCTGGGGCCCGCCGACCGGTGGGTCCCACCGGCTGTCGGCTTCCTGGTCGACAAGCTGGCCCCACCGTTAAGGGTCTTGTCGGGGGCTGGTTAGTGTTGCCTGAATCCTGATGACGAGGGCTTTGTCGGGGTAAGCATGGCTGTAGTGCCGCCGCCTTGGCGGCGATCACTGTAGCCTCACTTCGTCTTGTCTCCTTAATGAGGCGCTTCCTTCAAGGAGGAACAAGCCGGCTATGGGGAGCGGCCATATCTCGAGCCGACCAGGGGAGGCCGAGCCGCCCGGGCATCTCTCGACGAGAGGGCCCGCCGCTGTGGTAGTCTGACAGACTGTCGTGGGTGGCGTCCTGATCAACATAGCAATGATGTCGCTACGGACGGGTTATGGCTGCCCGTCGGGCCTTAGCCAGCAGCGCTCCGGGATGCGGGGGTGGCAGGCTTCACTGTAGCCACGCCCCGTCTCATCACCATTATGTGGGTGTAGATTCTGAGGGTGCGGCCTTGGCCGCCTGCGGGGTGGCCAGCTCCTTGGAGTCGGCCTTCTCGTGGCCGGCTCCTTGGAGTCGGCCCTCTGGTAGCCGGCTCCTTGGAAGCCGGCCCTTTCGTGCCTTTCTTCTATGGGTCTTGGGGCCAGACCGCCTCCTGACAGCCGGCCTGAATGACAGCCGGCCGAGGGAAGGCAGGCCAACGTCTTGGATGTTGGATGGCTTGATTGGCTTGCAATTTTTTCAGAAGCCCCAGGGGGAGCCGGCTAGGCTACCCGTGGTCATTTACTCCGACAATAGGTGTCCAATGCCTCTTGGGAGAAACAAGCGTTGCGAAGAACTGTCCGGCGGCGCCTGTGATTCATGGCACTCTACACCTCGGAATTGGTGGCGGACAGTCTGTCCGCATCCTCTGTCGAGCGTCCGACGCACGCCTCATGTTCGCCGCTCGACGGACTGGCTTTGGAGCCTGGCTGGTGGAGGCGCGATTGGCAATCTCTCCGGATATAGTCTGGCGAGCCCTCTTTTTCCTAAAAAAATGAGAGCACGGGCGTTAGTACGCATCGTAAGAATAATACCTTGGAATAAAGCGGCGTGCCTTATTGCTGCGCCGGTGCCTCGGCCCGGACTGCGTGTCTCTTTAGCCTGCTTGCCCTCGCGGTCCCTTGTTGGCTAGTCGCCGCAGGCTCGGCATTCCGCCTCGAGATCCTCCCCTGCGAAACACCATTGGTATACGGTGATAAAAAATAAGCACAGATGGATCATCTTCGAAGTATTAGGACCTCGATCTCGATTACTTGTGAGGCGGGGAGCAGTCCAGGATAATCGGCTGTAATAGCCACCAAGGCGTTGTCGATGCTCAGTTGGTAAAATACCCCATCGATCAGCTCCATAGATATGTCTGAATCCTCTTGGGAGGCCGGATCGAGGGACCGTTCCGGATCCTCGGGTTGTGGAGGAGGGCTGTTTATATCCTTTACGGCCCGGCGCAATTCCTGCGTCGAAATCACAAGATAAGGTACTTGACTATGGGAATATGGAACTGATGGGCAAAAAGAAGTGTCCGCTTACCCAGCTTGGAGGATTGTACATAGAAAATCCGCCATGAGAATTGACGCGGAGGAATTTCTCCTCTTCTCCCTTGTACAATGCGGACAAGATCTTCGTCAGAGCGGCAACCGATTCCGGCCCCTTACGGCCGCAGCGGGTGGCATCATCCTCCCCGTTGAAATCCCACATGGGATGGCCTCTATACTGAAGCGGTTGCACCCCCCGCACAATGCATGTGGCCATGACCTCGATCATGGTTAGTCCGGAATGAGCTAACAGCCTTATCCGGCTCATCAGATAAAGAATGTCCTTGTCATTTTCCTTCTGAGGGCTCCGTGGACGCCAGCTCAGGCGCTTCTTCAAGGGAGCATTATTGAACTAAGGGAGGCCGATCCGAACAGGGTCCGGCAGGGGGACATGTTCTATATAAAACCATTTTGAAGGCCAGTCTTCGGACGCCTTCTTTGGGGTTCCGGATAGATATCCGGTCCCGGCGATGCGCCATAGTTCGGCTCCGCCCACTTGATATATCGACCCCTCCTGAGCGGGGCAAAAGGCAGAACAACTTCTTCCACAGCGCGAAATGAGCCTCGATGCCCAAAAATAGCTCGCAAAGGGCTACGAAGCCCGCAATATGCAATATGGAGGCAGGCGTAAGGTTGTACAACTAGAGGCCGTAGAACTCCTGGAGCCCCCGGAGAAACGGATGAATTGGAAATCTGAGCCCTCTTATCAAATAAGGGGCAAGGCATACCCGTTCTCCTTCGGAGGGATTTGGGACGCTCTCCTCTTGCTCTCCACCATTATAGATGGCAAGCCCGGCTCGAACCGGGACCATGTAGGCTGGGGGGAGAAACCCCTTGGCTTGGAGCGTCACTAGCTCGCTGTGCGGGACGGAGCATCTCTCCCAACCTCCAGGATGAGGGCTGGGAGGGCGAGAGGAGGAGCTGCGTCGACTGGCCATGATGGAATGGGTCTCTGTCGGATGCGCTCCGATGAATGCTCGCGAAGGGAAGATGGTGTGATTCGGATCTAAATCCTCGTCTCTTTTATAGGCAGCTCATTTGCGAAGCTAGGGGGGTAAATGAAAAAACACCCTGGCTTTTCGCATTCATTTGACACGTGGAAGATGTCCATTATTGGGTGCGGAAGCCAAGGAGCGCAACATTCACCAGAAGCCGGACACTATTCAACAGGTATATGGAATTTGGAGAAGAACCCGCCTTGCAATGCCGAAGACAAATCTGCGCGCCGGACTCATCGTCATTGAAGCCTGGTTTAGGGGCTACTGAGGGAGTCCCGGATTAGGGGGTGTCCGGATAGCCGAAGTATAACCTTTGGCCGGACTCCTGGACTATGAAGATACAAGATTGAAGACTTTGTACCGTGTCCGGATGGGACTTTCCTTGGCGTGGAAGGCAAGCTTGGCGATACGGATATGTAGATCTCCTTCCATTGTAACCGACTCTATGTAACCCTAGCCCTCTCTGGTGTCTATATAAACCGGAGGGTTTTAGTCCGTAGGACAAACAACAATCATACCATAGGCTAGCTTCTAGGGTTTAGCCTCTCTGATCTCGTGGTAGATCTACACTTGTACTACCCATATCATGAATATTAATCAAGCAGGAGTAGGGTTTTACCTCCATCGAGAGGGCCCGAACCTGGGTAAAAACATCGTGTCCCTTGTCTCCTGTTACCATCCGTCTAGACGCACAGTTCGGGACCCCCTACCCGAGATCCGCCGGTTTTGACACCGACTGGGTCCTCGGACAGCCGGACTATATACTTTAGTCGGACTGTTGGACTATGAATATACAAGATTGAAGACTTCGTCCCGTGTCCGGATGGGACTCTCCATGGCGTGGAAGGCAAGCTTGGCAATACGGATATGTAGATCTCCTCCCTTGTAACCGACTCTGTGTAACCCTAGCCCCCTCCGGTGTCTATATAAACCAGAGGGTTTAGTCCGTAGGACAACAACAATCATACCATAGGCTAGCTTCTAGGGTTTAGCCTCTATGATCTCGTGGTAGATCAACTATTGTAATACTCATATCATCAAGATCAATCAAGCAGGAAGTAGGGTATTACCTCCATCGAGAGGGCCCGAACCTGGGTAAACATAGTGTCCCCCGCCTCCTGTTACCATCCGCCTTAGACGCACAGTTCGGGACCCCCTACCCGAGATCCGCCGGTTTTGACACCGACATTGGTGCTTTCATTGAGAGTTCCACTGTGCCGCCATCATAAGGAAGGATGGCTCGTCTCGTGGTCAGGGAGAACATCACCTCTAAGGGAGCTCTGGCTATAGGCCAATCTCTCCGACTAGGCGGCTTCATCATGACCGCCCGTTCGGCTGTTGCGCCGACGATGACTTCTCGGGTAATCGAAAACAACCTCCATGTCGGCTCGGAACTTGCTGAGCAGATGAATCCAATGGAGCTCTCTTCTCTAAACAAGCTCTTGGATCGCATCGCCGCTTTGGGAGTCGCTACGGACTATGATCGGATTGGGCTTAAACCCGACCAAAGGGAGATTAACTCTCCGCCGGTCACCCATCCGATAGCGGTGGTGGAGGAAAAATGCGGCGATTCTTCCTCTATCTTGGGGACAAACTATGTCCGAATTCCCGAGCTCTCCGAGCCGGATACCCGTTTACGGGAGGACAATGCTCAAACCCTGAACCTAGAATCAGGCAGCAGGCCAGACCTATTAGGCAACATCCCGGAGCCCGAACTTCCAAGATCGGAAACTCCTCTGCCCCTGGGTCTCAGATTGGTTCAGGGTTCGGACTCAAATCCACCCACCCACCCAGATATATGCGATCTTTCCCACATTAGGAAAGAGCCCCAGGAGACAGTACATCACTATTGGGCCAGATTCCTCCTTGTAATGAACAAGGTCAAGGACTGTCGTGAGGAAGACGCAATTTCATTGTTTTGCAATAATTGCACGGACAAGGGAATCCTCAACGCCATAAACTGTCGTGACATAGCACACTTCGCTGACTTGTCGGCCGTAGTACAGAAGTACTGTGCGATGGAAAGCGCCTAGAAAACCCAAACAAAATTTTGGGATAATCCGGCCCTGACAAAACGCCCAGGCAAAGCCCACTACAGGGCGTGGAACCGTATTGGAGGGATGGCTTAATGGGCGATGCAAAATTCACAGTACAGTGGATACCATACCAACACACAGCCTTAGAGCATGTTGGGTACTCCGGCAGGTGGCCAAGAGCGGTGAGGATCTCCGCATCAAAAATACCGCAGTGCATTATCCCGTGGATAACAACAATACAGTATTGACAGTCTTCGAGACCTTCGCCTCAAATAATAGGCGTAAGCGAGCACTCCCCAGCCTTGCCGAAGTCTGCCACGTGGCAGCAATAAATCCATGGAGCGACACGGCTATCACCTTCCATGCCAGTTATGAACCTAAATCCCGAATAGCCCGAGCACCAGCCGCCTTGGTCCTCAGTCCAATTGTGGATGGCTTTCGGCTTACTGAAGTGCTCATGGACGGCGATAGCAGATTAAACCTCATTTATGAGGAGACCCTTCAAAAAAGGAAATAGACAGAAACCGCATTCACCAAAGCAACACGACCTTCAGAGGAATTATCCCTAGTCGGGAGGCACGATGCGCTGGGAAAATCACACTAGATGTGGTATTCGGCATGCTGGAGAATTATAGGTCCGAAGAAATTACATTCCAAGTGGCCCAGTTCAATAGCGGATACCACGTCCTTCTAGGGCGGGAGGCATTCACGATCTTCCAAGCCATACCCCATTACGGGTGCATGAAGCTCAAAATGCCCGGGCCCAACGGAATCATCACTCTAGCTAGTGATCCGGACATAGCACTCCGCGCTGAAAACAAAACAGCCGCACTGGCGCTCCACAGTGGACAGGGACGACGTGATACTCGACAAAAGATCCAAGTCCACCTCTTTTAAACCAGCAGATGAAATAGTCAAATTCGAAGTCCACCCAACGAACCCTACAAAAACAGCATCCATCGGGCCATAGTTAAACCTCGTTGTAGACGCCGCACTACGGGAGTTCCTGCGCGAGAATTGGGACATATTCGCCTGGCATCCTTCAGACATGCCAGGAATCCCACGTAGGCTGGCCGAGCATAGCCTTAATATTCTAAAGGGATTCAAGCCGGTCAAGCAGACTCTTCGGCGTTTCTCTGAACCTAAGCGACAAGCTACGGGAGAGGAGCTAGCCAAGTTACTGGAGGCCGGATTCATTACAGAAATAAAACATCCGGACTGGCTAGCAAACCTGGTGATGGTACCAAAGAAGGATAAATCCTGGCGCCTATGTGTCGATTTCAAGGACCTTAACAAGGCTTGCCCCAAGGATCCCTTCCCCCTCCCCCGCAAAGATCAAATTATCGACTCTACTGCAGGACACGACTCATTGTGTTTCCTCGACGCATACTTCGGATACCATCAAGTTAAGATGGCGGAGTCGGACCAAGCCGCAACGGCATTTATCACCCCATACGTCCCCTTCTGTTCCAACACCATGCCTTTCGGGCTTAAGAACGCCGGCGCAACGTATCAACGCATGATTCAGACATGTCTGGAAAAACAGATCGGCAAAACAGTGGAGGCATATGTAGACGATGTGGTCGTTAAAACCAGACACGTCGAATCCTTAATAGACGACTTGAGGCTCACGTTCGACAATCTCCGAACATACGACATCAAGCTCAATCCGGAAAAATGCATTTTCGGCGTGCCCGCCGGAAAGCTCCTGGGCTTCATCGTCTCAAGTAGAGGAGTTGAAGCAAATACGGCTAAAATACGAGCTTTGTCATAGTTGGCTACCCCAACTGACCCAAAGCAAATCCAGAAGTTAACTGGATGCATGGCGGCCCTAAGCCGCTTTATCTCTCGATTACGAGAAAAGGCATTACCCCTTTATCACCTTCTTCGGTGCACCGAACACTTCGACTGGACGGACGCGGCCACGGCCGGATTGGAAGAAATAAAAGCCATCCTGGCCACCAACCCAATCTTGGCCGCGCCAAATGTCGGCGAACCAATGTTGTTATATATAGCGGCAACTCACCAAGTTGTAAGCGTAGTGCTCGTCATCGAACGAGAGACGGACGGACATAAATTCCCACTTCAAAAGTCGGTATATTATGTATCCACCGTCCTCACTCCATGCAAATCACGGTATCCACATTATCAAAAGATAGCATACGCAGTATTTATGGCATCCCGGAAATTACGACACTACTTTCAAAATTACGGTGGCCTCGAAAGTACCACTCAATGACATAATTAACAACCGCGATGCCATGGGCCGGATTGCCAAATGGGCTATCGAGCTCCCCCCGTTCGACATAACATATAGACCACGGCGAGCCATTAAGTCGCAAGTACTGGCCGATTTTGTGGCCGAGTGGACAGAAGCCGAACTCCCTATAGAATACGGCGCGTACTCCAATTGGATCATGCACTTCGACGGCTCTAAAATGCTGGCTGGTCTAGGGGCTGGCGTCGTCCTGACGTCCCCCACCGGAGATACAGTCCAATACGTACTCCAAATACTATATACAAACTCCAACAACGCAGCCGAATACGAGGCATTGTTGCATGGTCTCAGGATGGTAGTTTCCATGGGCATTCAATGCCTGGAGGTGTGTGGGGACTCGAATCTCGCAATATCTCAAATAAATGGAGACTTCGACGCCAAGGATCCGAAAATGGCGGCTTATCGCAACGCCGTCCTCAAAATGTCAACTCGGTTCGAGGGGCTTGAATTCCACCATGTGGCTCGAGAAAACAATCAGGTGGTGGATATCCTCACCCATATCGGCGCTAAGCGCGACCCTGTCCTACCTAACATCTTCTTGGAAAGGCCGTTTAAGCCATCCGTGGTATGGGAAGGGGACACCGGTAACAATAGTCCGGACCCGACCACAACACCAGATACCGAACACTCTGACACAATCGGAGGCTCCACCACCAAAATAACACCTTCAGCCCACGTGATAATGGCCGTCATCGCCCCGTGGATAGAACCATTCCTGGCCTACCTAACTAGGCAGGAACTACCCGAGGACCAAAATGAGGCACGCTGCATAGTGCGGCGGTCTAAAGCCTACAAGGTCCACGAGGGAGAGCTTTATAAGGAAAGCACTACCGGAGTCCTTCAAAGGTGCATCTCTGAAGAGGAAGGGTGGAAGCTTTTGGCAGAAATCCATGCTGGACTCGGCGGCCACCACGCCGCAGCCCGGGCCCTTGTAAGCAAGGCCTTCCGTACAGGTTTCTATTGGCCGACGGCCTGAGCAGACGCACAGGACCTTGTTCAACGTTGCATCGGTTGCCAGCTTTTTGCAAACCAAATCCATATGTCGCCTACCGCTCTCCAAACAATCCCCATTACTTGGCCCTTTGCGGTCGGGGGGCTTGATATGGTCGGACCCCTCAAAGGGGGAAGCCATAAGAAAAAATACTTACTGGTCATGGTGGATAAATTCACCAAATGAACCGGTGATAGACTTCATATCCGGGGTTGTACACCGTTATAGCGTCCCCCACAGCATCATCACCGGTAATGCCTCGAACTTCACAGCCGACGAGGTAAAACTTTGGTGCAACAACATGGGCATCAAGCTCGATTATGCTTCTGTCTATCACCCACAAACTAACGGCCAAGTTGAGCGAGCAAATGGTCTTATCATGTGCGGCATTAAACCCAGATTAGTGCGGTCCTTAAAGGAATCAAACACGCACTGGGTAGATGAGCTCGATTCTGTACTATGGGGGCTGTGGACCACGCCGAATCGTACTACCGGATACACACCATTTTTATGGTGTCCGGCGCAGAGGCGGTACTACCCTGCGACATAATTCATGACTCACCTCGAGTGTGCATGTATGAAGAAAAAGAGGCCGAGCTTGATCGGCGGGGACAGTTGGGCATACGGAGGAGGAGCGTGACGTGGCAAAAGCCTGCTCCGCATTCTATCAGCAACAGGCTAGAAGGTACCAAAGCAAAGATGTACGGGCCAAAACCTATAACGTTGGCGAAGTCGTTCTACGCCTACTGGAGAAGAAAAAGAGCAAGCTCAAGCCCAAATGGGAAGGTCCCTTCATTATTGACCAAGTTCTGACCGGTGGAGCGTACCGTCTGCGGGATGCATTGGACAATCGACTCGAGCCAAACCCATGGAACGCAGCCAGACTCCGAAGGTTCTACGCCTAGTGCCGGACTCTATGTTCATCTCCCTACCTCTGTCAATTTTTTACATATCAATTATCTGTCTTTTATCTCTTTCTTTTTGCATTTTTCTTCAAAGCCTTAAAAGGCTCAATTGTGTCTCGACTACACAATCTTGACACGCTAACTGCGCTCATTATACCCGGGGGCTTCTTATACAGAAGCTTGATATAACTATTCTCCGGGCTCTATGCCCCATACATGTGTTATTCTTCCACATGTACCTTTTTTCGCCATTATATGCATCCATATGACTTAAATTTTGGCCAAGCTGGGTTGACTGACTATTGTGTTTATGCCCTATGTTCCCGTTAATTCGGCTAGGGTATAAGGGGAGCACCTCTACGATTGTTACTGCCAGGTCACCCGGATGTGTACCTCAGACTGGGTGAAGCCGAAAGCTAGCGTTCTTAAGGGAATACTCGGTCGGTGAACAAAAGATGACTTTTATTTATTTTTACATGCCCCCAGATGTTTATAGCCTACGTCTCTTTTCGCAGTTCGGACATGCACATTAGGGCATGCGTACCCAGGGAAAGGAACCCTTAACGGAACTATTCTCTCTGGAAGATGTTTCTTACTATCCATGTATTATAACATAGCTAGTTGGGTACTTATGCATTCAAGCACTTATGACCCCTACGCTTTGGTTTCCACGCTACCCGGTTTTACATAACTGAGCGGGTATTCGGATACACTCCGGACTATCGGGTCCAGAGGTCGAAGCGAAAAGGTCCGCCATGACAAATGATTTACAATCCGGCTAGGGCAAAATATATGTCACTTGAAGTATACAGTCACTTAGACTGAATAAATTCTTCTTCTATACCATCCAACAGGCTGTCTAGCCTACAATCCTGTTGGGAATACTTTGCGGATAATTCTACTTGGTCATACACCAAACTGACGGGGATCTCCTTCCCATCGGGCCCCACAGGTCCGACCTCGGCCATGTGGTTTGGGTCAGCCTTGGTATATCGCGTCTTCACCATGGCCCAGGCTTCCCTTGCACCTTGTCGGCAGGCTGATATCTTCCATAATCGGAAGTGCCGCCGCGCTCCCTTGAGCTTCTCTATAAGCTCCCCCATGCCTCCTAGCAGGGAGGCAGATGGCCACAAGGCTTGGGAAATACCCTGCATCACCTGCCAAACTTGTTCGTGCAGTTGTGAGAGCTTTGGTAGAAGATCACCCGCAGACCCGGGCATCTCCTCTGCGGGACGACCCGTCAGCATACCAGCAGACATCAATCTGTTAGCCGGCTTCTTCGCCGAACCCTTTCAAAGGTTCGTTCAAGCACTTACTAAAAATGCCGTGTCGAAGCCGCTTATTCTCCTTCACGGAGTCAGCAAGCTGGGCCCGAACATCCTTCAGTTCCATGCCCAGCTGGATATTGGCGTCTAGGAGATCGTTTTTCTCCTGCCTAACCCGCGCCAGCATGCGCTCGCCAACATTTAGCTATCGATTAGCACGTTGCGCATCCCCCGGCGCGGCCTTCGGATTCACTCCTGAATCATCTGCAACATCTATTGTTAGATTTGCATGCATGTCACATACTACATGGTACATGTCATTCTTTGCAATGGAAACAAGTGTTACCAGAGGGGGCCTTCTTGGACTCCTTCAATGCGGCAACTGCGGACCGTAGCTGGGCTTTGCACTCTTCCAGCTCTTGAGACAATTGGGTATTCTTCTATGTAAGAACCTGCACAAATAAGATCCTTAAATCAGTTGTGTCAACTGTTTCAAGTCTCAGGGGCTACTGATATATATAATCATCAGATTTTCTTACCCGCATATCCTTTACATACTGGTCAGTGGCTCTTGCAAGACCATTTTGAGCGGCACGGATGTATGTGTCTCCTGAGTTGAAGGCATCAAACGCCTCTTGGGAGAAACAAACGTCACGGAGTACGGCCCGGCGACGCCTGTGATTCATGGCGCTCTCCACTTCAGAATTTGTAGTGGATAATCTATTCGCATCCTCCGTAGGAGGAGCATCCAGCGTTCGTCCCATGTTAGCTTCCGCCTCTACGTCCGGCCCTGGAGCCCGACTGGTGGAGGCGTGATCGGCAACCTCTTCGGATATAGTCCGGTGAGCGTTTTTCCTACTAGGAAACGTGGACGTTATTATATTTTAAAAGACGACAACCACGGAGCGAGGTTCTGTATCATACCTCTGCGACGGCATCTCAGTCCTGACCGCCTTCCTTTTTAGCCTACCCGGCTTCGGTGCCCCTTGTTGGCAAGTCACTGCGGGTTCGGCATGGCGTCCCGAGGGCCTTCCCTGTAAGACACCATATGTGTACGGTAGGTGAAGTGCAAAAAAGGGATCCTTCTCGGAAGTTGGGAATCCGGCTTTACTTACATGCGATGCAGGGAGTAGCCCAGGATAGTCGGATATGATGGCCACCATGGCATCATCGCAGCTCAATTAATAGAATGTCCTGTCGATCAGCTCCAAAAATATGTCCGGATCCTCTTCGAGTCTGGGATCGAGGGCCCGGTCAGGGTCCTCCGGTTGTGGAGGTGGGCTGTTGATCTCCCTTACAGCTTTTCACAGTTCCTGCCATGAAACAGCAAGGTAAGTACTTATGATGAAGAATGCGGGAAGGCCGGGAGTAAAAAGTGACAGCTCACCCAGCTTGGAGGGTTGTACATGGAGAATCCGTCCCGTGGCTTAATGTGGAGAAACTCCTCTTCCTCTCCCTTGTACAAATCGGACAGAATTCCTGCTAGAGCAGCAACTGAGTCCGGTCCCTTACGTCCGCAGCAGGTGGCGTCATCTTCCCCGTTAAAGTGCCACTTGGGGTGTCCTCGATATTGAAGTGGCTGTACCCCCCGCATTATACATATTGACATAACTTCGATTATTGTCAGTCTTGATTGAGCCAGCACTTTTATCCGGCCCATCAGGTAAAGGACTTCTCCGTTATCTTCCTCCTGAGGGCTCCGAGGGCGCCAGCTGCGGCACATCTTCAGGGGAGCGTTGTCAAACTCAAGGAGGCCCATCCGAATAGGGTCCGGAAGTGGGACGTCCTCCATATAAAACCACTCCGAAGGCCAGTCCTCGGATGTCTTCTTCGGAGTACCGGACAGTTATCCGGTCCCGGCGATGCGCCATATTTCGGCTCCGCCCACTTGATACAGTGACCCCTCCTGTGTACGGGGTACGAGGTAGAATAGCCTCTTCCATAGCTCGAAATGAGCTTCGCAGCCCAGAAACAGCTCGCAAAGGGCGACATAGCCAGCAATATGTAATATGGAGGCGGGAGTGAAATTATGCAGCTGGAGGACATAGAACTCCAGGAGCTCGCGGAGGAACGGATGAATTGGAAATCCAAGCCCTCTTAATAAGTAAGGGACGAGGCATACCCGCTCCCCCATGGATGGGCTGGGAAAGATCTCCGCTTGTTCCCCGTCGTTATAGGAGGCGAGTCCGGCTCGAACGGGGACCATATACACTGGAGGGAGAAACCCCTGGGTCTGTAACTCTACTAATTGGTTGTGGGGGATGGAACACTTCTTCCAATTGCCGGGCTTAGGGCTACGGGAGCGAGAGGAGGAGCTGCGACGACCAGCCATGTTGGAATGGATTTCTTCCAGGCACGCTCTAATGGATACTCGCTGTGGGAGGATGGTGTGATCTGGATATGAGAATCCCCGTCTCTTTAATAGATGATTTACCCACGTGGCTAGCGTGGCAATTGTAAAAAAGCCCTGACTTCTCGCATTCGCTCGACGCGGAGGATATCCATTATTAGGCGCAGAATCCAAGGAGTGCAACATTTATGGGAAGCCGGACACTACTCAAACAAGTATTCAGAATTTGGATAAGAACCCGCCTTGCAATGCCTAAGACAATCTACGCGCCGGACTCATCGTCATTGAAGCCTGGTTCAGGGGCTACTGAGGGAGTCCTGGATTTGGGGGTCCTAGGACAGCCAGACTATATACTTTAGCCGGACTGTTGGACTATGAAGATACAAGATTGAAGACTTCATCCCATGTCCGGATGGGACTCTCCTTGGCGTGGAACGCAAGCTTGGAAATACGAATATGTAGATCTCCTCCCTTGTAACCGACTCTGTGTAACCCTAGCCCCCTCCGGTGTCTATATAAACCGGAGGGTTTAGTCCGTAGGACAACAACAATCATACCATAGGCTAGCTTCTAGGGTTTAGCCTCTACGATCTCGTGGTAGATCAACTCTTGTAATACTCATGTAATCAAGATCAATCAAGCAAGAAGTAAGGTATTACCTCCATCGAGAGGGCCCGAACCTGGGTAAACATCGTGTCCCCCGCCTCCTGTTACCATCCGCCTTAGACGCACAGTTCGGGACCCCCTACCCGAGATTCGCCGGTTTTGACACCGACAGTGGCCACGAGGCAGGGAGGCGCGGCTGACCCCTGGGTGCGCCCCCACCCTCGTGGGCCCCTCGTGGCTCCCCTGACCGACTTCTTTCGCCTATATATGTCCATATACCCTAAAAACATCGAGGGACAGAATAGATCGGGAGTTCCACCGCCGCAAGCCTCTATAGCCATCGAAAACCAATCTAGACCCGTTCTGGCACCCTGCCAGAGGGGGAATCCCTCACCGGTGGCCATCTTCATCATCCCGGCGCTCTCCATGATGAGGAGGGAGTAGTTCACCCTCGGGGCTGAGGGTATGTACCAGTAGCTATGTGTTTGAGATCTCTCTCTCTCTCTCTCTCTCTCTCTCTCGTGTTCTTGAGATGGTACGATCTTGATGTACCACGAGCTTTGCTATTATAGTTGGCTCTTATGATGTTTCTCCCCCTCTACTCTCTTGTAATGGATTGAGTTTTCCCTTTGAAGTTATCTTATCGGGTTGAGTCTTTAAGGATTTGAGAACACTTGATGTATGTCTTGCATGTGCTTATCTGTGGTGACAATGGGATATTCACGTGATCCACTTGATGTATGTTTTGGTGATCAACTTGCGGGTTCCGTTTGTAAACTTATGCATAGGGGTTGGCACACGTTTTCGTCTTGACTCTCCGGTGGAAACTTTGGGGCACTCTTTGAAGTTCTATGTGTTGGTTGAATAGATGAATCTAAGATTGTTTGATGCATATCATATAATCATACCCACGGATACTTGAGGTGGCATTGGAGTATCTAGGTGACATTAGGGTTTTGGTTGATTTGCGTCTTAAGGTTTTATTCTAGTACGAACTCTATGATAGATCGATCCGAATGAATAACTTTTGAGGTGGTTTCATACCCTACAATAATCTCTTCGTTTGTTCTCCGCTATTAGGGACTTCGGAGTGACTCTTTGTTGCATGTTGAGGGATAGTTATATGATCCAATTATGTTATTATTGATGAGATAACTTGCACTAGTGAAAGTATGAACCCTAGGCCTTGTTTCCTAGCATTGCAATACCATTTTCTCTCACTTTTATCATTAGTTACCTTGCTGTTTTTATATTTTCAGATTACAAAAACCCATATCTGCCATCTATATTGCACTTGTATCACCATCTCTTCGCCGAACTAGTGCACCTATACAATTTACCATTGTATTGGGTGTGCTGGGGACACAAGAGACTCTTTGTTATTTGGTTTCAGGGTTGTTTGAGAGAGACCATCTTCATCCTATGCCTCCCACGGATTGATAAAACTTAGGTCACCCACTTGAGGGAAACTTGCTAATGTCCTACAAACCTCTACACTTGGAGGCCCAACAACGTCTACAAGAAGAAGGCTGCGTAGTAGACATCAAGCAATTTCTGGCGCCGTTGCCGGAGAGGTTAGTGCTTGAAGGTATATCTTTAGATCTTGCAATCGAATCTTTTAGTTTCTTGTTTTATCGCTAGTTTAATTTATAAAATAAAACTACAAAAAATGGAATGGATGGTGCCTCATATGCTTCATCTTTTTAATATCTTTCATGAGAATAAGGATTCCGATAATTGTGCTAAATTGCTAGAGGAAGAATGCATTAGAATGTTTGGCACTAAATCTCTGAATGATGAGCATGATTGCAATGTTGTTAGTATGAACTCTTTGAATATCCATAGTACTAATGATGATTGCACTAGTCATGATGAAAATGTCTCTTATAAGCATGTCAATTTCTGTGGAGTGCATAGAGCTTGCAAGTACACACCAAATAGGGAAAATAGATTTTGCAAGAGGCATAAGTATTTGGAAACTAAATGGTTGCAAGAAAGTCTAGATGTTTGTGCTGAGAATTTAAACTTTCTTTGCCGTCCTTGTGAACTTTGCAATGAACATGATCATTTCAATACCCAATGCAAATTGTTTCATGATCGTATTGTGTCCAAAAATTGTGATGACTTGATTTCCCTTGCACATTATAATGAACTTAGTTTGCTTTTGGGTTATGAAGAAATGAAACGTATAACTAAGGATCTTCCAGAATTTGTCCTTGATAAAGTTCTTGATTTTGATCTAGAAAAAAAAAATTATGTATTGTGCGGTGAATTGCATTGAAAATCCTTATATTGCCAATTACATAGAGACAAGAAAACAAATAGAAGATGAATAGAATAGTAACGAAAGGGAAGAGACTTCCGAATATCCTCGTATTATTTCTTATGATGAATCAGGTAACGAGGAGGAGCCTTCTATTCAACCAATCTCATCAATAAGGAGCTCAAAAAAGAGGGTTAAACCCATACATGATGTGAAGAAGAAAAATAAAAGACGGAGGAGCAAAGGTAGAAAGGTATCCCTCCCAATTGATGTTGCTCCTATTACTCATTGTGATGATGATAATTGCTATACTATTGGTGCTATCCATACTATTAATGATGAGAGTGATTATGCTTATGATATGAAAAGGCCCAAGCTTGGGGATGATATGTTTGATGAGAATGACATGTTTGAGAATATATTTGCTGCAATTAATGTTTGTCCCAAGCTTGGGGATGCTATGTTTAATGAATATGATATGTTTAGCCTCTCAAGTTTTGATGAGCAAATTTGTTATGATGATAGCATGCCTCCTACTTATGATGATTATATTGATGAAAGTGGGTTTGGAAGAGTGTCAACTTTAGGAAGTAATGATCCCAATATTTTGGAGGATGTTGAATCTTATTGTGATAATTTTGCAAGTGGATTTGGAAGGTCATGACTTTATTTTGTAATGATTCCACTATCTTGGAAGAGGTTTCAATTGATTATAATGAGAACAAAGTTGCTACTTATGATGATTATTGTGATGATACTTATGCTATAAAAAGTAGTGATGATTATATTTGTAAAACTTGTCATGATTATGATTACCCTTTTCTGAACATTACTCTTTTAATATGGAAACAATGTATAGTATTAGAGTTTCTTATGATACTCCTACTATTCCGAATGAGAAGAATTTTTCTTATGTGGAGAGTAGTAAATTTTCTATGCTTGTAGATCATGAAAAGAATGCTTTAGGTGTTTGTTGAATTCATTCATGATGCTACTGAAAATTATTATGAGGGAGGAATATATTCTTGTAGGAATTGCAATAATATCAAGTTTCCTCTCTATGTGCTTAAAGTTTTTAAGTTATGCTTGTTTTGCCTTCCTATGCTAGTTGATTATTGTTCCCATAAGTTGTTTGCTCATAAAATCCCTATGCATAGGAAGTGGGTTATTCTTAAATGTGCTAGTCATATTCTTCATGATGCTCTCTTTATGTTTCAAGTCTTATCTTTTATGTGAGCATCATTGAAATCATCATGCCTAGCTAGGGGCGTTAAACGTTAGCACTTGTTGGGAGGCAACCCAATTTTATTTTTGTTCTTTGCTTTTTGTTCCTGTTTAGTAATAAATAATCTATCTAGCCTCTGGTAAGATGTGGTTTTATGTTTTAATTAGTGTTTGTGCCAAGTAGAACCTTTGGGAAGACTTGGGTGAAGTCTTTATGATCATGCTGTATAAAAACAGAAACTTTAGCGCTCACGAGATGTGCTGCAATTTTTTACTAGAGAGCGCTTTTAGGTTGATTATTTTTGCAGATGATTAATAGACAAATTACTAAGGTCCACCAATTTATTTTAGAATTTTTGGATTTCCATAAGTATACGTTTGATACAGATTACTACAGACTGTTCTGTTTTTGACAGATTCTGTTTTCTATGTGTTGTTTGCTTATTTTGATGAATCTATGAGTAGTACGGAGGGTATGAACCATAGAGAAGTTGGAATATAGTAGATATTACACCAATATGAATTTAGAATGATTTCACAACAATACCTAAGTGGTGATTTATTTTCTTATACTAAGGGAGCTTACGAGTTTTCTGTTGAGTTTTGTGTTATGAAGTTTTCAAGTTTTGGGTAAAGATTCGATGGACTATGGAATAAGGAGTGGAAAGAGCCTAAGCTTGGGGATTCCCAAGGCACCCCAAGGTAATATTCAAGGACAACCAAGAGCCTAAGCTTGGGGATGCCCGGAAGGCATCCCCTCTTTCGTCTTCGTTCATCGGTAACTTTACTTGGAGCTATATTTTTATTCACCACATGATATGTGTTTTGCTTGGAGCGTCAATTTATTTTGTTAGAATTTGCTTGCTGTTATTTAGGAAAATGTTTTGCATCTTTTATTTCAATAAAAGTGTCATTGATAGCCTTTACTATGCCTATTTTACAAGTCTTCATGTTGCTGTTTGAAAACAGAAAGTTTACAGCTGTTGCAAAAATTCCCTAGAAAAGTCAGAATGTGATAAAATGTTGAAACATTAATAATATCTGATAAATTTACTACAGTGGGAATTTTCTTTCTTAATTTTTGGAGCTAGGGAAGTATGGATCTTGCTGCATTCTTTAGAGACTGTCCTGTTTAGGCAGATTGCTGTTATGTCTGCATTGTTTGCATATGTTTGCTTCTTTAATGATTCCATTTGAGGATAGGACTATTAAATATGAAGAGGCATTTAGTATGAAATTTTGAATAATAATTTTAGTTATTTGCTACAGTATAGTATGATAAGGCTTTTGCATTGGTTTATACTAACTTATCTCACAAGTCCTTGTTGAGTTTTGTGTGTATGAAGCTTTTGAGATTTAGGGAGACCGTGATATGAGAGGAATTAAGGAGACACAAAAGCTCAAGCTTGGGGATGCCCAAAGCATCCCAAGATAATATTTCAAGAAGTCTCAAGCGTCTAAGCTTGGGGATGCCCCGGTTGGCATCCCACCTTTCTTCTTCAACAACTATCGGTTAGTATTGGTTGATCCTAAGTTTTTGCTTTCACGTGATGTTTGCTATTCTTAGAATGTCATTTTATTTTCTTTTGCTTGCTTTTTGAATAAAATATCAAGATCTTAAATTCTTAAATGAGAGAGAGTCTTCACATAGCTACATAATTATTTAACTACTCATTGATCTTCACTTATATCTTTTTGGAGTAGATTGTCATTTACTCGTGTGCTTCACTTATATCCTATGAGTAAATAGTTGAATGAGCGAATATCGTAATTATGAAATTATATATATTGCGTATGCTTACCCCATGGGGAGTAATGACTTCACATATAAGAAGTAGAGGTGGTAAATCTATTGAAGGTTAGCAAAAATTGTATTGGTCACTTGAACAATTCATGAAAGAATATTGTGGGAAGAGAGATTTCACATATAAATATACTATCTTGGACATCTTTTGTAATTGTGATCACTCATTAAAATATGACATGCTAAAAGGTTGATGTTGGACAAGGAAGACAACGTAATGTGTTATGTTTTCTTATATCCGAAATAAAGTATATTGTCATGGTTCATTCAACATGTCGAGCTTGCCTTTCGCCCTCATGCTAGCCAAACTCTTTGCACCAAGTAGAGATACTACTTGTGCTTCCAAACATCCCTTAAACCAGTATTGCCATGAGAGTCCACCATACCTACCTATGGATTGAGTAAGATCCTTCAAGTAAGTTGTCATCGGTGCATGCAATAGAAATTGCTCTCTAAATATGTATGATCTATTAGTGTGGAGAAAATAAGCTTTATACGATCTTGTGATGTGGAAGCAATAAAAGCGACAGACTGCATAATAAAGGTCCCTATCACAAGTGGCAAAATAAAGTGACGTTCTGTCGCATTAAGATTTTGTGCATCCAACTATAAAAGTGCATGACAACCTCTGCTTCCCTCTGCGAAGGGCCTATCTTTTATTCTTGTCATATACCTTATGCAAGAGTCATGGTGATCTTCACCTTTCCTTTTTACATTTTATCCTTTGGCAAGCACATTGTGTTGGAAAGATCACGATATATATATATATATATATATATATATATATATATATATATATATATATATATATATATATATCCAATTGGATGTAAGGCATCATGAACTATTATTGTTGACATTACCCTTGAGGTAAAAGGTTGGGAGGCGAATCTATAAGCCCCTATCTTTCTCTGTGTCTGATTAAAACTTTGAACCCATAAATATCGCGTGAGTGTTAGCAATTATGAAAGACTAAATGATAGTTGAGTATGTGAAGTTTGCTAAATCAAAGCTCTGACATAGACTCTTCCCGAAAAAAAGATGAATTGTAATTGTTTGATGACTAATAACACCGTTTGTTAGTTTTCAAGAAAGTTTATGATCTATACTTTAACATGTGAATAGTTTGTTACTTGATCATGAAACATTTTGAGCTACTGTTATGACATATGATGATGCTAGAAAAAGTGACTGAAATTATCATTGATCAAACTTGTGCACCTGCTAGCATTCACACTTCATAATTTTTCTCTTTTATCATTTACCTACTCGAGGACGAGCAGGAATTAAGCTTGGGGATGCTGATACGTCTCCAACGTATCTATAATTTATGAAGTATTCATGCTATTATATTATCTGTTTTGGATGTTTATGGGCTTTACTAAACACATTTGTATTATTTTTGGGACTAACCTATTACCCGGAGGCCCAGCCCAAATTGTTGTTTTCTTGCCTATTTCAGTGTTTCGAAGAAAAGGAATATCAAATGGAGTCCAACGGAATGAAACCTTCGGTAGAGTTATTTTTGGAACGGAAGCAATCCAGGAGACTTGGAATAGACGTCAGGGAAGCTTCGAGGTGGCCACGAGGCAGGGAGGCGCGCCTGCCCCCCTGGGCGCGCCCCCACCCTCGTGGGCCCCTCGTGGCTCCCCTGACCGACTTCTTTCGCCTATATATGCCCATATACCCTAAAAACATCAAGGGACATAATAGATCGGGATTTCCGCCGCCGCAAGCCTCTGTAGCCACCGAAAACCAATCTAGACCCTTTTCGACACCCTGCCGGAGGGGGAATCCCTCACCGGTGGCCATCTTCATCATCCCGGCGCTCTCCATGACGAGGAGGCAGTAGTTCACCCTCGAGGCTGAGGGTATGTACTAGTAGCTATGTGTTTGATCTCTCTCTCTCGTGTTCTTGAGATGGTACGATCTTGATGTACCGCGAGCTTTGCTATTATAGTTGGATCTTATGATGTTTCTCGCCCTCTATTCTCTTGTAATGGATTGAGTTTTCCCTTTGACGTTATCTTATCGGATTGAGTCTTTAAGGATTTGAGAACACTTGATGTATGTCTTGCATGTGCTTATCTGTGGTGACAATGGGATATTCATATGATCCACTTGATGTATGTTTTGGTGATCAACTTGCGGGTTCCGTTTGTGAACTTATGCATAGGGGTTGGCACACGTTTTCGTCTTGACTCTCCGATAGAAACTTTGGGGCACTCTTTGAAGTTCTATGTGTTGGTTGAATAGATGAATCTGAGATTGTTTGATGCATATCGTATAATCATACCCACGGATACTTGAGCTGACATTGGAGTATCTAGGTGAAATTAGGGTTTTGGTTGATTTGCGTCTGAAGGTGTTATTCTAGTACGAATTCTATGATAGATCGATCCGAAAGAATAACTTTGAGGTGGTTTCGTACCCTACAATAATCTCTTCGTTTGTTGTCCGCTATTAGTGACTTTGAAGTGACTCTTTGTTGCATGTTGAGGGATAGTTATATGATCCAATTATGTTATTATTGATGAGAGAACTTGCACTAGTGAAAGTATGAACCCTAGGCCTTGTTTCCTAGCATTGCAATACCGTTTTCGCTCACTTTTATCATTAGTTACCTTGCTGTTTTTATATTTTCAGATTACAAAAACCTATATCTACCATCTATATTGCAATTGTATCACCATCTCTTCGCCGAACTAGTGCACCTATACAATTTACCATTGTATTGGGTGTGCTGGGGACACAAGAGACTCTTTGTTATTCGGTTGCAGGGTTGTTTGAGAGAGACCATCTTCATCCTACGCCTCCCACGGATTGATAAACCTTAGGTCACCCACTTGAGGGAAACTTGCCATTGTCCTACAAACCTCTGCACTTGGAGGCCCAACAACGTCTACAAGAAGAAGGTTGCGTAGTAGACATCCATGATTGGCAAGCCATATAAAATAAATGGATCTTCCAGAAGAAGACTGACGCTGACGGTAATGTTACTGTCTACAAAGCTCGACTTGTTGCGAAAGGTTTTCGACAAGTTCAAGCAGTTGACTACGATGAAACTTTCTCACCCGTAGCGATGCTTAAGTCCGTCCGAACCATGTTAGCAATTGCCGCATTTTATGATTATGAAATTTGGCCAATGGATGTAAAGACTGCGTTCCTGAATGGATTTCTGGAAGAAGAGTTGTATATGATGAAACCTGAAGGTTTTATCAATCCAAAGGATGCTAACAAAGTGTGCAAGCTACAACGATCTGTCTATGGACTAGTGCAAGCATCTCGGAGTTGGAATAAATGTTTTGATAGTGTGATCAAAGCATATGGTTTTATAGACTTTTGGAGAAGCCTGTATTTACAAGAAAGTGAGTGGGAGCTCTGTAGCATTTCTAATATTATATGTGGATGACATATTGTTGATTGGAAATGATATCGAATTTCTGGATAGCATAAAAGAATACTTGAATAAGAGTTTTTCAATGAAAGACCTCGGTGAAGCTTCTTATATATTGGGCATCAAGATTTATAGAGATAGATCAAGACGCCTAATTGGACTTTCACAAATGAAAGTGCAACTATCCCTAGGTGGTTTTGGTAATTCCTAACAACATATAGCTCATTGAGCTAATGCTATTTCAAGATTAATATTTCAGGAAAGCTCAATGATTGGCATGGCATGGATGAGAAAAGTGGACCCCTCAAAATGCTAAGGACAAAAGGATTGGCTCAAGCTCAAAGCTCAAGACTCTACATTTTCTATTTTAGTGATCCAAGATCACATTTAGTCTATAGGAAAAGCCAATACTATCAAGGAGGGATGAGGTGTTGCTTAATGAGGCTCTTGCTCAAAATGCTTAGTGGTATGCTCCAAAGCCCTCAACTACTTTCTCACATCCACATATGACCTAAACCAAAAGTCAAACTTGGCCCCACCGATTCTTTCTATCCGGCGCCA
The DNA here is from genome assembly GCA_021605205.1 of Aegilops longissima. Lineage (NCBI taxonomy): Eukaryota > Viridiplantae > Streptophyta > Magnoliopsida > Poales > Poaceae > Aegilops > Aegilops longissima. The sequence continues at coordinate 412,167,175 of CM038676.1, read as the reverse complement.
CCGAGTTCAGATGTCATAGCCACTGCCACAAACTCTAGGCAAATCAGTCTCACCGATGGGGATCTCGGTCTCGCCGAGATGGGATTGTAATCTCTCTGTTTCCCGTCGTAACGTTTCGGTCCCACCGAGATGAGCGATCGGTCCCACCGAGATTGCAATGTAAACTCTCTGTTTCCCTTTCGTAACATTTCGGTCTCACCGAAATGAGCGAATCGGTCCCACCGAGTTTACCTGACCAACTCTCTTGTTAGCTTATTACCAAAATCGGTCTCACCGATTTTGTGTAATGGGTCTCACCGATATTATGTTATGCCCTCACCCTAACCATATCGGTTCTACCGAGTTGCATGTCGGTCCCACCGAAAATCCTAACGGTTACTAGATTTGTTGAATCAGTTCGACCGAGTTTATCAATTCGGTCCCACCGAGATTGGCAAGTTCTGTGTAACGGTTGGAATTTGTGTGGAGGCTATATATATCCCCTCCACCTCCTCTTCATTCGTGGAGAGAGCAATCAGAACGAACCTACACTTCCAACTTACCTTTTCTGAGAGAGAACCACCTACACTTGTGTTGAGGCCAGGATATTCCATTCCTACCATATGAATCTTGATCTCTAGCCTTCCCCAAGTTGCTTTCAACTCAAATCTTCTTTCCACCAAATCCATATCCTGTGAGAGAGAGTTGTTGTGTTGGGGAGACTATCATTTGAAGCACAAGAGCAAGGAGTTCATCATCAACACACCATTTGTTACTTCTTGGAGAGTGGTGTCTCCTAGATTGGCTAGGTGTCACTTGGGAGCCTCTGACAAGATTGTGGAGTTGAACCAAGGAGTTTGAAAGGGCAAGGAGATCGCCTACTTCGTGGAGATCTACCACTAGTGAGGCAAGTCCTTCATGGGCGACGGCCATGGTGGGATAGACAAGGTTGCTTCTTCGTGGACCCTTCGTGGGTGGAGCCCTCCGTGGACTTGCGCAGCCATTACCCTTCGTGAGTTGAAGTATCCATCAACGTGGATGTACGATAGCACCACCTATTGGAACCAAGACAAAAACATATGTGTCTCCTATCGCGTTTGAATCCTCCAAACCCTTCCCTTTACATTCTTGCAAGTTGCATGCTTTACTTTCCGCTGCTCATATACTCTTTGCATGCTTGCTTGAATTGTGGTAAGATTGCTTGACTTGTCCAAAGTTGCTAAAATCTGCCAAGAACTAAAATTGGGAAAAGGATAGATTTTTATTTGGTCAAGTAGTCTAATCACCCCCCCCCTCTAGACATACTTTCGATCCTACAAGTGGTATCAGAGCTTTGGTCTCCATTTGCTTTGATTTCCATAGCTTTTGGTAGTCATAGCGTTGGTTTCACAACCTAGGAGAGTATGGCGTCTAGCGAGGGAAACTACCACCGTAGAGGTCCTTACTTTGATGGTACTAATTTTGCTAGTTGGAAGCATAAGATGAAAATGCATATTCTTGGACATAACCCCGCCGTATGGGCTACTGTGTGTATTGGCTTGCAAGGTGAATTCTTTGATGGGAGAGAACCGAACCGTGAAGCTACCGCGGAAGAGTTGAAGATGTTGCAATATAATGCTCAAGCTTGTGATATCCTCTTCAACGGATTGTGCCCCGAAGAATTCAACAAAATCAGCCGTCTTGAGAATGCAAAGGAAATTTGGGATACTTTGATTGATATGGACGAAGGTACCGACTACGTCAAGGAATCCAAGTTGGATGTGCTTCAAAGTCAGCTTGACAAGTTCAAAATGAAGGATGGTGATGGTGTTGCTGAAATGTACTCTAGGCTTTCTCTTATCACAAATGAGATCGCCGGCTTAGGAAGTGAAAGAGATGACCGACAAATTCATCATCAAAAATATCCTAAGAGCTTTGGACAGAAAATATGATACCGTATGCACATTGATCCAAATGATGCCCAATTACAAAGATCTCAAGCCAACGGAAGTCATTGGAAGAATTGTTGCTCATGAGATGTCACTCAAGGATAAGGAGGAGCTCCATAACAAGTCAAGTGGTGCTTACAAAGCCTCATGTGAAGCTCCCACATCATCAAGTGAGAAACAAACCTTCAATGAAGAATTGAGCCTAATGGTGAAGAACTTCAACAAGTTCTACAAGAGCAGAAGCAAAGAGAGAAGTTCCAAGTCAAGGTCCTACAATGACAAAAGATCTTCTAGTCGAGAGCTAAATTGCTACAATTGTGGAAGACCCGGACACTATTCCAATGAGTGTATGACACCCTACAAGAGAAGAGAAGATTCTCCATAAAGAAGAAGTAGAAGAGAAGAATCACCATCAAGAGAGAGAAGGAGTAGAGATGATCGTTATGAATGAAGAACATCCCAGAGAAGCAAGGATTTGGAAAGGAAGGACAAGTCATCAAGGAGCTACACAAAACGAAGACATCAAGCTCATGTTGGTTAGTGGGTATCCGGTTCCGACTCCGACAATCAATCCGAGAGAAGCTATCACTCCGACTCCGAATATAATCAAGATGAAGGTGTTGCCGGTCTAGCACTTGTGTCAACCAACTCCTACGACATATTTGATTCACCAAATGAAGGACTTGGAAGATGCTTCATGGCTAAATGCCCAAAGGTATCACACCCCGAGTATGTTGATTTCAATAGTGATGAAGATGACTTGTTAAGTGATGATGATTTACTTGTTGACAACTCTAGTGATGAATACTATGATGAAACGTCAATTAATCATGCTAATCAAGAGAAAACGAATGACAATGATAAGGAGAAGATTGAGTTGCTAACTAAAGAACTAAACACTCTTAAGTTAGCTCATGAAACTATCTTAGGAGATCATCGAGAACTTTTAAGGACTCATGAGAAATTACGTTTTGAAAAGCTCAACTTTGAGCAAGAGCATGAGTTATTAAAGGCAATCAATGATGATCTTCTCAAGAAAAGTTCTTCTTATATTGCCAAGCATTTACTCTTATCCACTTACATGCCTCAAGTCAAGTCTAGTAACAAGAACAAGAAAGATTCTTCCTCTAGTAGTAACAATAATCATGCAAAATCCAATGTTGTTGCTTTTAGTAGTTCTCTTGATTCCACTAATGATTCTCTTCGCCAAGTTACACTTGAGCAAGAAATAGCTTATTGAAGGGAATTATAGAGAAAGGTGTTTACAAGAGCCTTGCCGGGAGTAAGCAATTCGAGGAAATTGTACGCAAGGAAGGAAGGCACCGGAAGAACCAAGGTGTTGGTTTTGAACGAAAGGTCAATGCCAATGGAGTTGAGTGGGAAGAAGATCAATACCCCAAGACGAAGTTTGTTCCTCAACAAGAGAAGTATGATCCTACTTCTTTCAAAGGGACACAAGCTCAATATGATCTTCCACCACAAGACCACAAGCAAAAAGGCAAGGATAAGCTTCAAGAGGAAATTGATGCATTTGAAGAAGCACCTGAGGCCTTGGTCAAGTGGGTTCCCAAGACTACATCAAGTTCTACTTCATCAAGTACGACTACAACTCCAAGGATTCCCATCAAGATGGTGTGGATCCAGAACAAGAAGAACTAGAGAGTTCTTGAGGGTGACTCCGCCAACATACTTCACTCTTATCATTTTGGCAAGAACAAGTGCAATCAACTTCCACATCTTGCACTAGTTCAAGGAGTCACAAACCCTCTTGTTGGTAAGACAAGGGACAAGGTAACCTAATGCTTTCATAGACATCATCTTGTGTGTGCATCACTCTATGTCTATGGATATCCTTGTTTGTTCCTTGTGGGACTAACCCGTGTAGGTATTGAAAGTGCAACTCACTCCAAAGGATTGCTTCAAATGATCTACATCAACATTGAGCATCCACATCTTCGACACCTACATGAAGTCATCATCGACAAAACCCAAGGTTAATTCATCCCTCTTAGGGGGGATCTCACATCTAGGGGGAGCTTTACTCTAAGAATTGAGCTAAAGCAACTCTAATGGTGTGAACACAACAATGCTTTATGTAAAAGTGGTAACCCCACTTGTGCTTAAACGATGAGTGTGACCTATGATCAAATGTTCTCATTTGACTCCTTAGTCAATATACTCATATATGGATGACCTAGTCATCGCCAATTGCTTGATAGATGCTAGAATTGGTTGTGCATGCTTTGTCACATATTTCGTTTGCTATTTTATTGTGTGAGCATGTTGGTTGCATAATTTACTCATTCAAGGACATCCACTTGTTTTTTTGATTGTTTGGTTCCTTTTCTTTTGCCAAGTGGATGGACAAGAATGCCTAAGAACCCTCTCTAGCTAACTAGGCTTTTCTTGTCTCAAACTCTATTCATGCTACATCACAAAGTTTGATCAAGTTAGATTCGAACCACTCTGTGTGAGGAGCACTCGGAGTCCCCAATTCGTCATAGACATAAACTTCCAAAACTTCTTTATGCGTTTTGGTCACCGATTCATCCATTTCGGTCATACCGAGGTCACTAAGTCAATCTAGGTTTTCAATCTCGGTGCAACCGATTTGAACTTTTCGGTCACACCAAGTTGCAGTAACTGCTTGCAGTTATGCATCTCGGTGCCACCGACTTGTTCCACTTGGTCACACCGATAGGGTCAGGCTATATATATCCCCGGGCCAAAATTTGGAAAATTTTCCGAACCCCTTCGCCCGCGCTCAGCCTGCTCTGCCTCCCTGGTTGTCCGGATCATCCTCCTCATCGCCAGCTGCCTCCCGCCGCTGGTCTCCGCCGCCTTCAACGGAAATTGTCTCCGCCGTTGCCGCCGTAGCAGGTCTGAGGGAGTCTTGGATTAGGGGGTATCCGGACAGCCCGAGCACCAACCGCATTGGTCCTCAGTCCAATTGTGGACGGCTTTCGAATCACCAAAGTGCTCATGGACGGCGGCAGCGGATTAAACCTCATCTATGAGGAAACCCTTCAAAAAATGGAAATAGACTGGAACCGAATCGAGCGAAGCAGCACAACCTTTAGAGGAATAATCCCCAGTCGGGAAGCGCGCTGTGCAGGGAAAATCACACTAGATGTGGTGTTCGGCACGCCGGAGAACTATAGGTCCGAAGAGATTACGTTCCAAGTGGCTCCGTTCAGTAGCGGATACCACGCCCTTTTAGGGCGGGAGGCGTTCACGATCTTCCAAGCCAAACCCCATTACGGGTACATGAAGCTCAAAATGCCCGGACCCAACGGAATCATCACTCTCGCTAGTGATCCGGACAAAGCACTCCGCGCCAAAAACAAGACAGCCGCACTGGCCCTCGAGGCATTATCCGAAGCCCTTGCGGCCGAGGAATTGACTGCGCTGCACTCCACGGTGGACAGGGATGACGTGATACTCGATAAGAGATCCAAGTCCACCTCCTTTAAACCAGCGGATGAAATAGTCAAATTCCAAGTCCATCCAACGGACCCTACAAAAACAGCCTCCGTCGGGGCACAGTTAAACCCCGCCGTGGACGCCGCACTACGAGAGTTCCTGCGCGATAACTGGGAAATTTTTGCCTAGCATCCTTCAGATATGTCAGGAATCTAACGCAGGCTGGCCGAGCACAGCCTCAATATTCTAAAGGGATTCAAGTCGGTCAAGCAGGCTCTTCGGTGTTTCTCTAAACCTAAGAGACAAGCTATGGGAGAGGAGCTAGCCAAGTTATTAGAGGCCGGATTCATTAGAGAAATAAAACACCCGGACTGGCTAGCAAACCTGGTGATGGTACCAAAGAAGGACAAATCCTGGCGCTTGCATCTCGATTTCAAGGACCTTAGCAAGGCTTACCCAAAGGATCCCTTCCCCCTCCCCCGCATCGACCAAATTGTCGATGCTACCGCAGGACACGATTCATTGTGTTTCCTCGACGCATACTCCGGCGACCACCAAATTAAGATGGCGGAACCCGACCAAGCCGCAACGGCATTCATCACACCTTACGGCCCTTTTTGTTTCAACACAATGCCTTTTGGGCTCAAAAACGCCGGCGCAACATATCAGCGCATGATTCAGACATGTCTGGAGAACCATATCGGCAAAACAGTGGAGGCATACATAGATGATGTGGTTGTCAAAACCAAACACGTCGAGTCTATAATAGACGACTAGAGGCTCACATTCGACAACCTCCGAACATACGACATTAAGCTCAATCCGGAAAAATGCGTTTTCGGCGTACCAGCCAGAAAGCTCATGGGCTTCATTGTATCCAGCAGAGGAATTGAAGCAAATCTGGCCAAGATCCGAGCTCTGTCACAGTTGGATATCCCAACGGACCTCAAATAAATCCAGAAGTTAACCGGATGTGTGGCGGCTCTAAGCCGCTTTATCTCCCGCCTGGGAGAAAAGGCATTACCCCTTTATCGCCTCCTACGGCGCACCAACACTTCGAGTGGACGGATGCTGCCACAGCCGGATTGGAAGAAATAAAAGCCATACTGGCAACCAACCCAATCCTGGCCGTGCCAAACATCGGCGAACCAATGCTGTTGTACATTGCGGCAACTCATCAAGTTGTAAGTGCAGTGCTCGTTGTCGAACGAGAAACAGACGGACATAAATCCCCCTTCAAAAACCGGTATATTATGTATCCACTGTCCTCACTCCGTGCAAGTCACGGTACCCGCATTATCAAAAGATAGCATACGCGGTATTCATGGCATCCCGGAAGCTGCGACACTACTTTCAATAGTGTTCAATTACAGTAGCTTCGGAAGTGTCACTTAATGATATTCTAAACAACTGCGGCGCCACGGGCCGGATTGCCAAATGGGCCATTGAGCTCCTCCCGTTCGACATAACGTACAAGCCGCGGCGAGCCATTAAGTCGCAAGTATTGGCCGACTTCGTCGCCGAATGGACGGAAGCCGATCTCCCTAAAGAGTACGGTGCATACTCCAATTGGATCATGCACTTCGACGGCTCCAAGATGCTGGCTGGTCTGGGGGCTGATGTTGATCTGACGTCCCCAAATGGAGATACAGTTCAATACGTACTCCAGATAATGTATACAGACTCCAACAACGCAGCCGAATACGAAGCCCTTTTACATGGTCTCCGGATGGCAGTATCCATGGGCATCCAACGCCTGCAGGTGCGGGGGGATTCGAACCTCGCAATATCCCAAATAAATGGAGACTTTGATGCCAAGGATCCGAAAATGGCGGCCTATTGCAACGCCGTCCTTAATATGTCAGCTAGGTTCGAGGGGCTCGAATTTCACCATGTGGCCCGGGAAAACAATCAGGCGGCAGACGTCCTCACACGCATCGGTGCAGAACGCGATGCGGTCCCCCCAACATCTTTTTGGAGAGGTTGTTTAAGCCATCCGTAGTATGGGAAGGGGACACCGGTTACAATAGTCCGGACCCGGCCACAACGCCCGATACCGAGCACTTTGACATAATTGGAGGATTTGCCACCGAAATAACACCTTCAGCCCACGTAATAATTGCCATCATCGCCCCATGGACAGAACCATTCCTGGCCTACTTAACTAGGCAGGAACTCCCCGAGGACCAAAATGAGGCACGCTGCATAGTGCGGCGATCTAAAGCCTATAGGGTCCATGAGGGAGAGCTTTATAAGAAAAGCACCACTGGAGTACTTCAAAGGTGCATCTCCGAAGAGGAAGGGCGGAAGCTTCTGGCAGAAATTCATGCCGGACTCGGCGGCCACCACGCTGCAGCCCGGGCCCTTGTGAGAAAGGCCTTCCGTACAGGTTTTTACTGGCCGACGGCCCGGGCAGATGCACAGGACTTGGTCCAACGCTGCGTTGGTTGCCAACTGTTTGCAAACCAAAGCCATATGCCACCCACCACCCTCCACACAATCCCCATTACCTGGCCCTTTGCGGTCTAGGGGCCTGACATGGTTGGACCCCTTAAAGGGGGAACCCAAAAGAAAAAATACTTGCTGGTCATGGTGGATAAATTCACCAAATGGATAGAAGCCAAACCTGTTAAAACGGCTGAATCCGGACCAGTGATAGACTTCATATCCGGGGTTGTACACCGTTACAGCGTCCCCCACAGCATCATCACTGACAACGGCACGAACTTCACTGCCGATGAGGTAAAACTCTGGTGCAAAAACATGGGCATTAAGCTCGATTATGCTTCTGTCTATCACCCACAAATTAATGGTCAAGTGGAGCGAGCAAACGGTCTTATCATGAGAAGCATTAAACCCAGATTAGTGCGATCCCTAAAGGAATCTAATACGCACTGGGTAGAGGAGCTCGACTCCGTACTCTGGGGGCAGCGGACCACGCCGAATCGCACTACCACACACACCCTTCTTTATGGTGTACGGAGCAGAGGCGGTCCTGCCCTGCGACATAATTCATGACTCACCTCGATTGCGCATGTACGAAGAAAGAGAAGCCGAGCTCGATCGGCAGGACAGTCTGGACACCCTGGAGGAGGAGCGCGACGTGGCAAAAGCCCGTTCCGCATTCTATCAACAACAGGCTCGAAGATACCAAAGCAGAGAAGTACGGGCCAAAACATACAACGTTGGAGAACTCATTCTACGCCTGCCAGAGAAGAAAAAGACCAAGCTCAAGCCCAAATGGGAAGGTCCCTTCATCATTTACCAAGTTCTGGCCGGCGGGGCGTACGGTCTGCGAGATACGTCGGATAACCGACGAGATGCAGCTAGGCTCCGAAGATTCTACGCCTAAGGACGGACTGTGTGTTCGTCTCCTTCCTCTGTCCATTTTTTGCATATACATTATCTGTCCTTTATTTCTCTCCTTCTTCTTTTATTTTTCCCGATGCCTTCAAGGGATAACTTGTGCCTTGCTTGCACACCATTGACGCGCTAGTCGCGCTCATTATACCTGGGGGCTTCTTACACAGAAGCTTACTTATTTATCCGGGCTTCATGCCCAGCACATGTGGCATCCTTCCGCATGTACCTTTTCTTTGCCATTATATGCATCGATATGATTTAAGTTTTGGCCAAGCTGGGTTGCCTGGCTCTTGTATTTATGCCCTACGTTCCTGTTAATTCGGCTAGGGCATAAGGGGAGCACCTCTGTGATTGTTACTGCCGGGTTAGCCGGATGTGTACCTCAGACTGGGTGAAGCCGAAAGCGAGCGTTCTTAAGGGAATATTCGGTCAGTGAACAAAAGATGATTTTTTATTTTTCCATATGTGCCCCCAGATGTTTTTTCATGCGGCTCTTTTTGCAGTCCGGACATGCACTTTAGGGCATGCGTACCCAGGGAAAGGAACCCCTAACGGAACTATTCTCCCTGGAAGTTGTTTCTTACTAACCATGTAATATAACATAACTAGTTGGGCACTTGTCTGTTCAAGCACTAATGACCCCTACGCCTGGTTTCCATGCATGCCCCTATTCTTACATAACCGAGAGGGTATTCGGATACACTCCGGACTGTAACTCTTGGCCTATTAACGGCCCGTGGTGAAACTGGCCCGTAATGAACAGTGTATCACTTTACACCCATTAACGGCCCGTGGTGAAACTGGCCCGTAATGAACAGTGTATCACTTTATACCCATTAACGGCCCGTTATTCCGTTGGGCCGTTTCCAGCCCATGTTATCTTTCGGCCTTCTCAGAGCCCATTTATTCTTGGGCTCATTTCCAGCATTCGTTTACTTACGGCCCATTACTGTCATTTTCTGCTTGTGGGCCAAATTCAGCCCGTGGTTACAGTCGGCCTGTTTGTGGTCAGTTAATACGTTGGGCCGTTTTCATAGCGTCATCAAATACGGCCTATTAATGATGGCTCGTTATGGTCGGCCCATGAATGGACGATTCCAACTCTAGCCCATTTACGGCCATAATGCGGCCTGTTATTGGCCCATGTTTGGCCAATCGATCATACAGCCCGTATAAGGCCCATTGATGATACGGCCCGTAGAAGGCCCATTGTTTCTACGGCCCGTAGAAGGATCATTGTTTCTACGGCCCGTAGAAGGCCTACTATTTCTACGGCCCGTAGAAGGCCCACTGTTTCTACGGCCCGTAGGAGGCCCAGTGTCACTACATTAAATATTAGCCCATGGTTATTGTGGCCTAGTTTTAAAAAATAGGTTATTGCAGCCACTAGCAAACCGCGGAAAAAGAACTTCACTGACTACAAGCAAACAAATAAACAAGACAACAAGGAAATAAATAAGCAAGCAACTTATGCAAGGCTATCAAGGTTATTACACATATTACATCCACTGGGCATCAAAGTTCGCCACCAGTGCAAATATAGGGAACAAAGAAGCATATAAATGCCGCAGCAAAACAAGTCCAGAACTGAAACCACTTCAGAAGAGTTCAAGAAACAATATCCTGGGTACCCATAATGGATCCACATGGCAGCAATAAATCCATGGAGTAACACGGCTATCACCTTCAATGCCAGTGACGAACCTAGATTCCGAACAGCCCGAGCACCAACCGCATTGGTCCTCAGTCCAATTGTGGACGGCTTTCGACTCACCAAAGTGCTCATGGACGGCGGCAGCAGATTAAACCTCATCTATGAGGAAACCCTTCAAAAAATGGAAATAGACTGGAACCGAATCGAGCGAAGCAGCACAACCTTTAGAGGAATAATCCCCAGTCGGGAAGCGCGTTGTGCAGGGAAAATCACACTAGATGTGGTGTTCGGCACGCCGGAGAACTATAGGTCCGAAGAGATTACGTTCCAAGTGGCTCCGTTCAGTAGCGGATACCACGCCCTCTTAGGGCGGGAGGCGTTCACGATCTTCCAAGCCAAACCCCATTACGGGTACATGAAGCTCAAAATGCCCGGACCCAACGGAATCATCACTCTCGCTAGTGATCCGGACAAAGCACTTCGCACGAAAAACAAGACAGCCGCACTGGCCCTCGAGGCATTATCCGAAGCCCTTGCGGCCGAGGAATTGACTGCGCTGCGCTCCACGGTGGACAGGGACGACGTGATACTCGATAAGAGATCCAAGTCCACCTCCTTTAGACCAGCGGATGAAATAGTCAAATTCCAAGTCCATCCAACGGACCCTACAAAAACAGCCTCCGTCGGGGCACAGTTAAACCCCGCCGTGGACGCCGCACTACGAGAGTTCCTGCGTGATAACTGGGAAATTTTTGCCTAGCATCCTTCAGATATGCCAGGAATCCAACGCAGGCTGGCCGAGCACAGCCTCAATATTCTAAAGGGATTCAAGTCGTTCAAGCAGGCTCTTCGGTGTTTCTCTAAACCTAAGAGACAAGCTATGGGAGAGGAGCTAGCCAAGTTATTAGAGGCCGGATTCATTAGAGAAATAAAACACCCGGACTGGCTAGCAAACCTGGTGATGGTACCAAAGAAGGACAAATCCTGGCGCTTGTGTCTCGATTTCAAGGACCTCAACAAGGCTTGCCCAAAGGATCCCTTCCCCCTCCCCCGCATCGACCAAATTATCGATGCTACCGCAGGACATGATTCATTGTGTTTCCTCGACGCATACTCCGGCTACCACCAAATTAAGATGGCGGAACCCGACCAAGCCGCAACGGCATTCATCACACCTTACGGCCCTTTTTGTTTCAACACAATGCCTTTTGGGCTCAAAAACGCCGGCGCAACATATCAGCGCATGATTCAGACATGTCTGGAGAACCATATCGGCAAAACAGTGGAGGCATACATAGATGATGTGGTTGTCAAAACCAAACACGTCGAGTCTATAATAGACGACTTGAGGCTCACATTCGACAACCTCCGAACATACGACATTAAGCTCAATCCGGAAAAAATGCGTTTTTGGCGTACCAGCCGGAAAGCTCCTGGGCTTCATTGTATCCAGCAGAGGAATTGAAGCAAATCTGGCCAAGATCCGAGCTCCGTCACAGTTGGATATCCCAACGGACCTCAAATAAATCAAGGAGTTAACCGGATGTGTGGCGGCTCTAAGCCGCTTTATCTCCCGCCTGGGAGAAAAGGCATTACCCCTTTAGCGCCTCCTACGGTGCACCAACACTTCGAGTGGACGGATGTTGCCACAGCCGGATTGGAAGAAATAAAAGCCATACTGGCAACCAACCCAATCCTGGCCGTGCCAAACATCGGCGAACCAATGTTGTTGTATATTGCGGCAACTCATCAAGTTGTAAGTGCAGTGCTCGTCGTCGAACGAGAAACTGACGGACATAAATTCCCCCTTCAAAACCCGGTATATTATGTATCCACTGTCCTCACTCCATGCAAGTCACGGTACCCGCATTATCAAAAGATAGCATACGCGGTATTCATGGCATCCCGGAAGCTGCGACACTACTTTCAAGAGTGTTCAATTACAGTAGCTTCGGAAGTGCCACTTAATGATATTATAAACAACTGCGGCACCATGGGCCGGATTGCCAAATGGGCCATTGAGCTCCTCCCGTTCGACATAACGTACAAGCCGCGGCGAGCCATTAAGTCGCAAGTAATGGCCGACTTCGTCGCCGAATGGACGGAAGCCGATCTCCCTAAAGAGTACGGTGCATACTCCAATTGGATCATGCACTTCGACGGCTCCAAGATGCTGGCTGGTGCGGGGTTGGCGTTGTTCGCGTCCCCAAGCGGAGATCTGATTCAATCGTACTCCAGATAATGTATCTGAACTCCAACAACGCGGCGAATCTGAAGCCCTTTTACATGGTCTCCGGATGGCAGTATCCATGGGCATCCAACGCCTGCAGGTGCGGGGGGATTCGAACCTCGCAATATCGCAAATAAATGGAGACCTTGATGCCAAGGATCCGAAAATGGCGGCATATCGCAACGCCGTCCTTAAGATGTCAGCTAGGTTCGAGGGGCTCGAATTTCACCATGTGGCCCGGGAAAACAATCAGGCGGCAGATGTCCTCACATGCATCGGTGCAAAACGCGATGCGGTCCCCCCAACATCTTTTTGGAGAGGTTGTTTAAGCCATCCGTAGTATGGGAAGGGGACACCGGTAACAAAAGTCCGGACCCGGCCACAACGCCCGATACCGAACACTTTGACATAATCGGAGGATCTGCCACCGAAATAACACCTTTAGCCCACGTAATAATGGCCATCATCGCCCCGTGGACAGAACCATTCCTGGCCTACTTAACTAGGGAGAAACTCCCCGAGGACCAAAATGAGGCACGCTGCATAGTGCGGCGATCTAAAGCCTATAGGGTCCATGAGGGAGAGCTTTATAAGAAAAAGCACCACTGGAGTACTTCAAAGGTGCATCTCCGAAGAGGAAGGGCGGAAGCTTCTGGCAGAAATTCATGCCGAACTCGGCGGCCACCACGATGCAGCCCGGGCCCTTGTGAGCAAGGCCTTCCGTACAGGTTTTTACTGGCCGACGGCCCGGGCAGATGCACAGGACTTGGTCCAACGCTGCGTTGGTTGCCAGCTGTTTGCAAACCAAAGCCATATGCCACCCACCACCCTCCACACAATCCCCATTACCTGGCCCTTTGCGGTCAGGGGGCTTGACATGGTTGGACCCCTTAAAGGGGGAACCCACAAGAAAAAATACTTGCTGGTCATGGTGGATAAATTCACCAAATGGATAGAAGCCAAACCTGTTAAAACGGCTGAATCCGGACCAGTGATAGACTTGATATCCGGGGTTGTACACCGTTACGGCGTCCCCCACGGCATCATCACTGACAACGGCATGAACTTCACTGCCGATGAGGTAAAACTCTGGTGCAAAAACATGGGCATTAAGCTCGATTATGCTTCTGTCTATCACCCACAAACTAATGGTCAAGTCGAGCGAGCAAACGGTCTTATCATGAGCAGCATTAAACCCAGATTAGTGTGATCCCTAAAGGAATCTAATACCCACTGGGTAGAGGAGCTCGAATCCGTACTCTGGGGGCTGCGGACCATGCCGAATCGCACTACCACACACACCCTTCTTAATGGTGTACGGAGCAGAGGCGGTTCTGCCCTGCGACATAATTCATGACTCACCTCGATTGCACATGTACGAAGAAAGAGAAGCCGAGCTCGATCGGCAGGACAGTCTGGACACCCTGGAGGAGGAGCGCGATGTGGCAAAAGCCCGTTCCGCATTCTATCAACAACAGGCTCGAAGATACCAAAGCAGAGAAGTACGGGCCAAAACTTACAACGTTGGCGAACTCGTTCTACGCCTACCGGAGAAGACAAAGACCAAGCTCAAGCCCAAATGGGAAGGTCCCTTCATCATTGACCAAGTTCTGACCGGCGGGGCGTACCATCTGCGAGATACGTCGGATAACCGACGAGATGCAGCTAGGCTCCGAAGATTCTACGCCTAAGGCCGGACTGTGTGTTCGTCTCCTTCCTCTGTCCATTTTTTGCATATAAATTATCTGTCCTTTATTTCTCTCCTTCTTCTTTTATTTTTCCCGATGCCTTCAAGGGATAACTTGTGCCTTGCTTGCACACCATTGACGCGCTAGCCGCGCTCATTATACCTGGGGGCTTCTTACACAGAAGCTTACTTATTTATCCAGGCTTCATGCCCAGCACATGTGGCATCCTTCCGCATGTACCTTTTCTTCGCCATTATATGCATCGATATGACTTAAGTTTTGGCCAAGCTGGGTTGCCTCGCTCTTGTATTTATGCCCTACGTTCCCGTTAATTCGGCTAGGGCATAAGGGGAGCACCTCTGTGATTGTTACTGCCGGGTTAGCCGGATGTGTACCTCAGACTGGGTGAAGCCGAAAGCGAGCGTTCTTAAGGGAATATTCGGTCAGTGAACAAAAGATGATTTTTTATTTTTCCATATGTGCCCCCAGATGTTTTTTCATGCGGCTCTTTTTGCAGTCCGGACATGCACTTTAGGGCATGCGTACCCAGGGAAAGGAACCCCTAACGGAACTATTCTCCCTGGAAGTTGTTTCGTACTAACCATGTAATATAACATAACTAGTTGGGCACTTGTCTGTTCAAGCACTAATGACCCCTACGCCTGGTTTCCATGCATGCCCCGGTTCTTACATAACCGAGACGGTATTCGGATACACTCCGGACTGTAACTCTTGGCCTATTAACGGCCCATGGTGAAACTGGCCCGTAATGAACAGTGTATCACTTTACACCCATTAACGGCCCGTGGTGAAACTGGCCCGTAATGAACAGTGTATCACTTTATACCCATTAACGGCCCGTTATTCCGTTGGGCCGTTTCCAGCCCATGTTATCTTTCGGCCTTCTCAGAGCCCATTTATTCTTTGGCTCATTTCCAGCATTCATTTACTTACGGCCCATTACTGTCATTTTCTGCTTGTGGGCCAAATTCAGCCCGTGGTTACAGTTGGCCTGTTTGTGGTCAGTTAATACGTTGGGCCGTTTTCATAGCGTCATCAAATACGGCCTATTAACGATGGCTCGTTATGGTCGGCCCATGAACGGACGATTCCAACTCTAGCCCATTTACGGCCATAATGCGGCCTGTTATTGGCCCATGTTTGGCCAATCGATCATACGGCCCGTATAAGGCCCATTGATGATACGGCCCGTAGAAGGCCCATTGTTTCTACGGCCCATAGAAGGCTCATTGTTTCTACGGCCCGTAGAAGGCCTACTATTTCTACGGCCCGTAGAAGGCCCATCGCTTCTGGCCCGTAGGAGGCCCAAAGGTCACTACATTAAATATTAGCCCATGGTTATTGTGGCCTAGTTTTAAAAAATAGGTTATTGCAGTCACTAGCAAACCGCGGAAAAAGAACTTCACTGACTACAAGCAAACAAATAAACAAGACAACAAGGAAATAAATAAGCAAGCAACTTATGCTAGGCTATCATGGTTATTACACATATTACATCCACTGGGCATCAAAGTTCGCCACCAGTGCAAATATAGGGAACAAAGCAGCATATAAACGCCGTAGCAAAACAAGTCCAGAACTGAAACCACTTCAGAAGAGTTCAAGAAACAATATCCTGGGTACCCATAATGCTGGCAAGATGCTTAGCAAGCTTATTAACTTTCTCTTGTTTGGTGCTTAAATCCTCCAGCGCTTGCTGTTGCACAAGAAATTACGCATCTGAATTATGCGGGGACTTCCTCGGTCCTTGGCTTCTTGCCGCCTTTGGTGACTGATGTCTTTCAGCTTGTAGCTGAGGCCAAGAAGCAAGTGATTCAGCCAGCGAGTTCGAAGAGCTTGTGCCAGCCGGTGTCGTCCAACTTTCGAACACTACATCAACGCAGGACTGTGGGGTTTTCTCCGTCTACAAGATCGTTTTATCACCTTTCTTGGAGACCAACAGGGTTGTCTCACTATCTTGAACCTTATGTGCATTACTTTCTCTACCATTGCATAGTGGGGTGCTCTTCTCCAATATTTTGTTTGCATACTACAAGAGAAACAAGCGAGACACATCACAGGTTTAGCTTGTAGTATCTGAAACTCATTTTGGTAAACCGTTCGATGGTAAGGTGGACAGGATAATAACATGAAACAAACATATATATATGTACTATGGTCCTTTGTATTGTCCATATCATTCTAGTTTATGTTCCCTAATCAAGATAGAGACACAGTTCAACTCATATATTTTTAAGACACATGACATAGACAGAATATAAGTGTGAGAAACTACACATCATTGGCAGCACTTGTAATGTGCATCACATGAGAACATAACTGTTTATACAACTTAAACTGAAATCAACAT
Source organism: Aegilops longissima (assembly GCA_021605205.1). Lineage (NCBI taxonomy): Eukaryota > Viridiplantae > Streptophyta > Magnoliopsida > Poales > Poaceae > Aegilops > Aegilops longissima. Next base: position 412,150,539 of record CM038676.1, on the reverse strand, counting down.
AGAGCAAGAAGTTGGAACAGCAATCCAGTTAAAGAAATAGGTTTAAAACATACCTGTTGCGCCATTGGAGTTTCAATTGGATCCTTCAAATTCGAAAGTAGTTGGTATAAGTAAATACAGTGATGCAACAGCAAAGGAGTATGGACCATAGCTACGGAATCTGACCTGAGAACAGTTGCTCTTCTGCTTTAAACGTGGAGTTTGGGTTAGCTGTGGTGGTCTTCGTGCTTTGGGCACTGCGGTAGCTTTACAAACTGCTCGTGTGGGGGTACTCTATGGTGGGCATGGTGCTTTGTCAACTATAAGTGGGTTACTATCCGCTGGGGTTGCGGTTAGATGGGTTGTAGCTGGTTCTGTACCCAACGGTGTAAATGTGCAATCTGGAAGAGTCTCGATTATGTGTGGTGGGGCTTGTTTGTGGGCCAGTACAACCATGGTTCTATCTGCATCGACGGGTAGCTTGTCTTTTGTGAAGAACGGGTTTTGCTCCCTTAGATACTGCCATCACCCCTCCAATTCAAATGGCTGATAAACAAGAAAAGAAATTGAGCGTCTGAGACATTGTATGATGAGATGATGTGGTAATTCACATATATGTTGTCTAACCAAACAGACAGCATGACACAATTTCACATATATGATGCCTAACTAAACAGGATAGCATGACACAGTTTCAGATATATGATGGATAACTTAACAGGATATAATGGCATAATTCAACATATGATGAGTACCTAAGCAGGATGACATGACAAAACTATATGATGTCTTTCTAAAATAGGTTGGGATGAAATAATTCACATACATGTTGTCTAAGTATACATGATGGCATGATATAATTGACATAATTGATTCATATACTAAGCAGCTGGCACTCGCATGTATGATCTCTAAACTAAGCAGATAGAATTCAATATTGTGCATATGATGTCTAAACTAAGCAATGCAAGACACCATATGCATCATATGAGAAATATAAACATTGAAACTTAGAGCATACACCTCAGGTGGGATATAGGACTGGTCATCTGTCTCTGAATCCTCCTCTGAGGAGCTCCCTGTAACCATCGAGATATGTTCTTCAACAGGTACCATTGCCTGCTCTAAAGACCTTGTTTTCACTCCAGATTTTTCCATAACCGGCTCAAATGGCTGATACACATGAAGAGTAGTTCAATATACACAGATTGTCAACAAATGGAATATGTAATGAAAAAAAAGATGGCATGAGATAATTCACATATATGATGCCTGGCTCCATGGCGGTGCATAATTCACATATATGATAACTGGCTGAAAAACATGGCATTGCATAATTCACATATCTGATATAGAAAGCAAGCAGGAGGCATTCACACAAATCATGTCTAATCTAAGCACATGGCATGGTAATGCAAGACACCATATGCATGATATGAGCAATATAACAAAGCCAAGTTAGAGCATGCACCTCGGGGAATACGTTGGTCATCTCTCTGAATCCTCCTCGAGGAGCTATCTCAGTAACCAAGCAAGAAATCTGCATCGACGGTAGCATCGACCGCTCGAAGACCTTGTTTTCACTCCAGATTTTCCCATGACCGACTCAAATGGCTGATGCGCAGGAAGAGTAGATGAATGTGTAAACATTGTTGACAAATGGAATACATTATGGAAAAAAATATGGCACGATACAATTCACATATATGATGACTGGCTAAACAGGATGGCATTGCATGATTCACGTATATGATGCGTGGCTAAAGAAGATGGAATTGCATAATTCCCATATACTCCCTCTATTCCTAAATATTTGTCTTTTTAGAGATTTCAAATGGACTACCACATACGGATGTATATAGACATATTTTAGAGTGTAGATTTACTCATTTTGTTCTGTATGTAGCCACTTGTTGAAATCTCTAAAAATACAAATATTTAGGAATGGTGGGAGTATGATATAGAAACCAAATAGGTGGCATTCACACAAAGCAAATCTAAACTAAGCTGATGACATATAAGATGTATAATGTAAGCAATGCAAGGCGCCATATGCATGATATGACCAACATCGGCATGCGAGTTAGAGCAAACACCTCGGTGGTAAGCAGGTGTGGTCGGCTCCTACGAATCTCCATATGAGCAGTTATCTTCCTCTGGAATACAATCTGGAAATGCAGGAGGGGGCCACCGCCACCATGGGCGGCGTCAGCATGACATTATATTCGCGCGCAACGGTCTTCTCTTTTCTCTACATGTTCGAAGACGATTGTGTACAATACGACATGCATAATAAAAAATAGTTAGATTTTGTAAGGCCTAAGGGGTGCATACAAAAATCAAGACTGATGGTAGCAAGCGAGTGGATGGATCCAAAACTAATGATGGCGGGTAGATTATAGCTTCGGTTTAAAAACATAGACAATGGATCATCTATTGTTTGTTGCCCACCCAACATGAACCACATAGAAGACCCCAGATGAACCAGATAGTAGACAGATACTATTCGTTGCTAGCTCGATATGAGACCCATGGGCAATTCAAAACTCAAGATTGAACGATAAAGTAGCAGGTAATAATAACCGATGCATAACGTAAGCAAACACGAAAGACTGCGACCTCTCTTCCGAAATTGTGCAGTCCTCAGGTTCATCTGCTCAGTCGATGATGGTAACGTAGTTGGCCTGGCTGCCGGCAACGGGGAAGATGATCTGAGGCGGCGAAAGGAAGTCTGCAGGGGGGATCTCTGCTGCAGTGAACGCTTCTGTCGATGGTGCACCTCAGGTGGGGTGGATGACGGCACGGCAGGAGCAGGACATAACACACAGAGTTTCTTTGACACCTGTCTGAAAATGAAGTAAATCTGTAAGGGCTCCTTAGAATTGGAGGATTCTATAAACGCAGGGACAGGAAAAAACACAGGAATAGGATAGGAATGCACGTGCAAAACAGAGCATTTGGAAACAAAGGATTTCAGTCAACCTGGGTGTTTGGCTCACATGAATTGGAAGAACAGAGGGATGGAGAAACAAAGTGATGCGACGAGTGTACAACCTCTTTGGCATAGCCTTGTGGACCTCAGCATCATTGGGTTGGACGTGGAGGATGGTGATGATGCTGGTGTGGCTGTCGGAGGCGGGGAAGAAGATCCGAGGCCTCTGGAAACGGCGCTGAGGGTACTGCTCCGCTGTGATGGACGGTTTCGTTGTTGGAGCAGCTCCGCTAAGGTGTACGACGACGAGGTTGAAGCATGACAAGACAGACAACGTTAATCTGAAGTGGGACCCTAATATCATCTGCAATAGATGATGTAAAATACATCACCAAAAAGTGCTAGATGTAAAACGCATCAGCCGCGCCACGGCCACTCTGACAGATGTTGTAAGTACTGTTCACTCTGAACTTAACTGAAGAAAATGAACTTCACAGTTGAAACTGAATTTTACTGTCGAAACTGATTGAACTAGTAACAGAGCATTGCAATAGATGTTTAGGGCGTTCGAGCACTAGTAGCGAGAAGCGATGATCTAAATCAGCGAGACGCTCGAGCAGGGAACGCACTAGCAGAGAGCAAGTCGTGCAGTAGCACCGCGAGCGAGTGCTAAAGCAGCAACTCCTGTAGCTGCCGGAGGTCGTGCAGCAGCAGCAGCAGCAGCACAAGTGAGAGCAAGAGCAGAGCAGCAGCACGAACGAAAGCAGGAGCAGTGCAGCAGCGCGAGCGACAGCAAGAACAGAGCCGCAGCTCAAGCGAGAGCCGGAGCAGCTGCAGCTAGTGCCGTTGTGGAAGTCGCAGCCGACGAAGAAACGACATGGGGGAGAGACGTCGTGGATGATGTGGCTGGCGATGGCGCCGTCGATGGAGACACGCCATGTCTGCTCGGTATCAAGCACCGGCAGCCCCGTGAGATCGAATAAAAGATAAAATGCAGCGGTGAGTGCAGAACCTCCTTGGTGGCGCCGAGTTGGCCTCGGCTTCATAGAAGGAATTGGTGAGGGTGCTGCGGTTCCGGTGGGGCAGGTCAAGACGGCGTTGTGGGGATTGAGGTGGCGCGATAGACGAGGCGAACATCGGGGCAGCTCCTTGGAGGTGGAGGACGGGGCGGCTGATCCGGCGGGACGACGAGATCGACAACGGATCCTCATCTGGTGCGTGGATGAGGGACGGCGAGCTGTTGTGGTGGACGACGTAGTCGGGGAAGAGTCTCCGGCTGGGCGGCGGTCGGGAGGCCGATGGAGGAGCGTGGGGTTTCGCGGGTTTTGGCGGCCTCGGTGTACGAATGGGGGGCGAAGGGGGAGGGGGAGCCAAGCTTAGGGATGCGCTTGTTCGAAATGTAGGGTAAGTTACCAGCGTACCCCCGCCGGTTTTGATACCGCGACGTGGAGCTTCATTTTCGGCTGAGGGGTAGAAGGGGGATTTCACGTGTCTGGGCTGCGGGAGCGATTTTGGATGAGGAGGGAGTTCTCGCACGCATCCAAATTTCAGGATAACAAGGCGCGGCGCGGGTTGAAGAAGCGGGAGTTTCAAAGCAGGTGAGACAAAAGATACTCGAGCTTGAAAATTTCGGGATAACAAGGTGCGGATTCCTTGTTCGGCAGAACAAACTTAACGTGTAAAAAAACAATTCATAGAAGACACAAGAGAGTCATGTCCCCTTTTAGTATATTGCTATAGATGTCATTGAAAAAACTACAAGAAAAATGTAAAAAAAATCGGGAGAACAAGATTACCCTGCACAGTACCAAATCGATTCGCACTTCCCTCAACAACAACAAAAAACAAATCAATTCCCACCAAAGAAAGAGTAATGTCCCTTTTTATATGATTACAGATGCCATGATCTTGAATTTCAATTTTGAATCCACGTTATGTTGAATTCGAATATATCGTTAGGTGACCTTGCGGTTTATAATTGATGTAGTCGTACATTTTGATCTTCCATCATATATGAACATTTTACTCCACCATGTGAACATATATATTGCCGTCTACCATATGGACTAAATTTGAATCAATTTTCCTTATTTGAATACGATTGTTGTCAAGTTATACAATAATTTAAAGATTATCTTGATAACAAAAAACATACGTATAGCAGTAATCATATTTCACTATGAACTACATGTACCATACGCTCTCCAATTCAAATATTTGTATCCATTTTATGTTGAATTCAAATCATAGTACATTATTGGTCTAGGTAGCGATGTTTGGGATAATCTAAACCATGTTTTCATACATATAATTTTTGGCTGAATTGGGACAAGTTTTGGTATAAGCCTCTTGCAAAACCGGAGATTCTCTCAACAAGCCTCGTGGTTCTGAGAGGGAATGTGTCACCTTTGTGTGCGAAATGATATACACTGCCTCCCACCTTATTTTATTTACAGAAGCAACATAGAACTATATGAGTTCCCTGTTAAATTTTGGAATTATTTCGGGTTCGTTTGGCCTTTTTATACATTAATTGAGTTTCTGGACTTTTAATGTGCATAATCTAAATATGAATTGCATGCACATGCTCCGGTGCACCAAAGTGGGTTGAAAAATCACATGTGTGTCCTTGGTTGAATTTCTAGGTCCCATGGAAGAAATGAGAATGAAATTCAAACATCTGGGCATCATGACTCGGCCGAGAACATCGAGAAACTTTGATTTTAAATTCATGTAAATCCAAAACTCACCTGGAAATCATGAAACTTGGCATGGTGTCATGTCATGGCACTAACATGTTGTGGTAAAAAATTGGTCCGATTTGGAAGCTCGTGGTTCTAAGAGGGAACGTGCCACCTTTGAGTGTGAAACGATATATGCTGCCCCCCTTGAGTTTCTTAACAAAGGCAACATAGAACTACATTAGTGCCCTGTTAAATTTTGGAATTATTCCGGGTTCGTTTGTTGTTTTTTATACATTAGTTGAGTTTCTGGTCATTTAATGTGCATAAGTCAAATTTGAACTACAAGCACATGCTCTCGGGTGAATTTCTAGGTCCCATGCAAGAAATGAGAATAAAATTAAAACATCTGGGCATCGTGGCTCGGTCGAGAACATTGAGAAACTTGGTTTTAAAATTCTTGTAAATCCAAAACACCTCTGAAAATCATGAAACTTGGCATGGATGTCATGTCATGGTACTACCATGTTGTGGTAAAAAATTGGCCGAATAGGAACAAATTTTGGTATAAGCTTCTTGCAAACCGAAGCTTCTCTCAAGAAGGCTCGTGGTTCTGAGAGGTAACGTGCCACCTTTGAGTGCGAAACGATATACGTCGTCCCCCTTGAGTTTATTTACAAAGGCAACATAGAACTACATGAGTGCCCTGTTAAATTTTGGAATTATTCCGCCGTTTGGCCTTATTTACACATTAATTGAGTTTTGGTCATTTAATGTGCATAATTCAAATTTGAACTACAAGCACATGCTCCCGTGCGCCAAAGTTGGTTGAAAAATCACATTTGTGTCCTCGGGTGAATTTCTACTCCCTCCTTCCATCTATATAGGTCCTAATGTGTTTTTCGAGGCTAACTTTTACCAAACGTTAGAGCAATAATATATGACATGCAACTTACACAAAGCATACCTTCAAATTTGTATGTCAAAGGAGCTTCCAATAATATAATTTTCATAGTATACATCTCATGTGTTATTAATCTTGTCAATAGTCAAAGGCTGTCTTGAAAAACACATTAGGCCCTATATAGATGGAAGGAGGGAGTAGGTCCCATGCAAAAAATGAGAATAAAATTCAAACATCTGGGCATCGTGGCTCGGTCGAGAACATTGAGAAACTTGGCTTTAAAATCATGAAACTTGGCATGGTGTCATGTCGTGGTAGTACCATGCTGTGGTAAAAAAATTCGCCGAATAGGAACAAATTTTGGTATAAGCTTCTTGCAAATTGGAGCTTCTCTCAAGAAGGCTCGTGGTTCTGGGAGGGAACGTGCCACCTTTGTGTGCATAATTCAAATTTGAAATACAAGCACATGTTCCAGTGCACCAAAGTTGGCTGAAAATTCAAATGTGTGTCCTCGGGTAAATTTCTAGGTTCCATGCAAGAAATGGGAATGAAATTCAAAATTCTGGGCGTCGTGGCTGGGTTGGAAACATTGAGAAACTTACTTCTTTTAATTCCTGTAAATCCAAAACACGCATGAAAATAATGAAACTTGGCTTGGTGCCATGACATGGCACCAACATGCTGTGGTAAATTTGCAGTCCGATTTGCGAAGGCGCACACATTAACAATCAACAAAGTCATTTTGGAACAAGTGATGTCACGTTACAATCGGAAACAGATGTATTATTGAAACCGTGGGCATTCTACTTACCAGTACCATTTACGTTCCGCCACGCGTCCCCATTTTTTATTAGCTAGGAGGCGCCGTGCAGGGTAGCTATTTGAGTACAAGAGGCGTGCGATCAGACCCATGCGCGTGCTTATCGGGAGGAGAGCCCTTTGACCTCCATCTGTCGTCCACCTCTCTCCCAAGGTCTTCATTAATGGCGCCCGAGCCTCTGTTTAATGGCGTGGCGAGCTCTAGGCTAGTATTTTTTTAGAAGCATTAAACCTATCTCTCGGGACTTCTCGCACGCACCATCGTGCCACCCACAAAAACATGTACTCTGAGTTTAGTAGTACGTTATACAGGAAGAGAAGAGGTGCACGCACGCACTCGTCCTCTCACACACGCGTCTGTTTTTCTCGAAAAGGAGGATGATGACCCCCGGCCTCTGCATCCGGGAGTCACACACGATCTCAGTAGCTACTTAATTGTAGTGTTCTCAACCATCTGATTGGCTCTATCATGGATGTACCTTATACTAAAACATGTCTAGATACATCTATATTTTGACAAACGGAAGGCATGTATTGTGGAACGGAGGGAGTGCTTGTCATCAAAATGGATAAAAATGGACGTATCTAGAACTAAAATACGTCTACATACATCTCCTTTTATCCATTTTGATGACAAGTAGTACTTCCTACCCAAAGGAACTTTATATCCAACAGACACAAAATATTCGTTTGACTGTTGGAAATTACTGATCTGATGTCGAAGTAATTGTTGCATCACCACCAAAACCCACCATTTCTTAAGCTAAGGTAGACCAAGGTAATCCCTATATTAGCATATTACTAAGATAAACAGAAGGCACTGTAGAAACATTTAGGACGTGAGCTTGTCAATCTGAATGTGGAGGGACACAGGCTTAGCCCCGGCCAGCAGCTTGGGCGGAACTGTCAAGAAGGTCAGCTCCTGCACGTCGACGTCGCCGGGATCCTTGCTGCTTGTCACCTCCATTTCCACCTTGACGGCGTCGGTCGTGCGGCCTAGGCTGCATTTCCATCTTAGCTTGTTAGTGGACGCTGATTTACCATAAGTTGATGTTTAGCATAAGTGAGGCCTAGCCTGCCAAAAGGTGAAGAATGGAGGAGCTTATGTTAACACTTTGTTATTTGTAATTTATATGTCTTGAGAGGACCCAATGGATATCCGGTGAGTATGGATATCCATCGGGTTTGGACATGGATACAATTTATCACCCATGGATTTTTTCATGGATGGACAAATACTGTCTTCATGGATGTGGATATGGATTTAATATTGTTCAACCCGATCCAAACCCGACCCATTGCCATCCTTAGCCGTGCCTTTGGGCTCCCCCGGCAGGCCGTTCGTCCAGAGCTTGGCCACGTAGTGCGGCAGTGGGGACGCCCCCGGTCTGATGCAGACGACCGACACGGCGATAGGCGCGCCGATGTCGAGCACGCCACCGACCAAGAAAAACGCGCGGCGGTCCTCCTCCGCGAACATCAAGAGCCGTGGCTCCGACAGTGGCACTTGCAGCTGGAGCACCTTGCCGTACTGGATCCTGTGCACGGGTATGGGATGTGCGGTGCTGATGTGGTGGTAGAGCGCCGGTGGCGGGCCTTCGTAGCCGCAGATGGGCATGGGGCATTTGCAGGGCATGAGCGGACACACGCTCTGGTGATCGGCGAGCTTGTGGTAAGTGACATAAAGCCCACAGCCTTCGTGCGGGCACTCCACCCTCACCGACGAAAGGACAGAGTCCAACGCCGTGTTCGCGACGTCGAAGCCACCGCCTTTTCGCGCACTTCGCACCGCCGCTGGTTCTCGGGCGCCGGACGCGCAGTCCGCGCAGGCCAGGTGCCCTCCCTTGCACTGCAGAAATCAATCGAACAGCACATCAATCAAGAAACATGCAGCTTGCTCAATCAGCCGAATGGATGAGGTGTATTCGAACCTCATACACTGGAGAGCTCCATCGTCGGGTCCTGTTCGGTCTGCATGATCTCGCCCTCCTCGTGCACAACCATCTCTCGACTTGGGCCGGGGTATTACAAAGCTTTACCATCACATATTTTATACTACTTCAAGGTGCATTAAATCAACACATGCAAGTATCAAAAGGAGAGTCACGGCATGCATGCATGTGTTGTAATTAATGCATCGGTAAACGCAAATTATTGAAATATATCGAGTGCAGTGCTTTGATGTGTCGCGTCAACTCGTACATCAACGAGAAGTTTGATTATCCTCTCCCTCACGGACTTAACTGCACCTGCCTTTGGCTGTATGACAGGTTGGCCACACACCTGTTGGGCCCACCTGTCATACACGCAAAGGCAGGAGCGTCCCTCCCTCGCCCATGAGCGTGGTGGCTGGCAAGACTAGGAGAAGCTTTCGCTACACGCTCTCCCTCCCGCACGCGGTGGACATGCAGCAGTTGAATCGGTGTCAGATGGCCAGAAGCGTACTGTAGTACTCCTCCAGTGCAGTAGTACTCCATCATTGTTCGACTTCCCGAAGAGGCGAAGAGCCAAGCGCAGCCCGGCCGCTCGTGTGGCAGTTTCATGTGTAGAGTAGTCTAGGATAGCGTGTATCCTGCCTATAAGCTTAAAATCATTGGGGTCGGCTCCGTGCTATGTGGCCGTCTCGAAGTTTTTTTAAAAAAATAAAATAGTCTTCTGACCCTACCTGACACCCTGGTGATTGTAGTTTGCACGCTCATCTGGTCAAGACAGGAATATATATTTTTTAATTTGTTTTTTTTTAAGGGGACTTTCGGCCTCGTGCATCGTAACGATGCATACGGCCACATATATTTTAATTTTGGTGGGTAAATGTTAGAGGTTGCAGCAAATATATTGTACACTGCGGGTCTTTCAGCCAAGTTTAGAGGCAAGCATCTGGGGCCAGTGCTATGATGTGTCGCGTCAACTCGTACAACGAGGAGAAGCTTGATTTTACTACATGTCTTCTCCCTCACCCATGCACGCGGTTGCTCGCAAACGAGGACATGCTTTTGCTTAGTAGTACTTCTACAACAAGCTATTCGTCCCGCTCACGGTGGACGGACATGCAACAGTGGATTCGACATTGTAGAAGAAGTAGTAATAACATCATTGTTCGTCTTCTCGAAGAGGCGAAGAGCCAAGCGCAAACCGAACGCTGCGATTCAGTAACATTGAGCACGATATAGCCGTGCTCTTGCATGAGACAAAATTGCTATGTGAGCCCACTATTGTACTAGTACGCATAACTACTTGCTAGTATAGCCACGTAAACCGTAAAGGAGTATTTTCCTTCTAGAGATTTCAACAAGTGACTAGACTACACCGAGACGGAGTACATATGGAGCAAAATGAGTGAATCTGCACCGTAAATAAATACGTACTAGTTCTATCGTTTTCCTCTCCGAGGTGCACAATATTGGGTATACTGACTAGTCTCTTTTTGACACGCATTTACGGTTTTTTACGCAGTACAGACGCAAGCACTCATATACACGCGCATACACTCACCCCTATGAATGCACACACGCACGTCACTATCATCTTGAAATTTACAAAGTCACCATAGGCACCTCGTCGTCGACGGGTCCATAGGTGCTTGAATGCCAAGGAGGGAGAGGGTAGCGGTTCCTAGACGTTGAGCGGTCAATGATGCATCCTCAATTACATGCAGAGGGAATTAATTGGAGAAGCGAGAATAGAGCCAACACGATGTGAATGCAACAGAGTTTGGACTCTCATATAATAAAGGCGCCCCACCACTCCAATCCATCTACTCCCAAGTCTTTGCACAACACTGCTCACTCCAATCCAAGACCAAGTGACCAGAAGCCACAAGCACCTATGGAGGCGATGGACGCGGCGCGATCGGCTGTGCCAAATCATCCAAGGTGCCGCATGCGGCCCGCACCGTGCAGCGTTCAGACGGTCTTTGGCGACCGCAGGCATCGTAGCCCTCGTCGACGCCGGCTTCGCCTCTCGCATGGACGACATGATGGTCAACTCCATCCGCAAGTTCACCGCCGTCAAGGAGCGCGCGGACGACCTTGCCGTACTGCTCCAGCCCGCGCGCCTAGGCTCCTCATTCCCTTCCACCCTCATCGGCCTCCATGGTGACGAACTCTTTCAAGCCCCGGTGGCCATGCAGGTGCCGGAGGTCGCGACGAAGAATGTGCACCTCGAGGCCGCGCTCGCCGCGCAGCGCCTCGCCATGCAAGAAATCGTCGACCTGCACATCTACGTCTACGAGGAAATCCTCTACATATGCCACTACAAGGCAAGCGAGGACAGAAAGACATTGGCCTTCTTCCAGTGGCTGGAATCTTTGGACGCCATTGTTTAGAAGCACTCGACCTGGCCATGAAAGCCACTGCTACTTAGGGGCCGATCGGTGGGCCGGCGCCCTGAGTCGAGGAGGTGGACGTCGTTGATGGATGCATCTCTTCTTCTTGTCTCCTGTAACCAGCACTGCATCGCCTCGTGGCCTTAATGTTTTATTAGTATAGTACTCCCTCCGTTCCCAAATATAAGTCTTTCTAAAGATTCCAGCAAGTGACTACTACATACGGAGCATAATGAGTGAATCTACACTCTAAACTATGTCTACATACATCTGTATGTTGTATTCCATTTGAAATAGTATCTAAAAAGGCTTATATTTATGAGCGGAGGGAGTATATGGCATTTTATTCCAGTTGTAACGTTTTCACCGTGAGGTGGGGCATGATTGAGCAAACCCACCCGCCCCCCAGGCGTCGGCCGAGTTTAGAATTAGAAGAGAGAAACGAGGGAGGAGAGCTAGCTGTAGTACGGATCTTTGTTGTCGATGGGACTCGTGTTTATAGAATAGAGTACCGAGCACTCGTGCCTCTTTTTTGAGGAAAAATTAGTCATATGTTTAGTACCACTAGTTGGGTGCGTCGACCTATAGCTGTCATCACTTTAGGTCTCCTTTTCGAACCGCGGCTACGCTTCACAGTACATATTATTTCACGCATTTATCCTCCTATATGTACTCCTAGGCTATTTCCACGTGCTCCCATTCGCCGACATGTGGGACATAGAGCATCTGGGTCGTAGTGCATGCACGACTCAGAGCATATGCCGGGTTACTTTACATTTCAGACCTCACGAATTACATGCAAACCCCCCGCAGAAGAATAAATAAATTAATGAATTACTACATGAAACCGGATTATTTTCGTGGAAACCGGAGCACGTTCATTAAGTTTTGGACATAACACGTTTATAAAAAATGACCGGACCGAAACCAGTCTAAGGGCCTCTTTGATTTTTCCCGCAAAAAAAGGGCCACTTTGATTCGCAGGATACTCAAAACACAGGAATGGGGAAAGTATGATGGCGATGAACCGAGACGAGGAGAACTCTAACTTAGTTAGAGGTTAGAGTTAGATTCTAACCCTGAACTAACTCTAAACCAAAGAGGTGTATGGATGGCAGGGTTAGATTGACAATAAATGCTCTATCTCAATCATTTGACTACTTTGGACCCTATTTCCGCGGATTGGAGGTGCTTGGATACGTTTTAGTTCCCTGACTAAAAGTAGTGGGACTAAAACTTGCTAACCTCACCCATGCTTGGATCCAAATACTAAAGAGACTAAAATCAAGTTAATGAGCATTTGTTATCCTCCAAACCCTCCAATCCAGAACTCGCTTGTGTTAAGGAGAGGAGTTACATGAGGAGAGAGAGGACTAATCCAAATTTTAGTAGGGGTACCCCTGACTAAAAAATTTTAGTCTCAAGACTAGTTTTAGCCCCTCTTTAGTCAGGGGTGCTTGGAACTTTAGCCTCTTAAAGAGACTTTTTTTAGTCAGACTAAAATAAGTCCCTTGGATCCAAGCACCCTCTTGGTGTGGCCGGCTCTTCTGTGGCCTCCTCCCTCTCACAATTGACATAAACAAACCATCTATACAAATCAAGCATGCAAAACATGATAATTTTTACTTTGTCCATAGAAATGAGATATCCCACTTAAACATACAAGTCGTCAATCAAGCTTCACAAAATAAAAGAACACTTCATGAAACAAAGAATGAGCTAACTCATCACGGAAGTCATTCATGATAGGGAGGGAGCCCGGAGCCCCTCACGCACCGAGGGAGGAGCTCGCCATCGTCGCTTTGGAGGAAGGCTCTGTAGAGCCCAAGCCCCGGGAACCCCTCCGACGCTGGCCCTTGCGAGTTGAGGTCGACACCGGCATGGGTAGAAGGGCCGCTTGCCGTCGACTGGGAACTTAATCTTTGGGCCTCTATAAATAATGCAAGCCAATAACTAAAATACCTAGAAAGGTGAACTGAATCTTTGGACCTCTAGAAATAATGCAAGCCTGAAACTGAAATACCTAGAAAGGTGAACTGAATATTTGGGCCTCTAGAAATAATGCAAGCCTGAAAGTGAAATACCTAGAAAGGTGAACTGAATCTTTGGGCCTCTAGAAATAATGCAAGCCTGAAACTGAAATACCTAGAAAGGTGAACTGAATCTTTGGGCCTCTAGAAATAATGCAAGCCTGAAATTGAAATACCTAGATAGGTGAACTGAATCTTTGGGCCTCTAGAAATAATGCAAGCCTGAAATTGAAATACCTAGAAAGGTGAAATGAATCTTTGGGCCTCTAGAAATAATGCAAGCCTGAAAGTGAAACACCTAGAAAGGTGAACTGAATCTTTGGTCCTCTAGAAATAATGCAAGCCTGAAACTGAAATACCTAGAAAGGTGAACTGAATCTTTGGGCCTCTAGAAATAATGCAAGCCTGAAATTGAAATACCTAGAAAGGTGAACTGAATCTTTGGGCCTCTAGAAATAATGCAAGCCTGGAATTGAAATACCTAGAAAGGTGACCTGGATCTTTGGGCCTCTAGAAAGATTTATTACCTCCTCAAGCAGCATCAAACAATTCCATGCGTGCACCACAAATCTACACCAAGTTTGATCAGGACCTACTTTTCCAAATCAGAATTAGCGCTAGAGCAAGCAAGATCAATGATATGGCCGTGAGACAGAGAAGTAACGAACAAACTCACCCCTCTCGCGACCTTCCTGGTAGATGCACCGCCGCGGCGCACGACAGAGGGATAAAAACGACTAGTGAAGGGGGAGCGGGGCGACCTTCGAAGGTCGGAGGGAGAGGGTGGCCGAAGTAGGGCGGCGGAGGCCGGAAGGAGAGGGCGGCTGGAGGAGAGAGAGGGCGAGCGGCCCTATGGGGAACAGAGAGGAGTCGTGCAAGAGGGGGGGAGCGATCTGGTGCGGGCAGGGGAGATTTTTTTAGTTCTCTTTTAGTGGGCCCGAGGATAACTAACCCAATTAGAACCTCTCCACCGGACTAGTTTTTTTAGCTGGGTTAGAGCAAACTAGCTCAAACTAACCCCTCTTGTTTCAATAATTTGAGGCTATTTCAACCCAAACTAGCTCTAACTCAGGATCCAAACAAAGAGGAGTATTATTGTACATGCTACAAGTGTGGACCGTAGCACATTGTTTTTATGGCCATATCACCACATTGTTTTCTACCGCTGGTTCACTGGCTACCGTGGTTCGTGACCGCTGGTTCACTGGCTGCCGTGGTTCGCACTCCTCCGACCTGAGTAGTACTCCCTCCGTTCCTAAATATAAGTCTTCGTAGATATTTCACTGTGGACCACATAAGGATGTATATAGATGCATTTTATGTATAGATTCACTCATTTTTCTCCGTATGTGGTCCATAGTGAAATCTCTCCAAAGACTTATATTTTGGAACAGAGGGAGTAGTATAGTACTAGTATATACCGCATCATTATTTGCTCCTTCTTACTACTCCGACATGTGGGAGAGCCAGCATCCGAGTCGACGTGTCATGCACCAGATTAGAGCGCGGAACGGAAGGGGGGCATCACCCCGGTCGGAGCGCCAATAATTCATGACTATAGTGAGTGGTCATATCACAAGTCTTTCCAGCAGCAACGCGCCGTCAAATCACACAGCCCCACTCGCTCATCCTCCTCGCCTCTCTGTCAAACCGCCTACCCGAAAACTGCCGCGTGTACTGCCCGGGAAAACCCCGCCCTCAAATTTTAACTACGTGAAAATAGTTCGAGCTTGTTCGTTCTATATAAATACAGTACTTACTGTATGTTTATTCACCCGTGGGGTTGTTCAATGAATGGAGGGGCAGGGAGCACAAGTGAACAATACTGTAGTACTACTAGTAGTAAGTAGGAGTCATACAGTAGTCACCTTAAATAGAGAGTTTATTTTCTTTAATGCCACGCTCACAAATTGAAACGCTTGTTGTGGAGAGAAAAAAGATAATCACTCCACTATATATGGACGCAGGGGCCTGAGCGCTTGCTTTACTAGGGTTGCTCTCTTCATTCTCTCATCCTCTCCAGATATAAACAAGACAGTGGTAGCGACATTTTCTTTCTACTCACCGCTGGTCACAGATCCGGCCGGATCCCTTCGGCTGGTGTGTGTAGAGGAATAAAAGGTGCATCGTTCACGCGGTCAACGCCGCCGAGGGAGGAAACCCACAGCTGTCGGAGGGGCCGGATCCTCTGCCCGTGTCGTTCTCTCCGACACAGGCCGGCTCGGGAGGTCCTCCGACCCATCTTCCTCCCTGCCGTATTGTTCGCACATCCGACCTGCCGCCGCCGACGTCCCGGCGACCCTTAGGTATAAGTTCTTCAAAAGCGGCCTTGCTCTACTGCCCAAGCTCCCCACGTGTCTGCATGTGCATCTTTTTCTACTCCCATCAGCTCTTCCAAAGCCACCTAAATTTTTAGTATTATTAGAGGTAAAGCTACTTCATGCATTCGAATCTAGGGCTTTGTTCAAACAACGAAGAAAGGGGGGAAAGTTGTAGCATGAATCTAGGACTTGATTCAAAGAGGAAATAATATGGTGAAAGTAGTAGAGACCGGATACCCAACCGGTCTCTTGGTTGAAAAGGGAAATAATGGGAAAACGCGGTACAAACTGGATAAGGAACAAATCTATTATTGGTTGAAAAAAGGATAGAAAGTGGCGGCTGGTGGACAAGTCAATGAGTATGTCCAGGACTAGATTTGCTGCCCTCACATAGTAAAAGGTCTCGAGATTAGATTTGCTGCCCTCACATAGTAAAAGGTCTCGAGATTAGATTTTCTGCCTCACATAGTAAAAGGTCTCAGGATTAGATTTGCTGCCCTCACATAGTAAAAGGTCTCCAGGATTAGATTTGCTGCCCTCACATAGTAAAAGGTCTCCAGGATTAGATTTGCTGCCCTCACATAGTAAAAGGTCTCTGTGATTAGATTTGTTGCCCTCACATAGTAAAAGGTCTCTGGGATTAGATTTGCTGCCCTCACATAGTACAAGGTCTCCAGGATTAGGTTTGCTGCCCTCACATAGCATGAACAAACTCGGCATCACCACTTTATGCCTCCTTGTAGGTACATTGTGCTGATGCGTCCACTATCGCATGTCCTTATACCAACCTTTTTCTGTTGTTAATGTAAGGGCGCATGTAAAATGAAGCAATCACACTGTTACATTAGGGACATGTCTAACCAGTGTTATTGTTAATCTAATGCCTCGAGTGATAAGATGCAATTAAATTGTGTTACAAATGGCACTCCTGCTGTTTTCCCTAGTATGATAAGTAAGTTGCTCCTTTACGCTACTGAATGTCCTGGTGTACCACGGTCCCATGCCCTTAAACCAACTCTTTAGATGCTGTTGATTTACTGTGTCTGGTAAACAAGCAATGCCACCATTAAAGTAATCCCATATTTGAGGAACCTCATTGTTGATCGTAATGCTTCTGGTAACATGAAGCATTGCTGACGTTTTAAAATTTCTACTGTCCTTGCGTGATTGCCATGAACATAATTAAGATGCTTCTTTTCATTTTGTATATGTTTCGTATATTCTTATTGACCAGCAACTGTTTACTTTATATCTTTTTGTGCAGATAGAGATATCCATTTCACCTTGTTGCTATTGTAACCTTTTGGTGAACTGCACAAAACACTTTATTTTGGAATGAGTGTCTTGTGCAAAACTAAAATGTCACGTGGGAAACATCTCTCAATTTTGGTGGAACTGCACAAAATGGTGATTGGAGTTTCCAAAATCTCCGTCACGTTCTGCTGGTAATCTCGTGCAACATTTTATTAGCCTTTGCAAGATGGAGCCGTCATTGTCACCACAATGGCACTTTATTTTAGTGGAACTGCACAAAAGGATAACAAAATTATAGTTGCACCTTACATGAGCCGGACAGCCAACCTTAATGTTCCTCAATTTTAGTGCAACTACTAAATAAGAACCTGCCAGTTCACAAGAGCAAGAACTTCTTGCTAGCAGAATGATGCAATCTTTGCTTCATTTCAGGTGAACTGCAGAAAAGGCGCATGAATTGAATCATGGAAGTACAGGCAGACCTCATCCAAGTAGAGTTGGAGGTTGAGTTCAAGGAGGCCGCTATTAAAGCGAAATCATGCTCTCCTGTCTCCTTGTTTGTGATGTGCAAACATGTTGTGCAAACAGGAATACTCAACTACAGATGTTGTGACGGTCAAGAGCATTCGCCAAGTTCTTCGATTGTATGACATGGCTAGCCAAGATGGATTTAATCCCGATATTCACTTTATCAGAAGGCTCTAATGGGTTGGTTCTGAATCTTGCAAGCTAGGAATTAGTGAGATGTGTAGGCATCTTTGTTGTACTTATCATTTGAATCTTATTTGTTAGTTCTGAATCTTGCAAGCTGGGAATCAATGAGATGTGTAGGCATTTTTGTTGTAATTATTATTTGGATCTTATTTGTTGGTTCTGAATCTTGCAAGCTGGGAATCAATGAGATGTGTAGGCATCTTTGTTGTACTTATTATTTGGATCTTATTTGTTGGTTCTGAATCTTGCAAGCTGGGAAACACTGCATGATGATGCAGAGGACAACAACCATAACAAATAGTTCAAACTTGGTAGTATTATCTTTGTGAAAGTGCGACAAATGTGTTGATCGTAATGCGCCCCGAGAATAATAATTCTAATTGTTGTGCATGTTGATCCTGTGGCATCGATAGAACGAGCGGATGCATTGCTTGTTTTAAGTATAAATTTCTATTAAAGCTAATTAAATTTAAGTAAAGTGACCACTAACTTCGTTATTACAGATCAATACTGCACCCGCCGTGAACCGACATGTGGCCGAGGGTGCATCTTCGCCGGGCGGCAGCGGACGAGGGAGGGTAGTAACTGTTGTCGCTGTACACACTCAGCCATCGTTGAATCCAGTTCCCCAAGAGCTGAAAAACGAACTGCTGCCGCCGCCACACACTCGCTCACTCTAAGAGACTCCAATGGCGATCCGAGGGTGAGCTTGCTGGATATGGACTTCAGCAAGGAGTTCCCTTTGAGTTCGCTGCTCAGTCCTATGGCTGCACCAAGTTGAATGTGATGTACACCAACGATATGGACTCGTGAAGCTCGCCTTGCCTCATCCTATGGTTGCACCAGGTTCTAGAGCATTCGCCCGCTTCATCGGCAATACCGATCGCACCTTCGCCACGGTGGAGAGAAGGAAGAACGTGATGATTCGCCATCTGGTGCAACAAGCTTGTCGACATCCGTAGCAATACAAGATCATCAACAACGGGCAGGAGAAGGACTCCGTGGTTGACCTCGCCGAGACCATCAATCGACCCTCGACACGCCAACATGAAAGAAGATGACCTGAACACGTGGGAGGTACCTCTGAATCTAGCCTACATAACCTACGCGCCAAGGACGATAAGCATGCTACGACATGTACAGGAAGATCTTGGACATGAGGGCGTGTCCGCTTCCCAGAATCGACGAGTACACGGACAGCCGCAGCGCCATGATCAAGCGCATGTGAAGGTCTAGATGTTGTACTTTATCTGCTTATAAGCACCTTTATCATCCGAGTGTTTCATGCATTAGCCTATGTGTCGTAATTATCTGTTTTGTCCGAAATATTTCTTTTAAGAACCCACTAACCTGATTGCTTTTTAGTGGCTATTTGCTTATGTATGTAAAGTAGTTCACTTGTCCGTAAAAAACTAGTTCACTCGGCTGCCGTGCTTTGAATCTCCTTCCTCCCAACATATTCCCTCCTCGTGGACCCAACAGGTCTCTGAATTTTCTCCCACTTTCTTTTTCGATGTAAACTGAGTTTTCTCCCAAGATTTTCCCTAGAACCAACTCAATTGTCCCACGCCTAGCCTAAAAATAATAATACCCCACGTACTATTAACTCATCAAATTAAAATGATATTTTATTTCGTAAGTTGAAAGTTCTTACAAAATAATAATAATAATTGTTTATATATAACTTGGCAAGTTAACTCCTAGTGATTGCGTACATAAGCTTGCAAAGATTTTACTGACGTGCAATCATGTGTTTATGTTTTTATAACATTTCTCCGTCTAGCCCAACATGATATTTTCACCCAGCCCAGCAAGTCCAAGGATTTTGAGAAAAATGCAAATGGGATTTAAACGGGCTGCATAGATGCTACATCAATGTTTCACCCAGGCCACCAAATGGACTAAAAAAACAAATGGACTGGCTAACATGTGGGCCAGTAGGTCGAACCCTAAGAAGGCGTTGGATTTACATCCAACGGCCGGCATTCTTCTTCAATCTCTCGTCTTCTTCCCCCAGCGCTGCCGGAACCGCCTGCTCCAGCCTTCGGCGTCCAGTGGCGTTGTTTTGCACTCCTCAGCGAAACGCTACCCCGCCGACGGCCAGGCCATCACTCCACTTTGCACCTCCTGTTATTTTCTGCCGAGTGTAGGCCCACCCCGCACCCGAAACAGTCAAGTTTTCACTCCTCTCTCGCGGACTTCACCGCCACGCCTTCCCCATCTCCGGTCGTTCCAGCAGGGGCTCGCCGTCGTCCACCGCCTCGGTGCGCCGGGCGCGGCGTGGTCAACATACGAGAGTCATCGGAAGAGGATCAGACGTGGAGAGCTCGACGGCTGGGACCCACGAGGTCCATGGTCGCACGCAAGGAAAGTTCCTCCTTATTACGCACTCTACGCAATCAGACGTGGGAAGGGCTTCAGATTTTGTGAAAAAACGTTCCCCCGCCGATGGTCGGATCCACCAGCTATATCTTCGCACGCAAGGAAGTGCCTCCTTATTACGCACCAAAAATGAATACCCTCGCTAGCTGGGACCCACCATAGTGGGTGGCTGACTTAGGGCCTACTAAGTTGACGAGGACGGAGGGCTTTGTCAACTTAGTCAACATGAACGATTCTAGCTCCAAAGGACTGCAGACAATGTCCATCCAACGCCATAGTGCTTCTTCAACCTCTGGTCTTCTTGCTCCAAATTACCAAAGCAGCGCCGGTCATGTTGCGTGCTCTCGCCCTCGTGGTCGGCTGTGATGCCGCGGAGGCCTCACCGCCCCTACTACTCCCACCGCTGGCCTGTGGTATCCTCTACTCACCCACACCCCATGTTATTCTGCGGCGACGGCAGCCTCACGCCCAGCCGAACCAAGTGAACCTCAGATTCTCTCTGTGGGCATCCACTACCGCTGTCTTCCCTGCTCCACGTCGTCCCCTTCCTAGGCCTCACCGCCGCCCACCGCCTTGGTTCTCTCTGCGTGGCGTGGTCAATGTGGTCAACGACCGACTTCCATCGGAGGAGTACTGTACGTGGAGAGACTGACAGCTGGGTCCTCGGCCACAGCCCAATTTTTTTGTGATTTGCCAAGTAAGTCGCTTTGTCGGGCCTGTTGGGCTGCAAATCTTTCAAGACGAGGAGAGCTTCATTCGGCTGGCCGAGAAAATGGCCTATCAGTAATGAGAAATGGGATGTACATTTTTAAAACACATCAAACCGGCAATTAGTTTCAAATATCTTTTTTTCATTTCGAGATTTTAAATGACATTAATTTTTATGCATGGAGAATTTGTTGGATTTTATATTGATGTACATTTATTTATAAAATCAGTTTGAATGTGAGTCAAATTTTCGGGATTAAAAACAGTTCGGACGGCACCAAAATATGCAAAATTTCGTATAATTTTTTAACCGTGGCCACAATATGGGTTGTAATGCTAACAAAAAGAATATGGGCTCCAAAAAACCTTAAGAATTAGGAAATGGGCTGTAAATTATTAGAAATAATGGCAGATGGGTTGTATGTTGTTTTCCACATATTTGAGGCTTTCCTAAAAAAAAGGTTGACGCACAAGCAGTGACTATTGGATGTCCATCGAACGGCCTTCGTGCTTCTTCAATCTCTGCTCTTCCTGCTCCAAACCGCCAAACAAGCGCCAGGGACTGCTTACCCTCCTCCCCACGGCCGTCAGTGTGCTGCCAAGCAGCCTCACCGCCCCACCATACTCCCATCGCTGGCCTAGCCATCCTCTACTCACCCACACCGCTGTTATTCTCCGCGACGGCAGACGAACCAAGACCCTCCTCAGACGTACAGATTCTCCGCGTGGGAAACAATCGCCGAGTCTTCCTCGCCTCCATGTCGCTCCTTCCTAGGCCTCGGCGCCGCCCACCGCCTCGGTGTTCTCGGCGCTGCCTGGTCAACGTGGTCAACGAATCGACATGCATCTGAAGTGGATCAGACGTGGAGAGGCCGATACTGGGTCCATGGCCGCACGCAAGGAAATGCCTCCTTATTACGCCGCAAAATAATGATTCCTCCACCGACATCGGGACCCACCGAAGGGCCTCTCAGATTTCGCGAATAAAACATTACCGCCACGACAGCTCGGACCCACCAGCTATATCTTCGCACGCAAGGAAGTGCCTCCTTATTACGCACAAAAAATGAATACTCCCCGTTAGCTGGGACCCAAAGATAGTGGCAGGCTAACTTAGGGCCTACTAAGTTGACGGGACGGAGCGCTTTGTCAACTTAGTCAATATGCACGATTCTAGCTCCAAAGGACCGTGATGATGTCCATCCAACGGCCGATTGCTTCTTCAACCTCGGTATTCTTGCTCCACCGCCCAAACCAGCGCCGTCGTGCCTCGTGCTCCTACCTCCCGTGGTCGGCTGCGATGCGGCGGAGGCCTCACCGCCCCTACTACTCCCACCGCTGGCCAGTGCCATCCTCTACTCACCCACACCCCCGTTATTCTCGCGGCGACGGCAGCCTCACACCGCAGCCGAACCAGTGAACCTCGCACTTTCACGCTGTGGGCATCCACCGCGCGCCTTCCCGCTCCTTGTCGCCCCTTACTAGGCCTCGCCGCCGCCCACCGCCCTGGTCCTCTTGGCACGGCGTGGTCAACGTGGTCAAGGAACGCTTCCGTCGGACGTGGATCGTACATGGACAGCCGACACCGGGTCCATGGCCGCAGAAGGAAGTGCCTCCTTATTACGTAAAATAAATATTCCTCCACCGACAGCGGGACCCACCGGACGGGCCACCGATTTCGCGAAAAAAATGGTTGCCCTCGATCGCCGGGACCCACCAGCTACATCTTCGCACGCAAGGAAGTGCGTCCCGCAAAAAATGATTCGCCCCCTGACTGCTGGGACCCACCAACTACATCTTTGCAGGCAAGGAAGTGCCTAACAGTCGGGACCCACCTGGTCAAAGCGTACGTAACATTGTCATTCTGGTCGTGAACGTGTACGTACATATATACTGGTGGATGTAGAGGCGCACACGTCGAGTAGAGGCGCCAGACGCGTCGTAGTAGAGGTGTACACGCACGCACGGGCGCCAGGGTGCAAGAAAGAAAATACGCCACGTATGTGTACATACGGGCGGGTCTCGAACGCTTACTGCTGCGACACGCACGCCAGGGCTCGTACATGGCTGGGTCGGAACGGAGAAACAAAGGTCATCGCTGTGTTCATGGGGAGCCGACGGAATGCGTCGTGTTCATGGGGAGGCAACGGAATGCGTCGTGTTCATCGGGAGGCAACGGAACGCGTGGGAGCCAACCGGCTGGGTCGGAACGGAATGCATGGCCGTGTTCATCGGGAGGGCTTGGACGGAACAGGCGGTGGAAACGAGGCTTGGCGTACTGCACAACGGAGGAAACGGACCTCCTACCTTCGGAACGGGGTCCTGTTGATCGGGAGGGGTGTGGCGTACCGCAAAACGGAGGAAACGGGCCTCCTACGGTCGAAATGGGGGTCCTGTTGATCGGGAGGTGTTTGGCGTACCGCAAAACGGATGAAAGGGATCTCCCACGGTCAAACGGGGTCCCGTTGATCGGGAGGGTGTGGCGATCGCAAATGGATTTAAACGGACCTCCCACGGTCGAAACGGGGTCCCGCTGATCGAGGGTGTGGCATACCGCAAAACGGATTTAAACGGACCTCCTACGGTCAAACGGGGTCCTGTTCATCGGGAGGGTGTGGCGCATCGCAAAACGGGACTCCACGGATATTGTTCATCTCCACCGCCGACCTCCTCCAGCCTCCACGGCTCCTCGCTCATCCAGCCTCCACCGCGGCGCTACTCCACCGGCCATCGCTCAACCACCCTCCACGGGCACCCTCCACCGCTTCACTGCTCATCCAGCCCTCCACACCACGGGTCCTGCTCAACCACCCTCCACGGGCACCCTCCATCGCTCACTGCTCATCCATCCCTCCACCACACCAGGGGTCCTGTTCATCCAAAGGAAACGCCACCGCCATCGCTCATCCAACCCCCCGCAACGCCACCGCTCATCCCTGAGGCAGCATCGATCGACTTCATTTAGCAGCAGAGCGGCGAATCGCCAATCAGGTTCAGTTAACAGCCATCGATCGATCGCCGGGTTCAAGAATGTGTAGCTCGCAGCAGCAATCGCCGGGTTCGTTAGAGCCCAACGCCGCCGGGTTTAGTTAGAGCCAACGCCGCACACACGCCGCAGACGCACGAGAGAACGCGCGATAGCTCGCCCCGACCTCCCACCGTAATTGGGAACTCGCCAAAATTTTCCTCGCCTCGCTTCTACCACGGTTTTTTCCGCCATGGACGGCCCAAAGAATGTCATGCAGCTGCTGCCTCCGCCCGCCCAGACTTAAAAGCCCATTTTCTCGTCATGATTTTTGTCATAGAAGTAGGATCCCACCACATCTATGATGATACCGGGTTTTGTCACAATTATCGTCATAGAAGTGTCATATGTATGACAGAAAAAAAATTCGTTCGGCCCAAAATGTCACGGATGTGTCTATTTTTGTAGTGACAGGTGTCTCCGATGGTACTTGTTGAGTTGGCATAGATCGAGATTAGGATTTGTCAGTCCGATTGTCGGAGAGGTATCTCTGGGCCCTCTCGATAATGCACATCACTCTAAGCCTTGCAAGCATTGTAACTAATGAGTTAGTTGAGGGATGATGTATTACAGAACGAGTAAAGAGATTTGCCAGTAACGAGATTGAACTAGGTATTGAGATACCGGCGATCGAATCTCGGGCAAGTAACATACCGATGACAAAGGGAACAACGTATGTTGTTATATGGTTTGTCTGATAAAGATCTTCATAGAATATGTAGGAGCCAATATGAGCATCCAGGTTCAGCTATTGGTTATTGACCGGAGATGAGTCTCGATCATGTCTACATAGTTCTCGAACTCGTAGTGTCCGCACGCTTAACGTTCGGTGACGATCGGTAATATGATTTTATGTGTTTTGATGAACTGAAGATAGTTTGGAGTCCCGGATATGATCACGGACGTGACGAGGAGTCTCGAAATGGTCGAGACATAAAGATTGATATATTGGAAGCCTATATTTGGACATCAGAATGGTTCCGTGTGAAATCGGGATTTTACCGGAGTGCCGGGGTTACCAGTACCCCTCGGGGGTTCATGGGCCTTGTTGGGCCCTAGTGGAGAGAGAGAGGGGCCGGCCAGGCAGGCCGCGCCTCCCCCTTGAGTCCTAATAGGACAAGGAAGGGGCGCGCCTGCCTTCCCCCTCTCCCACTCCTTCCTTCCCTCCTAGTGGGACTAGGAAAGGGAGTCCCATCTCCCACCAGGAGGAGGACCTCCTCTTGGCGCACTGCAAGGGCCGGCCGCCTTCCCTTGCTCCTTTATATACGGGGCAGGGGCACCACAAGACACACAAGTTGATCAGCTTGATCTTTTAGCCGCAGCGGTGCCCCTCTACTATAATCCACCTCGGTCATATCCTAGCGGTGCTTAGGCGAAGCCCGCGCCGGTAGCATCATCATCACCGCCATCACGCCGTCAGGCCGACGGACTCTCCTCAAGCTCGCTGTATCGAGTTCGTGGACGCCACCGAGCTGAACGGTGCTGAATTCGAGGTGCCGTGCTTTTGGTACTTGGATCGGTCGGATCGTGAAGACGAGGACTACATCAACCGCTGCTCTCATAACGCTCACACGGTTCACGAGGGCACGTGGACAACACTCTCCCTCTCGCTTCTATGCATCACCATGATCTTGCAGCGAGGGAATTTTTTTGAAATTACTACATTTCCCAACACGGCCCCCTTTCCTTCTCCCTCTCCCTCTCCTTCCCCCTTTCCCCCTCCAGTAAAAGGAAGGGGGGTCCGAATTGGACTTGGAGACCTAGTAGGACTCCTCCCCCCGGGGGCGCGCTTAGGCCGGCCTCCTCCCTCGCCCTCCTTTATATACGGGGGCGGTGGAGGGGGGCACCTCTAAGCACATCAATTGTTCTTAGCCTTGTGCGGTGCCCCCCTCCACCATTTACTCCTTCGATCATATTGTCGTAGTGCTTAGGCGAAGCCCTGCACGGATCACTTCACCATCACCATCACCACGCCATCGTGCTGACGAAACTATCCCTGGACACTTTGCTAGATCAAGAGTTCGACGGACGTCATCGAGCTGAATGTGTGCAGAACTCAGAGGTGGCGTACGTTCGGTGCTTGATCGGTTGAATCAAGAATATGTTTGACTACATCAACCGCGTTAAGCTAACGCTTCCGCTTTCGGTTTACGAGGGTATGTGGACACACTCTCCCCCTCTCGTTGCTATGCATCTCCTAGATATATCTTGTGTGATCGTAGGAATTTTTTTTAAATTGCATGCTACGTTCCCCAACAGTACTTTCCCTTGATGAGCTTTATTTGAAATGCTCTTCTTCCATCCATCGCCTCCTATGATGGTTCTATCCTTTTGTTTACGAACGTCAATATTGTATGAGCATCCTTTATCATCTGTAATGTGGAAACTGCCATCGATTAAATTATTGAAGTCGGCCCTTACATTGCATGGGATACACTATGTAACAATTAAGAAAAATGCAGTTAATAATTAATGGTACATACAGTAAAAGAAATCATCAAATGGTTGAAATTGAATGATAAAGTTAAACATTGTTACCACAGAATTTTCAAATCCTTCCGTCAAGAAGAACCCGAATTCTATTGCATTTATGAAACTATCCGTACAGGTATTTTTGCAAATATTGCAGACCTTACGCACCATGATCCCTCCTTCAAGAAGTTAAACACTGTTATCATTGGTGCTAAGTCATGAAAGTAATATCGAGAAGCAGTAGAAAAAAAATATGAATACAACTTGTTTGTATTAGCAAAAGTATACGGAAAAATCGGCATAACCTTTGCTACAAAAGTGAACATATTGAGTTTCAGAAAAATGGTGAAACAGAAATTAATCAACGTTTCATCAAAACATTGAAACTCAATCCCTGCAAATATAACATATAACTAGCACTTTCATTTTCATACATAAGCAAATTTAACTTAACTTGATCATTTTTATATTACTTTACTACATGAAAAATATGAATGCAACTTGTTCATATTAGCAAAAGTATACGGAAAAAATTGGCATAATCTTTGCTATGAAAGTGAACATATTGAGTTCTAGAAATATGGTGAAACATAAATTAATCAATGTTTCACCAAAACATTGGAACTCGTGTTGTAATCCCTACAGATGTAACATATAACTAGCACTTGCATTTTCATACGTAAGCAAATTCAACTTAACTTAATCATTTTTGTATTACTTTACTACAGAAAAATATGAACGCAACTTGTTTGTATTAGCAAAAGTAAACAAGAAAATCACATAACCTTTGCTTTTGGTCGGAAAAAATTAATGAACTAATTTTATTAGCAAAAGTTTACTTTGGGCAGCAACAACTACTTTCATTGTGATGCAAGCCAATATCACGGGCTCGACCGACATTTCGATGGATTACTCAAAAATGGTTTCAAATCGAATCCTATATCTGATCCCCTTAATATTGCATTGCTCTAACCCTAGTTACCTAGTGTAAAATATCACTATAAATGAATATATGAACTATCTAGATACAACGACGAACTTAAAGGGATGATAAGTTACCTTTGGCAGCGACTCTGGTGAATGGCGTGGAAGGCAGCTCCAGAGGACGCGGCGGAGGACAGTGGACGGTGTGGAATGTGGCTCCGGAAGGCAGCTTCCCGTGGAGGACACGACAGAGGACAGCGTGGAAGGTAGCTCCGACGGACACGGCGATTGACGGTATAGGATGCGGCTCCGGTAGGCAGCTTTCCGGTGAAGGACATGGTGGCGAATGCAGATGGATCCGGATAAGGAAATGAGGGGGAGAGGAAGCGGTCAACATGAAACAAAAAATGGATAAGTTTTTGTCGGGCGGGCGGCGGTTGTGGGTGTGTGCGGACTTACCATATGTGTGGCGGTCGGCCTAAGCTACCCGCGAGTACAAACATATGATTTTTTTAATGTTGTGGGTGATGTCTACTATACAACTTGTTCTTGTAGACTCGTGTTAGGCCTCCAAGCGCAAATTTTTGTAGGACAGTAGTTGTCGGTGTCAAAATCGGCGGATCTCGGGTAGGGGGTCCCGAACTATGCGTCTAGGCGGATGGTAACAGGAGACAAGGGACACGATGTTTTACCCAGGTTCGGGCCCTCTTGATGGAGGTAAAACCCTACGTCCTGCTAGATTAATATTGATGATATGTGTTACAAGAGTGGATCTACCACGAGATCAAAGAGGCTAAACCCTAGAAGCTAGCCTATGGTATGATTGTTGTTCGCCCTACGGACTAAAACCCTCCGGTTTATATAGACACCGATAGGGTTAGGGTTACACAGAGTCGGTTACAATGGTAGGAGATCTACATATCCGACGCCAAGCATGCCTTCCACGCCAAGGAAAGTCCCATCCGGACACGGACTAAGTCTTCAATCTTGTATCTTCATAGTCTTGGAGTCCGCCGATGATGATAGTTCGCTATCCGGACACCCCTAGTCCGAACTCCTCAAGAGCTCCCTTAACCAGGCTTCAATGACGACGAGTCCGCGCGCATATTGTCTTCGGCTTTGCAAGGAGGGTTCTTCCTCCAAATAATTTATAGAAGATTGTGAACACCAGGATAGTGTCCAGCTCTGCAAAAATAAGTTCCACATAACACCGTAGAGAGAATAATTCTTGCACAGATCTGCTGACGTATTCCGCGGCATGACATCACACCACGGCCAGGCCTTTATATGAATTGTTTTTCATTGTTCCACCTCAGCGTGTTTAGCGAGGCGGTTTCTTGGCACATCTTATCAAAGCGTAGATCGTGCCCCTTATTCCGGATTCTCATCAATACGGACATGGTAACCCAACCGCGTCTGCTGGCCTGCCTTCTCTATCAAAGGCGAGTCCTAGTCGACCACTGTGGTGGGCTCTTGGTATTCAACCTCTTTATAACGAGACCAAGGCCCTCTCCTTTTACACCTCTATCGAAGTTCGCCAAGGCTTCAAGTTCCAACACCCAAAGCTTCAGATTCAGCGCTTCGACTTTCGATCCGCTCCGACCAGCATGGCCGATGGATGTCTTCCTCCGTCACGTAAGAAGACGCTAAAGCTGCGTAGACGCCTGTATCTAACCGCGAGATCTCAGATAGGCTGCCTGCTCCGTGGCAGGTCATTCCCACCCGAGCCCGTGAGAACATGGTGTTCGTGGTCCCACTTCCTTCGGGTTTAGGCTTCCGACGGATCCTTTGTGCGGGGCTCATGTTTTATTATGGGCTTGATTTCCATGACTTGAACTGGAGTCCATCCTCCATATCTCGTCATTCATTGTCGATGTGAGGCCTTCCTCCATATTACCACCCACTTTGGATTGTGGCTCAAGACCTTCAAGGTGGAGCCAAAGATGATCAAGGGGCAGCAAGCGGAGTGCGGAGGGGCGGTCATAAGCAAATGTGTTGATGCTCCGTGGCCCGAGGGCTCTTTTCAAGAGGAGCTTGGTTTGTGGCAACGGGAGTGGTTTTATATCACCGCTCCCTGGGGCACCAAATGGGCGGCGCTCCCTGCCTTCCGCCAGTCCACCACAGCGGCTGGCATCATGGGTCAACAAGGCTCGACTGGGGCCGCCCAAGGACGCCCCGCTGCAGGCCGCATTCGAGATCTCTAGGAAAGAGGGATCAATCTGGTTGCAGTGGTGCGGGTTATGGTGATCCGCGCCTTCAGCCTCGCAGAACGCCGCCTCCGCCTGTGGGAATTCAACCGAGGGACCACGAGCCTCCAAAATTTTATGGGCACGACGCCTGTGGAGATGTATAAGCTGTTCTTCGATCACAAGAGAAGTGTCCGGACTTGACCGAGGACGCAGGACTAAGCTGCAATCGCCCGGATACTCAAGTAAGTAGTCCTATAACCGGACAAGCTGTTCATTCATTTATTTTATATATATGCCCTTTAAAGGAGCCGCTTTTTGAACAGGAGTGGATAGCCAAGGCAAAGTTGATAAGGTGTCCGCCCTCCCAGAGACCACGCCGGATCCCATGTTGACCAAGATGTTGAAGGTCGCGCTTTTGAAGAAGGCTAAGGAGGAACGGGGAGCAACTGCCTCCTGAAGGAGGCTATCAAGGAAGGAGGGATTAAGAGTCCCACCTTCCGAGGAGAGAAGAGGACCGCTGTAAGATCCGGAGGTCAAGGCCTCAAAGAAAGGAATGGAATCTTCGGTAGAGTCCGCCGGGAAGTAACCCAGCCGCATTATTTCCCCAAGGATCAGCCTCCAAAGAAGCCGTAAGTAGAAAGAAGGGTCTTGTAAGTAAGGAACATCCTCAGATTTATTTATGAAGATAACCAAAATTGTACCTTGTAGTTCGGACCTCAGCCCTTCTCAGCAGAGCTCGCCTTCGGGGATCTTCTTTGGAGATGATGGAGAGCGAACGCCCACCTGTCGTGACTCATGTGAAGCGGACGACCCGGAGGTGTCGCCGCAGAGGATTCCCTAAGTCCAATGGCCGGAAGGTCCGCGCCAAGTGGTGTGCGGTCGAGGAGCCAAGGATCTGCCGGGCGAAGCGGTTATCTCAAAAGATCACCGTGTTTCTAATGGGTATGGTGATTGAAGAATTGCATCCGCCGAGAGCGGGTTGCACGGCCGTTAGAAGCTATCGACGGGTTTGAGGTACGCAAAAATAAGGTACCTTTTTGACAGCCAGTATATAAATGCGCCATGTATAGATAGTAGCCCCCGAGACTCGGTATGTTGTCAAAATTGATGACGTGCCAAGGATCAAATTCTTAGTTTTAACATATCGCCGCTCCTAAACAGGTGGCGGGACGTCCGGACGCCAACCGGACTGATGAATATGCCGAACTAAAGCGGCAGCTTGATGAGGCGGGTGCGGACATCACGCTGGTCAATAAACGGCTTGACGAGTCACAAGGTATGCGACTTCTATGCGGACACCTGGTAAGGGAGCTTGACGCCCATGTTTTACTAATCATATGCTTAATGAGATGGTGCCGCTACCGTGGAAGAGTTGCGGGCAGAACTCGCCCGAGCGAAAGAGCAAGCCAGAATTAGTAATGCGGCCGCTTTAAAGGCGGCCAAGAGCTAGAAGCTGAACGGGCTGCTCACCGCCAAGAAGAGGAGATGGCCGAGATGGCCAAAAGTTAAGGAATACTACCGACGCTGCGCGGTTCTTGAAAAGGCACATCAAGCGAACAAGAGGACCTAAAGAAGGCCGCCGCCGAATCCAAGAAGGCCCAATCGGCTTTGAGAGCTGCCAAGGAGGAGCTGAGTCGTCGGGCAATTGCGGCTGGAAAACCGCTTTCATTGTGGAGGAAATACACGATCCAAAGTATGCTCGCTGGATAAATTGTGGAGTTCAGAGGATGCTTATCTCGACTTGGCGGCGAGCGCGAAGGACGCGTTGAGCACTTCCGGGCCGTAAGGGGTACGTAAGGAAGAGCTATATTGGTCGCAATTCCATAGTCCGGAGCGTCCTCTGTCGCTGACCGATCGGTTGGCCGAATGGGCCGAGCTGAATCGACTATCTGGATTTGCCATGAAGCATGTCTTGACTCACTTGTGGCCGGACGGACCCCAGCCGAAGAGCTATTTTTGTTTAGTGCAGCAGTTTCTTGGTGCGGTGCCGCATATCGACGCAATAAAGCGGTCGGCGTGTATTGAGGGAGCGCGGATGGCTCTTGCCCGTGTCAAGACATACTGGGCAGAGATGAAGGCCACTGACGTTGCATCCCAAGATTCGGACAAAGGCCGAGTACCTGCTGAGCACTACTTTGAAGAAGTCCTACCGGGCGCTCGTTTAATAGAGACGCAGTGCTCGAAGGATATTATGTTTAAATGACATGTATGATTTGTGAAAACAATGTTTCAATGTAATATAAGTGCTTTTTATACTTGTGCTGCTCAAGTAGTAAACTACTCCCCTGTGCGGCCGCTTATGTATATGTGTATATAACTCGAAGATGGCAGTCCTTGGCTTCAGCCCCACGCACATAGTGCGGGGCTGTTTGCAAAAAAGGCGCTTTTTCACACTTAATCCAAGGTCTTGGTCATGTTAAGGAGGTGATAGCATAGCAAACCAGGCAACTGGACTATAATGCTTTATCACTTTCACTTAGCCATAGGAGTTCGAGGGTGGGGCTACTATATAGCTCTCGGGGCACCGCACTCTCCGAATTTGGGGTGCGATGTGCCGACCGAAAACCGTCCTTCGTTAATGCGGAGGAATTATAAACATTCCGTGAGTCATTGAGTGGTTGACCGTCTCTCGCTATATCATGACAGTCAGTAGCCGCTTTCATCGAGGTGCTCGCCTACGAACTGGGCACAATCGCAGTAGTTCTCCGGTGCCGCGTTAGCCGTGAAAACAGAACGTAAGGCAGCAAAACACAGGAGCCGGGCAACCCAACATTTGACCAAAGACATGATTCGGAGCTGATGCATATAAGGTCTTTATGAAAATGGGCAGAATAATGCCCTAAGCCCCTAGTGTCCAGGTACGCGCAAGAATTCTGGTGCTACCAATGCCAAAGCACCAGCCTCCTCCTCAGTTATATTAAGGAATCGGGGGGATGTATATCAACAAGAGACAGTGAAAAAAGGTTTACGCAGGGTCTTAATCTGAAAAGAATCCTTGCAACGGGTCCCTCACCGCACGCCCACGCCCGTGTCTCTTGCAGCCGATCCTAGACGGGTGTAGTTGTTCATATGTATGCGGCCCTCGTATGGGGGTATGCCGCAGTAGGCGCCGGACTCGCCTAGCCGTGTCCGGGTTTGAATGACCAATTCGTGTTCTTTGCCTAGCAGAGCCGGATAGCTGTGGGGCTGTCAAGGCAGTCTCCTGCTTCCCTGCATGAGTAACACTTAATACTTCCTTTTAAAGAGATGATGCCGCGTGGACCGGCATTTTAAGTGTTAGAGATGCATAATGCGGTATTGCGTTAAAGCGGGCGAAAGCTTCATCCCAATAGTGCTTGATGGCTACTTTTAAACGGGCGATATGGAAGAGTAACTTTTCGCGACGGAAGTTGTCGGATGAACCAAACACAACTTCTAGTAGTATGGAGCCCGCAGCAGAGATGATGGGCTCTGGCAGACTCCTTTAAAGGAGGTGTTGCTGCGGCTAATTTTGGTTGGTTTATACCCATCCTCATGGATTGTGTCCCGATATATCAGGTTTATGTCATCGCCGCCATCCATGAGGACATGTAAATTGGAATTCGCCGATTATAGGATCCAATATCAAGGCAGTCCATCCTGCATTCCGGATATTATCGGAATAGTCCCGATGGTCGAAGGTGATTGGTTTTGACAACTACAGCAGCGCGCGCTTTTAGGGGCGCCGCTTTATTTTTCCTTTGATCACGTGAAGTGAGTTTACTGTTTTAACCTCCGTGGGAAAGTTTTTGTTTTCCGGGTTTCGCTTGTGGTGCTCTCGTCATCTTTACTTGGTGTGTCGAGCCCTTGTGTTCGTGTTCACCACGGACTGTTTGAAGACCCAACAATCTTTGTGGGTATGGTTTGTCGGCTTCCTGAGGTACCATGTATTTGACATAGTCTATCCGAATCTTGTTTAGGTTGGATAGCTCGTCACCGTTATCCTTTAGGGGCAGTGTTTTGTTGTTCGCCGAGAGCTTTTGAATCCGCATTGACCGCCGCATTATTCGGGCCATTTTCCTTATTTCGCGCCGATCTTTTCAAGGCCGTGATTTCCCATTTCCATCCCTGATTTCTGATGTACTCGGGTTGTCGGTATCGCATCTAGCCAGCCAATGTCCTCTCCCCGCAAAAGCGGTCATGAGGCTTGTTAATGTGGCCATTGTTCTTGGCTTTTCTTGGCCGAGGTGTCTCAAGCAGCCATTCGCCCTGGACGTTGTGTTTGAAAGCTGCTAAGGCTTCAGCGTTCGGACAATGATTATTTGGTTCTTTTAGTAAGGAACATGTTCTAGAATTTCCGGATGACTCTCCGGCTGTTGAGTTATGTGACTTAGATCGCTCAGATCCGTGAGGGCGGACATAAGTCCCTCAAAATTTGCCCGAATGAGTCCTCGAGCCTCCCCAGCTTCCAATGGTATTTTCGGGAGGCTTTTAAGCCAATGCCGAGCTGGCCCTTTGAGTTTAAGGGTAAGTATTTTATGGCATGGAGATCGCTCCTCTAGCCATGTGTATGTGGAGGATGTAATCCTCGATCCGCACTCTGTGGTCTGTTGTTAAGTCGATGCCTCTATGTTTACGGGTTTGAACTCACCGAAATTATGATCCAAAGACCTCATCGGTGAAACATAGTGCGGCACCCTATATTTGGGTGTGCCGTGATCTTCGGAATTTTGGCGATTGCATTGTTTTGACGAGCCTGCTTGGCCCATAGATGGACCTAATCGGGCCATCCTCTTGATGTGAATCCTTGCGGATCGCATATTGGCTTGTGTGCGCGCCATTCACCGCCTCTTTTCGCCGTGGGTCGCCCATCCGACCCGTGGCCTTCTTACTTTCTAATTGTGGGGGCTCTAAGGCCTCCTCGTCAATTCGGGCAGTAGCTTTTTCGGTAGCTCTTTGTTCGCAACTGCCGCCGCATTTGTTCTGCGGTGTTGAATATTTTGCTCCATCTGATCATGAGTGCATCTTTCGCTGTTTTGAGCTTCCGCTTACTTTTTCAGCTACGCAGTGGGGCACGCGAGCCTTTTCTCGGAGGTTATTTTGCTCCAATGGTTTGTCCGCGTGAGGTCGCCCGGACCGTTGTCTTCGCCGGGACAGATTGTTTGGCCAAGTTGTCTTGTTCGGACGATTGCTCGATGGCTTGTTCGTTGTCCACCGTTCGCCCTGCTCTATGGCTGGGTCTTTGTTGAGGCGGGACTTTGTTCGGCGCTTACGCTGCCGCTTTTGACCGCTTTTGAGGGATTTATCCTTCAGAGCGCCCCGTTGTTCCTCGCCTTCATTTCCTTTAGGTGTATCCACCATGTATACATCATGGGATGAGGTTGTCCAGCGCCTATAGGTGATGGTTCATTGTTGTCTCCTACATCATCGCCCATACCGCCGATGTCTTCGAGTCGAAATCGAGCACGCCGTGTAAGCTTTCGGCGCTGGCTATGAAGTGGGTGGTGGTGGGCTTTCAATTTCTTCGCCGTCTGCGATCCCAACCTTCCCGACCGTAATCCGCCAGGCCTCCGGATAAAGAGAGAGACTTTAGTGAATTCAGGATGTCGCCAAAGGGCGAAGTGCCGAAAGATGTCCGCGCAGTGAACTCCATGACGGGCGCCCAATCGGATTCGCTTGGCGGGGGCGCTGGGGTTCGGAGTCCGGAGAGGAGTCCGCACCGGAGTCGAGGTCTTCGCAGCGACAGGGACGGAGTTCGCCGACGCCGAGAGATTAGAGCCCCGAGGCGGTGTCCAACCACTCGCCATCGATCGGGATTCCGCCCGGATTAAGGGTCGGAGCAGATTCGGTGCGCCTCCTGTGGCACCGCTCGCCGCAGAGCTAGATGATGCCCATCGAGACAAAGGCGCGCGTTGTTGCGGCTCGAATCCGTCAAGATCAAGTCTCCGCGGATATCGCCATATAGTTTAAACTTCCAAATCTGACCGACGGCCAGGGGCGAAGCTGATCTGCTCCAGATGGCTGCTTAATTGCCCCAGCAGCAAAGCCGCCAACACGAAGATCTGTCCGGGAGAAAAGTCTCACCGACCACGCCGTTGTTGATGATCAAGGAGCCATCAAGTTTATCGGTGACGCATACGAGGAACTCCCAATGAAAGCACCAATGTCGGTGTCAAACCGCGGATCTCGGTAGGGGGTCCCGAACTGCAGCGCCTAGGCGGATGGTAACAGGAGACAAGGGACACGATGTTTTACCCAGGTTCGGGCCCTCTTGATGGAGGTAAAACCCACGCCCCTGCTAGATTAATATTGATGATATGTGTTACAAGAGTGGATCTACCACGAGATCAAAGAGGCTAAACCCTAGAAGCTAGCCTATGGTATGATTGTTGTTCGCCCCACGGACTAAAACCTCCGTTTATATAGACACCGGATAGGGTTAGGGTTACACAGAGTCGATTACAATGGTAGGAGATCTACATATCCAGACGCCAAGCTTGCCTTCCACGCCAAGGAAAGTCCCATCCGGACACGGGACGAAGTCTTCAATCTTGTATCTTCATAGTCTTGGAGTCCGGCCGATGATGATAGTTCGGCTATCCGGACACCCCCTAGTCCGGAACTCCCTCAGTAGTGCTACCTCTTGAGCACTGCATTGGTTTTCCCTTGAAGAGGAAAGGGTGATGCAGCAAAGTAGCATAAGTATTTCCCTCAGTTTTTGAGAACCAATGTATCAATCCAGTAGGAGGCCACGCACATGTCCGTCGCACCTACACAAACAAATAAATCCTCGCAACCAACGCAATAAAGGGGTTGTCAATCCCTTCACGGTCACTTACGAGAGTGAGATCTGATAGATATGATAAGATAATATTTTTGGTATTTTTATGATAAAGATGCAAAATAAAATAAAAGAAAAATAAAAGGAAATGGAAATAGCTTGTAGTTGGATGATTAATATGATGGAAAATAGACACGGGGGCCATAGGTTTCACTAGTGGCTTCTCTCATGAGCATAAGTATTACGGTGGGTGAACAAATTACTGTTGAGCAATTGACAGAATTGAATCTAGGTATGATCATGTATATAGGCATCACGTCCGAGACAAGTAGACCGACTCCTGCCTGCATCTACTACTATTACTCCACACATCAACCGCTATCCAGCATGCATCTAGAGTATTAAGTTCATAAGAACAGAGTAACGCTTTAAGCAAGATGACATGATGTAGAGGGATAAACTCATGCAATATGATATAAACCCCATCTTGTTATCCTCGATGTCAACAATACAATACGTGCTTTGCTGCCCCTACTGTCACCGGGAAAGGACACCGCAAGATTGAACCCAAAGCTAAGCACTTCTCCCATTGCAAGAAAGATCAATCTAGTAGGCCAAACCAAACTGATAATTCGAAGAGACTTGCAAAGATAACCAATCATACATAAAAGAATTCAGAGATGATTCAAATATTGTTTATAGATAAACTTGATCATAAACCCACAATTCAACGGTCTCAACAAACACACCGCAAAAGAAGATTACATCGAATAGATCTCCACAAGAGAGGGGGAGAACATTGTATTGAGATCCAAAAAGAGAGAAGAAACCATCTAGCTAATAACTATGGACCCGAAGGTCTGAGGTAAACTACTCACACATCATCGGAGAGGCTATGGTGTTGATGTAGAAGCCTCCATGATCGATGCCCTCCGCGGAGCTCCCGAAAAGGCCCCAAGATGGGATCTCACGGGCATGAAGGTTGCGGTGGTGGAATTAGGTTTTGGCTCCGCTTCGTAGTTTGGGGGTACGAGGTATATATCGGAGGAAGAAGTACGCCGGTGGAGCAACATTGGGCCCACGAGGGTGGAGGCGCGCCTGTGGGTAGGCGCACCCCTACCTCGTGCCCTCCTGGTTGATGTCTTGACGAGGGTCCAAGTCCTTGGATCACGCTCATTCCAAAAATCACGCCTCAAGGTTTTATTCCGCTATTTAATTCGCTTGATATTCTTTTTCGTGAAACTTTGAAATAGGCAAAAACAGCAATTCTGGGTTGGGCCTCCGGTTAATAGGTTAGTCCCAAAAATAATATAAAATTGTATAATAAAGCCCAATAACATCCAAAACAGAATATAATATAGCATGGAACAATAAAAAATTATAGATACGTTGGAGACGTATCAAGCATCCCCAAGCTTAATTCCTGCTCGTCCTCGAGTAGGTAAATGATAAAAACAGATTTTTTTTGATGTGGAATGCTACTTGGCATAATTTCAATGTAATTCTTCTTAATTGTGGTGTGAACATTCAGATCCGAAAGATTCAAGTTAAAAGTTCATATTGACATAAAAGTAATAATACTTCAAGCATACTAACTAAGCAATTATGTCCTCTCAAAATAACATGGCAAAAGAAAGTTCATCCCTACAAAATCATATAGTTTGGTCATGCTCCATTTTCGTCACACAAGAATGCTCTCATCATGCACAACCCTGATGACAAGCCAAGAAATTGTTTCATACTTTAGTAATCTCAAACTTTTTCAACCTTCACGCAATACATGAGCGTGATCCATGGATATAGAACTATGGGTGGAATAGAATATAATGATGGGGGTTATGTGGAGAAGACAAAAAAGGAGAAAGTCTCACATCAACGCGGCTAATCAGTGAGCTATGGAGATGCCCATCGATTGATGTTAATGCAAGGAGTAGGGATTGCCATGCAACGGATGCACTAGAGCTATAAATGTATGAAAGCTCAAAAGAAACTAAGTGGGTGTGCATCCAACTTGCTTTCTCACGAAGACCTAGGGAATTTGAGGAAGCCCATTGTTGGAATATACAATCCAAGTTATATAATGAAAAATTCCCACTAGTATATGAAAGTGACAAAATAAGAGACTCTCTATCATGAAGATTATGGTGCTACTTTGAAGCACAAGTGTGGTAAAAGGATAGTAACATTGTCCCTTCTCTATTTTTCTCTCATTTTTTTGGCCTTTCACTTTTTTTTCCTCACTTGGGACAGTGCTCTAAAAATGATGATCATCACACTTCTATCTATTTACAAATCAATGATTACAACTCGATACTAGAACAAAGTATGACTCTATATGAATGCCTCCGGCGGTGTACCGGGATATGCAATGAATCAAGAGTGACATGTATGAATGGTGGCTTTGCCACAAATACTATGTCAACTACATGATCATGCAAAGCAATATGACAATGATGAACGTGTCATGATAAAAGGAATGGTGGAAAGTTGCATGGCAATATATCTCAGAATGGCTATGGAAATGCCATAATAGGTAGGTACGGTGGCTGTTTTGAGGAATATATAAGGAGGTTTATGTGTGAAAGAGTGTATCATATCACGGGTTTGATGCACCGCTAAGTTTGCACCAACTCTCAATGTGAGAAAGGGCAATGCACTGCATCAAGAGGCTAGCAATGATGGAAGGGTAAGAGTGTGTATAATCCATGGACTCAACATTAGTCATAAAGAACTCACATACTTATTGCAAAAATCTACAAGTCATCAAAAACCAAGCACTACGCGCATGCTCCTAGGGGGATAGATTGGTAGGAAAAGACCATCACTCCTCCCCGACCTCCACTCATAAGGAGGACAATCAAAGAACACCTCATGTTTCAAATTTGTTACATAGCGTTTACCATACGTGCATGCTACGAGACTTGCAAACTTCAACATAAGTATTTCTCAAATTCACAACTACCCAACTAGCACAACTTTAATATCACTACCTCCATATCTCAAAACAATCATCAAGCATTAAACTTCTCTTAGTATTCAACACACTCATAAGAAAGTTTTCACTAGTCTTGAATACCTAGCATATTAGGATTAAGCAAATTACCATGTTGTTTAAGAATCTCAAAATAATATAAGTGAAGCATGAGAGAAAAATAGTTTCTATAAAACAAATCCACCACCGTGCTCTAAAAGATATAAGTGAAGCACTAGAGCAAAAACTATATAGCTCAAAAGATATAAGTGAAGCACATAGAGTATTCTAATCAATTCCGAATCATGTGTGTATCTCATCAAAAGGTGTTTACAGCAAAGATGATTGTGGTATACTAAAAATCAAAGACTCAAATAATACAAGACGCTCCAAGCAAAACACATATCATGTGGTGAATAAAAATATAGCTCCAAGTAAGTTACCGATGGAAGTAGACAAAAGAGGGGATGCCTTCCGGGGAATCCCCAAGCTTTGGCTTTTTTGTGTCCTTAGATTATCTTGGGGTGCCATGGACATACCCAATCTTATGCTCTTGCCACTCCTTGTTCCATAATCCATCAAATCTTTTACCCAAAACTTGAAAACTTCACAACACAAAACTCAACAGAAAATCTCGTGAGCTCCGTTAGCGAAAGAAAACAAAACACCACTTCAAGGTACTGTAATGAACTCATTATTTATTTATATTGGTGTTAAACCTACTGTATTACAACTTCTATATGGTTTGTGAATTATTTTATTAGACATAGATTCATCAAAATAAGCAAACAACACACGAAAAACAGAATCTGTCAAAAACAGAACAGTCTGTAGTAATCTGTAACTAACGCAAACTTATGGAACTCCAAAAATTCATAAAAAAATAGGACGACCTAGACAATTTGTTTATTGATCAGAAGAAATTGGAATCAATATTTTATCACGTTCTGGTGATTTTTAAAAATTATTTTCGTGAACAGAAAGTTTCTAGAATTTTCTGCAAGATCAAATAACTAGCATCCAAGAAGATCCTATAGGTTTAACTTGGCACAAACACTAACTAAAACACAAAAACACATCTAACCAGAGGCTAGATCAAATATTTATTCCTAAACAGAAGCAAAAAGGGAAAAAAAGTAAAATTGGGTTGCCTCCCAACAAGCGCTATCGTTTAACGCCCCTAGCTAGGCATAAAAGCGAGGACAGATCTAGGTATTGCCATCTTTTGTAGGCAATTCTTTAATGAGATATCTATCATCCTTAGGAGTTTCTTTATTTTTATTAATTATCAAACTTCTAGGCACATAACCGAAAAATTCATTTGTAGCAAATGGTTCCTTAATGATAGCAAAAAGATTGGGATGAATACTTATAGATTTGAGATCTGCAGTTTCCTTACTAGAGGATTCACCCTTATTTTTAGGAACATACATAAACTTGGCAATTTTAGTTGGAGGGCTTGGAGTATTCTTTACGGAAGAAAAAGCGGTTCCCAAGTTAGTAATGATATCCTCAAGTTTATCAATTCTAGTGGAATCCTGATTTATTCTTTCATTAACTATGGGTTCCTTCTCCTTAATATTTTTCAAAGTGACTCCTATTTTAGATCCATATTGGGTAATTCAGTTGTGGGTCTTTTTATCCAAATTTTCAATTAACTCTACGGTAGCAACTTTATTTTCAATAATTTCAAGTCTTTGCATTACATGCTCCAAAGTTAACATAGTTCCATTAACCAAAAGAGGTGGTGAGCCAAATAAATCTATCATAGCATTATAATAATCAAAAGTATGGCTACCCAAGAAATTCCCTCCGGTAATGGTATCAAGGATATATCTGTACCAAGGAGCAGCGCCTACATAAAAATTGCGGAGAAAAACGTAAGTAGATTGCTTCCTGGTAGATCTATTTTGAGCATTGCAAATTCCATACCAAGCATCTTTTAGATTTTCTCCCTCCCTTTGCTTAAAATTAAGAACTTCATTCTCCGGAGACAACGGAGAA
The DNA here is from genome assembly GCA_021605205.1 of Aegilops longissima. Taxonomy (NCBI): domain Eukaryota; kingdom Viridiplantae; phylum Streptophyta; class Magnoliopsida; order Poales; family Poaceae; genus Aegilops; species Aegilops longissima. The sequence goes on along the minus strand of CM038676.1, from coordinate 412,109,167 downwards.
GATATAGGACTAGCCATAACGACAAGCAAGTGAAAAAGAGGCGAACAAAAAAAGAGGGCGAATAAAATAGCAAGGGCGAAGTGGGGGAGAGGAAAACGAGAGGCAAATGGCAAATAATGTAATGCGGGAGATAAGGGTTTGTGATGGGTACTTGGTATGTAGACTTTTGCGTAGACTCCCTTGCAACGGCGCCAGAAATCCTTCTTGCTACCTCTTGAGCACTGCGTTGGTTTTCCCTTGAAGAGGAAAGGATGATGCAACAAAGTACCGTAAGTATTTCCCTCAATTTTTGAGAACCAAGGTATCAATCCAGTAGGAGGCCACGCACAAGTCCCTCGCACCTACACAAACAAATAAATCCTCGCAACCAACACAATAAAGGGGTTGTCAATCCCTTCACGGTCACTTACGAGAGTGAGATCTGATAGATATGATAATATAATATTTTTGGTATTTTTATGATAAAGATGCAAAGTAAAATAAAAGAAAAATAAAAGGCAATGGAAATAGCTTGTTGTTGGAAGATTAATATGATGGAAAATAGACCCGGGGGCCATAGGTTTCACTAGTGGCTTCTCTCATGAGCATAAGTATTACGGTGGGTGAACAAATTATTGTTGAACAATTGACAGAATTGAGCATAGTTATGAGAATATCTAGGTATGATCATGTATATAGGCATCACGTCCGAGACAAGTAGACCGACTCCTGCCTGCATCTACTACTATTACTCCACACATCGACCGCTATCCAGCATGCATCTAGAGTATTAAGTTCATAAGAACAGAGTAACGCTTTAAGCAAGATGACATGATGTAGAGAGATAAATTCATGCAATATGAAATAAACCCCATCTTGTTATCCTCGATGGCAATGATGCAATACGTGCCTTGCTGCCCCTACTGTCACTGGGAAAGGACACCCCAAGATTGAACCCAAAGCTAAGCACTTCTCCCATTGCAAGAAGGATCAATCTAGTAGGCCAAACCAAACTGACAATTCGAAGAGACTTGCAAAGATAACCAATCATACATAAAAGAATTCAGAGAAGATTCAAATATTGTTCATAGATAAACTTGATCATAAACCCACAATTCATCGGTCTCAACAAACACACCGCAAAAGAAGATTACATCGAATAGATCTCCACAAGAGAGGGGAAGAACATTGTATTGAGATCCAAAAAGAGAGAAGAAGCCATCTAGCTAAAAACTATGGACCCGAAGGTCTGAGGTAAACTACTCACACATCATCAGAGAGGCTATGGTGTTGATGTAGAAGCCCTCCGTGATCGATGGCTGTCGGTGTTCTGGGAACGGGGGTACCCAGACTTGCCTGCCTGCGGCCTGCTTCGTGGCTCAAGGGGTGGCCCAGCATGGCCCATCTTCATCAGCACAAGCTCAAGACCCTCGCGAGGGGCCAAGCCTCGCGGGGCGGACGACAGGAAGCTTCCTCAGGCGCGGCCTCGTCAGGCTGGCTCGCGAGGAGGCGGAGAGATCAACGCGGGGTACCTCACGAGGTGCCCATGACGCAAGCCATGATGACCAAGGGCGCCAGGCGGGCGCCAGCCCGCGCAGTGTCCTCCTTTCCTATTTGGTGCAAAGGGGGCAAGCGCAGGCGAGAGCATCAAGCAAAGGCATCCGTTTCGGTGCAACAATACCAAGACCGTCGCAACGGCAGGAAGGAAGTCATCATGGAGCCCAAGCCGACGTCACCACCAGAGCCTTTGACAGGCGAGGACCAACTTTAGTCAGGATAGGTGTACTAGATGTTCCCCTTCAAAATGGCCAATTGTTGCGCCCTTCCCGCTCAATATTTGGGAAGAGGCCCAGGGCCTTTGCCTATAAATAGGACTAGCCACCCACAGGGTAGAGGCATCTTGAATCAGCAGAGAAGGAGAGCGACTGAACTCCCCCTAGCAGTTCATCGCACCAGCCAAGAACAGACCCTCGCGAGGCTGTTCTTCCTTGTATTGTTCATCATCAGACCAAGAGGCCATCCACCACACCACACACTGAAGTAGGGTGTTACACCACAATGGTGGCCCGAACCAGTATAAACCTTGTGTCTCTTGTGTTGTTCCTTTCATAGTTTAGATCCTAGCGTGGCGGTGAGGTGCAGGTAGGTAGAGGGCGAGATCTCCGCGCGCACCCCAGTGTTCGAACCTAGAGGGTCTGCCGGAACCCGAAATCCGACAATGGCCCCTCCGGCGGAGCTCCGGAAAAGGCCTCAAGATGGGCTCTCACGGGTACAGAAGGTTGCGGCGGTGGAATTAGGTTTTTGGCTCCGTTTATGGTAGATTGGGGGTACGTAGGTATATATAGGAGGAAGAAGTACGTCGGTGGAGCAACATGGGGCCCACGAGGGTGGAGGGCGCGCCCTACCTCGTGCCCTCCTGGTTGATGTCTTGACGAGGGTCCAAGTCCTCGGATCACGCTCGCTCCAAATATCACGTTCCCAAGGTTTCATTCCGCTTGGACTCCGCTTGATATTCTTTTTCTCTAAACTCAAATAGGCAAAAACAGCAATTCGGGCTGGGCCTCCTGTTAATAGGTTAGTCCCAAAATAATATAAAAGTGTATAATAAAGCCCATTAATGTCCAAAACAGAATATAATATAGCATGGAACAATAAAAAATTATAGATACGTTGGAGACGTATCAAGTAGAAAATTTCCCTCAAGTGGATGACCTAAGATTTATCAATCCGTGAGAGGTGTAGCATGAAGATTGCCTCTCCCAAACTACCCTGCAACCAAATACAAGAAATCTCTTGTGTCCCCAACACATCCAATACAATGGCAAATTTTATAGGTGCACTAGTTCGGCGAAGAGATGGTGATACAAGTGTGGTATAGATAGTAGCTATAGGTTTTTGTAATATGAAAATATAAAAACAACAAGGTAGGAAGTGATAAAATTGAGTGCAAATGGTAGGACTAGGGCTCATACTTTCACTAGTGCAATCTCTCAACAGTGCTAGCATAATTGAATCATATAACAATCCCTCAATGTGCGACAAATAATCACTCCAAAGTTCTTATCTAGCAGAGAACTTACGATGAAATTGTTGTAGGGTACGAAACCACCTCAAAGTTATATTTTCCGATCAATCTATTGAACCATCCCTATAAGTGCCACAAACATCCCTAGAGTTCGTACTAAAATAACACCATATGATACACATCAACCAACTCTAGTGTCACCATTTACTCCAATGTCACCACAAGTATCTGTGAGTTGATTACTCGATATGCATCAAACAACTTCAGATGCATAATATTCAATCCAACACAACGAATTTCAAAGAGTGCCCCCAAAGTTTCTACCGGAGAAAGTAGGACGAAAACGTGCATCAACCCCTATGCATAGATTACCTCAATGTCACCTCGGGAATCCGCGAGTTGAATACCAAAACATATATCAAGTGACTCAATATAATACCCCATTGTCGCCACGGGTATCCATATGCAAGACATACATCAAGTGTCTCAAATCCAATATTCAATCCAACCTGACAAAACCTTAAAGAGCAAGACTTCAATTAATCACAACAAAGATAGAGAGGGGGAAAACACCATATGATCCAACTAGATAAACAAAGTACATGGTTACATCAAGATCGTGCCGGATCCAGAACACGAGAGAGAGAGAGAGGGAGAGAGAGATAAAACACATAGCTACTGGTACATACCCTCAGCCCTGAGGATGAACTACTCCCTCCTCGTCATGGAGAACGCCGAGATGATGAAGATGGCCTCTGGTGATGATTTCCCCCTCCGGCAGGGTGCCGGAACAGGGCTCCGATGGAGATCGCTTTGGTATAGAGGTTTGCGGTGGCGGAACAACTCTTCTAGGTTAAGTTCCGTGGGTTTTGGGATTTATAGGATTTTTGGTGTCGGTTTCAGGTTAGGGGGCCCCGCGAGGGAGCGAGAAGCCAGGGGGCACGCCCTGGGGGGTGCCCCCCCCCCAGGTTTGTCCTGCCCTCATGGCTCTTATGGCACTTCCTCAAAGCTTCGGGGGTTTCTATTGTTCCATAAAAAATTACCAAAAAGTTTCAGCCCATTCCGAGAACTTTTATTTCTACAAAAAAATACCACGGTAGTTCTGCTGAAAACAGCGTCAGCACGGGTTAGTTCCATTCAAATCATATCAAAACCATATAAAATTATTGTAAACATGGCATGAATACTTAATAAATTATAGATACATTGGAGACATATCAGTGGGCGCGATTTGCCTAAATATATGTGTGGCGAGTAGCGCTAAATGCCCACCACTAGTACATATAATAACAGTGATGTGCATTCAGAGCCACCTGCCACGTATGTTTATGGCTACATAGGGATCTCAATAAGATTTTACCTGTGGTGGGCGGGTAGGAGTTATTACCCGCCACTACTACTTTTCATACGTAGCAGTGCCAGGCACGTGTTTATGCCCGCCACTAATTTGAGTTCACCTATAGGACTTTTTCTAGTAGTGTAAATATACTAGGCTCAACTATGTGCACCGACAACTTATTCTAAGCAAGATAAAAAACTATGTGATAGCAAGATATATAATCATGAAGCTCTAAGGATATCACAAAGTAACTGCGTAAGTAAAGGGCTCGGGTAAGAGATAACCGAGGCATGCAGAGACGACAATGTATCCTAAAGTTCACACCCTTGCGGACGCGAACCATCGTTGGAGCGGTGCAGGAACAATGCTCCCCAAAATGCCACTAGGACCACCATATTGTCCTTACGCCATCACACAATGCAACGTATCGTGATTCCACAAAGGGGCCCTTGAGGGTGGTCACCGAACCCATACAAATGGCGACCCTTGGGGGCGATCACCGAACCCGTACAAATTGCTCGGGGCAATCTCCACAAATTAATTGGAGACCCCAAAGCTCACCGAAGCTTTGAAGGAAATATGCCCTAGACGCAATAATAAAGTTATTATTTATTTCCTTATATCATGATAAATGTTTATTATTCATGCTAGAATTGTATTAACCGAAAACATGATACATGTGTGAATACATAGACAAACAGAGTGTCACTAGTATGCCTCTACTTGACTAGCTCGTTGATCAAAGATGGTTATGTTTCCTAACCATAGACATGAGTTGTCATTTGATAAACGGGATCACATCATCAGGAGAATGATGTGATTGACTTGACCCATTCCGTTAGCTTAGCACTTGATCATTTAGTATGTTGTTATTGCTTTCTTGATGACTTATACATGTTCTTGTGACTATGAGATTATGCAACTCCCGAATACCGGAGGAACACTTTGTGTGCTACCAAACGTCACAATGTAACTGGGTGATTATAAAGGTGCTCTACAGGTGTCTCCAAAGGTACTTGTTGAGTTGGCATATATCGAGATTAGGATTTGTCACTCCGATTGTCGGGGAGGTATCTCTGGGCCCACTCGGTAATGCACATCACTATAAGCCTTGCAAGCATTGTAACTAATGAGTTAGTTGCGGGATGATGTACTACGGAACGAGTAAAGAGACTTGCCGGTAACGAGATTGAACCAAGTATTGAGATACCGACGATCGAATCTCGGGCAAGTAACATGTCGATGACAAAGGGAACAACGTATGTTGCTATGCGGTTTGACCGATAAAGATCTTCGTAGAATATGTAGGAGCCAATATGAGCATCCAGGTTCTGCTATTGGTTATTGACCGGAGAAGTGTCTCGGTCATGTCTACATAGTTCTCGAACCCGTAGGGTCCGCACGCTTAGAGTTCGGTGACGATCGGTATTATGAGTTTTGGTGTTTTGATGTACTGAAGGTAGTTCGGAGTCCCGGATATGATCACAGACATGACGAGGAGTCTCGAAATGGTCGAGACGTAAAGATCGATATATTGGACGACTATGTTTGGACACCGGAAGGGTTCCGGGAGGTTTCAGGCATATACTGGAGTACCGAGGGGTTACCGGAACCCCCCGGGGAGTTAATTGGGCCTCATGGGCCCTAGTGGGAGAAGAGAGGGCGGCCAGGCAGCAGCGCGCCTCCCCTCTAGTCCGAATTGGACAAGGGGGTGGCGCCTTTTTCTTCTCTTCTCTCTCCCTTCCTTCCCTTCTCATACTCCTACTTGAAGGGGAGTCCTACTCCGGTGGGAGTAGGACTCCTCATGGGCGCGCCTAGGAGGCCGGACCTCCCTCCTCCACTCCTTTATATACAGGAGGTGCACCCCTTGAGACACAACAATTGATCATTGATCTCTTAGCTGCAGCGGTGCCCCTCCACCATAATCCACCGCGATAATATCGTAGAGATGCTTAGGCGAAGCCCTGCCTTGATAGCATCATCATCACTGTCATTACGCCGTCGTGCTGATGAAACTCTCCGGCGAAGCTCTGCTGGATCGGAGCTCGCGAGACGTCATCGAGTTGAACGTGTGCTGAACTCGGAGGTGTCGTGCGTTCGGTACTTGGATCGGTCTGATCGTGAAGACGTACAACTACATCAACCACGGTGTGCCAACGCTTCCGCTTTCGGTCTACGAGGGTACGTGGACACACTCTCCCCTCTCGTTGCTATGCATCACCATGATCCTGTGTGTGCGTAGGAATTTTTTTTTTGAAATTACTACATTCCCCAACAGTGGCATCCGAACCAGGTTTTATGCGTAGATGTTATATGCACGAGTAGAACACAAGTGAGTTGTGGGCGATACAAGTCATACTGCTTACCAGCATGTCACACTTTGGTTCGGCGGTGTTGTTAGATGAAGCGGCCCGGACTGACATTACGCGTACGCTTACGCGAGACTGGTTTTACCGCCGTGCTTTGCACACATGTGACTAGCGGGTGTCAGTATCTCCAACTTTAGTTGAATCGAGTGTGGCTATGCCCGGTCCTTGAGAAGGTTAAAACAACACTAACTTGACAAACTATCGTTGTGGTTTTGATGCGTAGGTAAGAACGGTTCTTGCTCAGCCCGTAGCAGCCACGTAAAACTTGCAACAACAAAGTAGAGGACGTCTAACTTATTTTTGCAGGGCATGTTGTGATGTGGTATGGTCAAGACATGATGCTAAATTTTATTGTATGAGATGATCATGTTTTGTAACCGAGTTATCGGCAACTGGCAGGAGCCATATGGTTGTCGCTTTATTGTATGCAATGCAATCACCCTGTAATTGCTTTACTTTATCAATAAGCAGTAGCGATAGTCGTAAAGGCAATAGTTGGCGAGACAACAACGATGCTACGATGGAGATCAAGGTGTGACACCGGTGACGATGGTGATCATGACGGTGCTTCAGAGATGGAGATCACAAGCACAAGATGATGATGGCCATATCATATCACTTATATTGATTGCATGTGATGTTTATCTTTTATGCATCTTATTTTGCTTAGATCACCGGTAGCATTATAAGATGATCTCTCACTAAATTTCAAGGTACAAGTGTTCTCCCTGAGTATGCACCGTTGCGAAAGTTCGTCATGCCGAGACACCACGTGATGATCGGGTGTGATAAGCTCTACGTTCACATACAATGGGTGCAAGCCAGTTTTGCACATGCAGAATACTTGGGTTAAACTTGACGAGCCTAACATATGCAGATATGGCCTCGGAACACTGGAGACCGAAAGGTCGAGCGTGAATCATATAGTAGATATGATCAACATAGTGATGTTCACAATTGAAAACTACTCCATCTCACGTGATGATCGTACATGGTTTAGTTGATATGGATCACGTGATCACTTAGATGATTAGAGCGATGTCTATCTAAGTGGGGGTTCTTTAATAATTTGATTAACTGAACTTTAATTTATCATGAACTTAGTACCTGATAGTATTTTGCATGTCTATGTTGTTGTAGATAGATGGCCCGTGTTGTTGTTCCGTTGAATTTTAATGCATTCCTTGAGAAAGCAAAGTGGAAAGATGATGGTAGCAATTACACGGACTGGGTCCGTAACTTGAGGATTATCCTCATTGCTGCACAGAAGAATTACGTCCTGGAAGCACCGCTAGGTGCCAAACCTGTTGCAGGAGCAACACCAGATGTTATGAACGTCTGGCAGAGAAAAGCTGATGACTACTCGATAGTTCAGTGTGCCATGCTTTACGGCTTAGAACCGGGACTTCAACGATGTTTTGAACGTCATGGAGCATATGAGATGTTCTTGGAGTTGAAGTTAATATTTCAAGAAAATGCCCGGATTGAGAGATATGAAGTCTCCAATAAGTTCTATAGCTGCAAGATGGAGGAGAATAGTTCTGTCAGTGAGCATATACTTGGAATGTCTGGGTATAACAATCACTTAATTCAATTGTGAGTTAATCTTCCGGATGATAGTGTTATTGACAGAATTCTTCAATCACTGCCACCAAGCTACAAGAGCTTCGTCATGAACTATAACATGCAAGGGATGGATAAGACGATTGCCGAGCTCTTCGCAATGCTAAAGGCTGCGGAGGTAGAAATCAAGAAGGAGCATCAAGTGTTGATGGTCAACAAGACCACCAGTTTCAAGAAAAAGGGCAAAGGGAAGAAGAAGGGGAACTTCAAGAAGAACGTCAAACAAGTTGCTGTTCAGGAGAAGAAACCCAAGTCTGGACCTAAGCCTGAGACTGAGTGCTTCTACTGCAAGCAGACTGGTCACTGGAAGCGGAACTGCCCCAAGTATTTGGCGGATAAGAAGGATGGCAAGGTGAACAAAGGTATATGTGATATACATGTTATTGATGTGTACCTTACTAATTCTCACAGTAGTGCCTAGGTATTTGATACTGGTTCTGTTGCTAATATTTGCAACTCAAACAGGGACTACGGATTGCTTAAGATTGGCAAAGGACGAGGAGACGATGCGCATGGAAATGGTTCCAAAGTCGATGTGATCGCGGTCGGCACGCTACCTCTACATCTACCTTCGGATTAGTATTAGACCTGAATAATTGTTATTTGGTGCCGCGTTGAGCATGAACATTATATCTGGATCTTGTTTGATGCTAGACGGTTATTCATTTAAATCAGAGAATAATGGTTGTTCTATTTATATGAGTAATATCTTTATGGTCATGCACCCTTGAAGAGTGGTCTATTCTTTTGAATCTCGATAGTGGAGATACACATATTCATAGTATTGAAGCTAAAAGATGCAGAGATGATAATGATAGTGCAACTTATTTGTGGCACTGCCGTTTGGGTCATATTGGTGTAAAGCACATGAAGAAACTCCATTCTGATGGGCTTTTGGAATCACTTTATTATGAATCACTTGGTACTTGCGAACCATGCCTCATGGGCAAGATGACTAAAACGTCGTTCTCTGGAAGAATGGAGCGAGCAACAGATTTGTTGGAGATCATACATACTGATGTATGTGGTCCGATGAATGTTGAGGCTCGCGGCGGATATCGTTATTTTCTCACCTTCACAGATGATTTGAGCAGATATGGGTATATCTACTTGATGAAACATAAGTCTGAAAAATTTGAAAAGTTCAAAGAATTTCAGAGTGAAGTGGAAATCATCGTAACAAGAAAATAAAGTTTCTACGATCTGATCGTGGAGGAGAATATTTGAGTTACGAGTTTAGTCTTCATTTGAAACAATGCAGAATAGTTTCGCAACTCACACCACCTGGAACACCACAGCGTAATGGTGTGTCCGAATGTCGTAATCGTACTTTACTAGATATGGTGCGATCTATGATGTCTCTTACTGATTTAACGCTATCATTTTGGGATTATGCTTTAGAGATGGCTGCATTCACATTAAATAGGGCACCATCTAAATCCGCTGAGACGACTCCTTATGGATCGTGGTTTGGCAAGAAACCAAAGTTGTCGCTTGTGACACTCCAAAATTTTCCTTTGGTTTTCTTCAAAATTTTGTTGATTTAAAGGAGGTCACCAAAACCCTTCCAAAAATCTATATCAAAAGCTTTTTCCTCCGCAAATATTTTACTTTTGCATCTCCTTCAACTCTGGTGTTTGGTTTCTAAATTTTTCCTCTGATTGCTCTCTTCTCAAGGATTCAAGAAAAATCTTTGAAGTTTATTTTTCTTTCAAAAAGAAACTCTAGGAGTTTTTCATCCTCTCCCATATTTGAGATCATTTATGGTTTGGCCATACACCACATGGTAAAACCTTCCCAAATATGTCTCCTTCCACCTTGGGCAATCCAAACATTCTGTCTCTACTAGTTCAACCCTCTTCTGAATTTTTATTTCATTTAGTTCTCTCCCAAAATCTTTTCTATCTATTATTTTGAGCCTAGGTAATTTGCAAAGCAAGTACCTTAATGCATTTGATTTTTGACCTCAAACCAACTCCCTTGGATAGTCCTTGGTACCCACAACCTAGAACTATCAAGATCCACTCCTCTCCTGTTCAAAAATTCCAAATTATAGTCTCTGCAAGTTTGAACCAGATTTGCCAAATTTGGTGAAATTCATATCTACACTACTCCAAAAATTCCACAAATATTCAGGCAGCCTCTAGATGCAATGAGAGGCCCCTCCACCAAAAACCAGATCAAGGAAAAATCCCTACATGCTAGATCATTCTGTCAACACCTTGCATGCAATTGCTTCATTCAGGGCCGATTAAGTTCGAGTTTGATGTCGATCTTCGCCGTAAAATTCAGTCACATGCTCACAGTGCACTTGGCACGCTGCTCACGGCCTAGCTTGCTTGTCCGGAGCCTCACACGCTGCTTGGCGCTTCTGGCGTCGGTGGCACCTGGCCGCTGCGCCGGCGTGTCTTGCGGTGGCGAACCACCGAGCGGCCGACAGGAGCAGAACGGTGGCATAACGCCGTTCGGCGCCGCCTAAACCCCTGGTGGCTCGCGTGGCCATTTCTCGCCAACAAGACGCGATGCAGCACCGTCGCCGTGGCGCGGCACGCACAGAGCACGCTCCCGCCACCGACGGGCCCGCGCCGCCTGCTCCGCCGAGCTCCCCTAAGCAACCAAATCCCGACGTAGTTAGCACCTAAACGGAACCAGGAACACCCACGACGACGCCAACCTCTGAACCTCCCTGCAACCACAGCGCGCCAGAATCACCTCGCGGAGAACCCCGTTTCGGCAACCGCCTCGGGCGGCTATATATAGCACCCGAGCTTGCTCTCGCCCGCAAACCTCCTCTACCCTCCATACTCGCCAAGTCCCGGAAGGGCCACGAGGAGCTCTCCTTCCCGACTCCGCCACTTGTTCCGCCTCGCCCTCCACCGTGATTCACTCCGGTGAGGTCATCTCCGCGCCCTAACCTCGCCGATCACTTCTCATGCTATCGCGAGGCTAACCCTCCTCAATTCCACCTCCGCAGCTCTCTCCGACAAGGTCCACGACCACCCGAATTGCCGTCCACGGAGCAAGCGTCGCCGCCGACGTGGTACTCACCGGCAACCACCACCACCTCCCACAGACGCGAATGGCGCTCGAACACGGAGGTACTCTCCGATCTCCTCGCTCGCCGTGGATCGCCGCGGCGACCATCATGCTCTCGGCGCCGACGAGCCCCGACTCCCTCGTTTGAATTTCAAACTGACGGGTGGGACCGCCCGTCAGCCTCTTTTTTGAATCGCTTATCGAAAGCGATTTTGGCAAATACGATTCCACTCAACCGCTTTTCTGGATTTTTCTGCAAAACCCCCGAAGTTTTTTCGTTTCATTACAGATGGGTCCTTGGGTTAAAACCCTTATAAATTTTTAACAGAAAGGAATTTTGGAGTGATTCTTTTTCTGTCCTCTTCAAATTTTTGTCTAGTTTTTTATCATATTTGTTTGAAAAATATTTGGATCAACTTTCTGTACCCCATGGTATTTACGTTAGCGCGTGTATTTTTGTGTACCGTAGATACCGAAGGAGGTGACGGAACCGCGAACCTCGCCGAGCTAGACCCCGACTACTCCGAACCAGGCAAGCAAAGTTTGAACTTTTGATATGATGAGTGTCTGAGCATGTTTGCATTATTTTTGTATCATGGCACGTTCACGAGCATTTCGATGATAGTTTATCTCGTGAGCATCGTGGCAAATGAGCTCGTAAATCCATGAGTTGTTGGAAACTTGTTGCATGGCCATGAGTTGGCATGAGTATGGGTAAGATGGCAGTGTTGTAGCATGCCAGGCTTATGCCATATCGCTGACCCAATGTCAACCTAAATCACCGATTCCGTCTGTCTTCCCTTCCGTATTACCACCTGCTTCCCGCAAGGGATACGGCTTAGTAGGTTGCAAACCACTTTCTGGTACACACCAAATCGAGAGGCGGGATGAAGGTTCCATGGCCTGGATTAAAGCCTTTCATCTGGTCGGGGGCATGGGTGTTTCGGTTGGGACCGAGAGGGGGCACCCTTAGAGCGTAGCGTAAATAAATTTGATCCCATGCTATTCGAGATTGTGATCTCCCGCCTCAAAGTTTTTCTTAAACGTTGTCTAGGGTGATTCCGGCAAACGTGAGGTATGATGGGTGTGTACTAGCTAGTTGTGTTTCCTCTGAAATACCAGAACGGAACTAGTCCTTCGTGACTACGAAATCCGCTGGCTGTGGACAATTTTGGTACAAACTCTGCAGAGTCAAAATTTTGAATTCATCTTATTCATATCCAAGTACCGTGTTCATCTCATCTTGTCGAGTGTCGGTCTCGGCGATGTGAGAACTCCCGAGAACCATTTGAGTATCATATGTTTATTTTCCGTGAAGGACTAACCCGCTTATTGTCTTGTGATGAATAATTTCCGTGAGCACTAAATCTTGTCGCCATTCTGAATAATGTATTATAAGCCCTTTCGTGATATCGCCAGACGTCCGATCGCGGCATTGCTGTTATTTATTCTTATTATAAGCCCTTTCGTGATGTCGCCGACGTCCGATATGCATTTCTGTTATTTATTTTATTATAAGCCCTTTACGTGATGTCGCCGACGTCCGATCGCTGCATTGCTGTTATTTATTTTATTATAAGCCCTTTCGTGATGTCGCTCGACGTCCGATCATGCATTGCTGTTATTTATTTTATTATAAGCCCTTTCGTGATGTCGCCGACGTCCGATCGCTGCATTGCTGTTACTTATTTTTATTATAAGCCCTTTCGTGATGTCACTCAGACGTCCGATCATGCACGCATACATCTTTATTTCAATATAAGCCCTTTATGAGGTGTCGCCGACGCCGATCGTGGCAATATTTTGCTTATTTATTCACCTTCGAGGCGCCGCCGCATAATTCGATCGGTTTTGAGTTTGTCTCTTTGGGTTTTCGAGCGGACTACCGCCGACTCCCATTTTAATTATTTTTCGATACTGTTTTAATCGAGCATTGTTAAGATTAACTATGTCGCATCCATGCATTCATTTGTTATATCTTTTGTCCGAACTGTCTTGCAGTACTTTCATAGTACTCACCGGCTTGTTGATTTGGCCAAATCTTGTGAAGGCGATCTCATGGATGAAGAGTTCGATAGCGAGTCTGACGCCTAGAGGAATCCCAGTCAGTCTCGTGCGACCCCTGGATTAGTCATTGTGAAATATCCGCTTCCGCTACCCAAATAAATTCATCAAGCCTCACCTCGACGCTCGATGAGCCGCCAGTGCAGTAGACTTATTAACCACCCCACTGTGTTATTCCTCCAACCACGCATGCTTCGAGTCAGTAGTATTTCCACCCCACACCTTTGTGCCATATCCGCCATCATGTATAATTATTGGCGTGTTGTAATAATTGGTTGGGCATCTTTAGTCCGACCCCTGTAATATTGTAATGCTACTGGCTCCTTGTATCAAAGATTTGTCTACCGATATGGAGGATTTTTCCTCATATTGGAATTCATAGGTCGGTTGTTCAATAAATGTTTTTATTGAAAAACCGGTCGTGACAAGCTTGGTACCAGAGCCAGGCTGACTGTAGGAAGCCACTAGGTGCGATCGCTAATCAGTTATTAGCATAATAGAGCTATTTATTATTTTTACAAATGTAGTCAATTTTTGAAAGTCAGCATAAATTTATGATTTGACTACTCAGGATTTTTGCCTACTTTTGTAGATGGCCAGCAACAACTGCGAATCGCAGATGTTCGCCAACATGCCCGATGGGTTCGTCAAGCTTCTCTCCTTCATCGTCCAAGTCGTGATGGGGCCAGATGTGCGCCCAGTTTTCTCTCTCTCTCAGCACAAGGTCTATGACCATCTAACCATGCACCAAGCCACGGTGGAATTCAAGAGAGGACGAGTTGAGCATTACCGGTTCGTGGGGAGAGGCATGCCCACAGAGAAGCACGCGCAACAGATGGCAGCCCGTGAGGCGATAGCCCGTCTCAGGGATATCCTGCCTTCAATGAAGACTCGTCGCTACCGCTACCTGCCATGTCACGTGCCATACACCTGCCACTACGCGTTCTCTTGCCCCAGAGGAGAACGGGACGAAGCTTTTGAGATGCTCTTCGAGTATCTCCGGGCTTTGGAGGCAGCCTTCGACAACCTGGTGGACGACTTTGTAGCTGCCCGCATGGACTCAGTCCATGGCTGTGCCGCCAACAGGAGGGAGCTCCTGCGCGCTGCACCGCACCGACTTCGCCTCGTCATCAGCATCGCTCGCTCCTACTGCTCGCACCGCTACTCGTCGCCTGCCTACCATGGAGGAGTTCAACCATGTCATTGCGCCTACTCCGGTTCGTTCTGCACCACCCCTCGTGCCCGCTCAGATTTGAGTTGTCCCACACAGGGCACCTGCTCCACCAACTCCGCGCAGCACCTCTCATCTGGAGCCTATCTCCGAAGAGGAGGTTGAGTCCCCAGCCTATCTACGCCTCACCCTTGGCAGGCCAAGGGAAATCCTTACCATCTCCGACTAAGTACGCTTAACCGCCATGCGATGTTCCGACTTGTACGATATGTTTATATGTAAATAGGCTGTGTGAAGTAGTTTGTTTGCGCATCATGTAGGATCTGGAGGAGTGCACTAGACTAAATAACATGTTAGGATTTATGTACGCATATCCTGAGTGATGTATTGTATAATTACTGCTTGCGTGTAAGATATGTAATGGACAGTCCTTCTCCGTGCGCAAACGTATTTTCTCTTGGAAAATCTTGGAGCATTTGCAACTTTTTGCATCCTCTTGAATTTATTGATTTTTGCGGCTCAATTTCTTTTCTTATGAGTGTTTCAAAATATATCCCCAGAGTAAACTATATCTCGTCCTTGGACGCTCTCCATGCCAACTCCGACAAAGGAAAATTATGGCACACCCCCAGGCAACAATTTCACACGAGGATGAGACAAGTCAACAGACGGTGAACGGCACTTTCCCGATGTGCCGTCTTTTCTGAACAAAGTCAGCAGCAACATCAGGAAATACTGACCCAAGTCACCAATATGGGGAATCACCGCGACAGATCAGCAGCAATCCAAGTTATCTCGAGCTACTGAAGACGCGTCCCCAAACATTTTCTCACACCGACAAACCTCCGAAGCCGAGGACTGGCTTGAGACATGGAGAGAAAATTAATTATCGCCCAGTGTTCAGACCTTGAGAAAGTGCTTTATGCTCCGCACTATCTCTTTGGAGCAGCCGATCGTGGTGGGAAAATTTCCTACACATGCACCCCAACGAAAATAATATATCATGGGAGGAATTTAAGGAAGGTTTTCGTGGGGCACATATTCCTAAGAGTCTTATGAAGATCAAAAGAGAGAATTTGATGACCTTAAGCAAAGAACAATGACAAGATCGGAATACAACAGTCAGTTCACCTGCTGTCTCGCCACGCCAATGAGGAACGATGTCGAGAAAACAAAAGATGGAGAAATTCCTAGATTTGTCCGACACCCGCTTAAATGTCAATTGGTCGTACACATTTCCAGATTTTAAGACGCTGGTGGATAAGGCCATTACCTTGGAAAATGAGAGACGAGCTTAGAAGATTTCCGCTAGCGGAAGAGGGACCAGTCTAAACACACCGCAACCACCGCAGCAAGACGGATGTTCGAAAAACTGGACACCCAAACCCACGACAAGCGCCTCGCGCCCAATCAAAAATTTCCACGCAAGGGACAAGGAGTTCACATACCGCCCGAGCGTTACTGTTACGCTTAGGAGAAGAAGGGCACTATGCCAAGCGGTGCCCCAAGCCAAGGAACTCGCCCCAAAGCCGAACAACGGAGGCAATAATTCGCATCAAAGCGCAACAATTTCAACCCAAATAACAACCACAGAAGGGTCATCTGAACCACGTGACCAAAGAGGAAGCACAAATGCCCCGGATATCGTACTCGGCACGCTTCGTCAACACAATACCTGCCATGGTTTTGTTTGATTCGAGCTTTCACTGCTCGTTTCAAAAGTTTTGCTTTGCAAATTAATTTTTCGATGCTTCCTTGGGAAAATCTATGATCGCCAAGTCCCTCGAATCAAGCAAGTTACCCGAATTATTGCCGGGATGTGGTTATCGAGTTTGAAGGGTTGAAGTTTCATGCAAATCTTATCGTATTGGAAAATAAAGGGCTGGATGTCATCTTAGGGATGGATTGGTTAACCACCAACAAAGGTTTTATTGACTGCTTCAACAGGACCGTAATTCTCACCCATCACCACGGGAAGACCATAAAGGTTTCAGCCAAGGAAAGAACAATATCCCGGCAACCGAGATTGAACAAGGTAGATATTTCTGAATTGAGCAAAGTTCCAGTAGTGTGTGAATTTCCAGATGTATTCCCCGAAGAACTACCAGGCATGCCACCAGATAGAGAGATTGAATTCAGCATAGAGCTAGCACCCGGAACCGCTCCCATATACAAGAAACCATACAGAATGGCACCATCCGAATTGGTGGAACTGAAGAAGCAAATAAAGGAACTGTTGGAAAAGGGGTACATACGAGCCAGTTCCTCACCTTGGTGTTCACCAATTTTGTTTGCCAAAAAGAAGAATGGAACGCTAAGATTGTGCATAGACTATCGAGCTCTAAACATGGTCACAATCAAGAACAAATATCCGATGCCACGAATAAATGATTTATTCGATCAACTCGCTCAGGCCAAGGTGTTCTCAAAGATTGATTTGAGGTCGGGATACCATCAACTGAAAGTACGAACCGAGGATATTCCCAAGACCGCTTTCACCTCTGATACGGATTATGAAGTTCACCATAATGCCATTCGGACTAACAAACGCCCCTGCATATTTTGTTCACCTCATGAACAAAGTATTCATGAAGTTTATGGATAAGTTTGTTGTGGTATTTATCGATGACATTCTGGTATACTCCAAAACACCAGAAGAACACGCTGAACATCTCCGGATTGTACTAGGAGAACTCAGGAAACATCAGTTGTACGCTAAATTCAGCAAGTGTGAATTTTGGCTAAAGCAAGTAGGTTTTCTGGGCCACCTACTGACTCAAGAAGGTATCGCCGTAGACCCAGAAAAAGTCAAGGCCGTACTTGGCTGGAAGCCACCAGCCAGCGTGACGGATGTACGAAGTTTCTTGGGAATGGCAGGATACTACCGAAGATTTATTGAAGGATTCTCCACCATAGCAAAGCCAATGACGCAACTACTCAAGAAAGACAGAAGTTTGAATGGACGGAAGCTTGCGAGAAAAGTTTCCAAGAACTGAATAGGAAACGACGACAAGACCAAGATTAATTGTGCCGATATACACAAAAATTTTGAGGTATTTTGTGACGATCTCGAAAGGGCCTCGGTGCGATTGATGCAAGAAGGCAAGGTTGTCGATATGTTTCGACAACTTCACAAACATGAGGAAAATTATCCTACACATGACCTGGAATTAGCAGCAGTGATTCATGCACTCAAGGAATGGAGACACTTTTACTTGGTAATCGCTAGAAATATACACGGACCACAAAAGCCTCAAGTATATTTTCTCACAACCGAACTAAATTTACGGCAGCGACGCTGGTTGGAATTAGTAAAGGACTATGATGTTGGGATCCACTACCACCCGTGCAAAGCAAATTTTGTAGCAGATGCTCGAGTGGAACCCCAGTCCGGACAACGACAAAGATGCCGACTTAAGACCCGAAGTTCCAAGAGGAATTGCAAAGCTCAATCTGATGGTGGTCACCGAAGGCGGTGTGTCAAACTTAGAAGTACAGCCTACCCCGATAGAGAAGGTTAAAGAGGCTCAACGTGGGCACCCCAAGCATTGAAGGCATAAAACGGAAGATGAAGTTGGGCAAGGCCTCGTAATTCATTATTGATGAGCAAGGAATATTGTGGTACGGAACAGGCTTTATGCATCAAATATCCATGACCTTAAACAGCAAATCCTGGCTGAAGGCCACACCGCCCCTATTCAATCCATCCCGAGGAACAAAATGTACAAAGATCTTGAAACATTTTGGTGGCATGGTATAAAAGAGACATAGCCACGCTTATTGCATGTTGTGACTCTTGTCAACGCATCAAGGCCGAGCACCAGAAACCGGCCGGGCTATTGCAACCAAATAAGATACCCAAGTGGAAATGGGACGAGATTGGAATGGATTTTATTGTTGGACTACCTCGGTCACGACACGGACATGATGCCATATGGGTAATCACTGATAGACTGACTAAAGTAGCTCACTTCATCCCCGTGAAGACAACACACACCACTTAGAAGCTTGCTAGGCTCTACCTCTCCCGTATCGTTTGCCTACATGGAGTCCCAAAGAAAATAATCTCGGACAGAGGCACTCAATTCGCCTCCGGTTTTGGGATCACTTACAACAAGCTCGAACTCAGCTGGCATTCAAGACC
The DNA here is from genome assembly GCA_021605205.1 of Aegilops longissima. NCBI lineage: Eukaryota > Viridiplantae > Streptophyta > Magnoliopsida > Poales > Poaceae > Aegilops > Aegilops longissima. Next base: position 412,090,417 of record CM038676.1, on the reverse strand, counting down.
GCATACCATCCCTGCATGATGGGCGATCGAGCGAGTAAACCAGATTCTAGAAGATATGCCGAGAGCATGCGTCCTCACCTATGGGACCAGTTGGGAGGAGAGCTTACCATACGCAGAATTCGCATATAACAAAAGCTATCATCCAGCCTGCAAATGGCACCATTTGAAGCTCAGTGCAGACGAAGGTGTCGACTCGCTAAATTGGTCGGAAACCGGAGACAGTCATATCTTCGCCCAGACCTGCTCAAAGAGGCTGAAGATAAAGTCAAGGTAATTAAGGACCGACTCAAGACAGCCCAAAGTCGATAAAAGAGTTATTACGATCGAAGCATCGTGGAGTCCATTTTGAACCCGTGAATTTGTGTACCTACGAGTATCACCCATGAGAGGCCTGCACCGATTCAAGATTAAAGGAAGCTAGCACCAAGATTCATCGGACCTTTCGCATAGTAGCACGAAGAGGCACGGTGGCCTACCAGCTAGACTTACCCGAAGAATTATCCGACATCCACGAAGTATTCCACGTCTCCCAATTGAGGAAGTGCGTAAGCAACCCAGAGAAACGGGTACCCCATAAAAACATTGACGTGCAACCAGACCTTACGTATCGGGAGCATCCGATAAAAGAGTCAGAAAGGAGAACCCGACAGAAAACCATCAAGTTCTTCAAAGTTCAGTGGAGCAACCACACCGAGAGTGAAGCCACTTGTGAAAGAGAGGATTTCCTTCGAGCGGAGCACCCACAATTATTTGAGGATCAACTGGAATCTCGGGGACGAGATTTTTCCTAAGGGGGTAGGTGTTGTGACACTCCAAAATTTTTCCTTTGGTTTTCTTCAAAATTTTGTTGGATTTAAAGGAGGTCACCAAAACCCTTCCAAAAATCTCTATCAAAAGCTTTTTCCCCCTGGCAAATATTTTACTTTTGCATCTCCTTCAACTCTGGTGTTTGGTTTCTAAATTTTTCCTCTGATTGCTCTCTTCTCAAGGATTCAAGAAAAATCTTTGAAGTTTATTTTTCTTTCAGAAAGAAACTCTAGGAGTTTTTCATCATCTCCCATATTTGAGATCATTTATGGTTTGGCCATACACCACATGGTAAAATCTTCCCAAATATGTCTCCTTCCACCTTGGGCAATCCAAACATTCTGTCTCTACTAGTTCAACCCTCTTCTGAATTTTTATTTCATTTAATTCTCTCCCAAAATCTTTTCTGTCTATTATTTTGAGCGTAGGTAATTTGCAAAGCAAGTACCTTAATGCATTTGATTTTTGACCTCAAACCAACTCCCTTGGATAGTCCTTGGTACCCACAACCTAGAACTATCAAGATCCACTCCTCTCCTGTTCAAAAATTTCAAATTATAGTCTCTGCAAGTTTGGACCAGATTTGCCAAATTTGGTGAAATTCATATCTACACTACTCCAAAAATTTAACAAATATTCAGGCAGCCTCTAGATGCAATGAGAGGCCCCTCCACCAAAAACCAGCTCAAGGAAAAATCCCTACATGCCTAGATCATTCTGTCGAACACCTTGCATGCACTATTTCTGTTCAGTTTCAGTTAAGTTTAGAGTTTCAGTGTCGATCTTGGTCAGAAAATTCAGTCACATGCTCACAGTGCACATGGCACGTTGCTCACGTCCTAGCTTCCTTGTCCGGAGCCTCACACGCGTGCTTGGCGCATTCCTGGCATCAGTGGCACCCTGGCCTGCCTGCGCCGGCGTGTCTTGCGGCGGCCGAACCACCGTAGCGGCCGACAGGGAGCAGAACGGCGGCATAACGCCGTTCGGCGCCGCCCAAACCCCCTGGTGGCTCCATGTGGCCATTTCCTCGCCAGCGCACGCATGCAGCACCGTCGCCGTGGCGCGGCACGCACAGAGCACGCTCCCTACCGCCGATTGGCCCGCGCCGCCCTGTTCCGTCGAGCTCCCCCTAAGCAACCAAATCCCGATGCAGTTAGCACCTAAACGGAACCAGGGAACACCCACGATGACGCTCAACCTCTGAACCCTCCCGTGCAACCACAGCGCCGCCGTAATCACCTTGCCGGAGAACCCCGTTCTCGGCAACCGCCTCGGGGCGGCTATATATAGCACCCCGAGCTTGCTCTCGCCCCCGCACACCTCCTCTACCCCTCCATACCTCGCCAAGTCCCTGGAAGGGCCACGAGGAGCTCTCCTTCCCCGACTCCGGCCACTTCGTTCCGCCTCGGCCTCCACCGTGATTCACTCCGGTGAGGTCATCTCCGGCGCCCTAACCTCGTCAGATCACTTCTCATGCTATCGCGAGGCTAACCCCCTCCTCAATTCCACCTCCGCAGCTCTCTCTGACGAGGTCCACGACCACCCAAATCGCCGTCCGCCGGAGCAGGCGTCGCCGCCGACGTGGTACTCGCCGGCGACCACCACCACCTCCCACAGACGCTGAATGGCGCCTCAACACGGAGGTACTCTCCGATCTCCTGTCTCGGCTGTGGATCGCATGGCGACCACCATGACTCTCGGCGCCGACGAGCCCCGACTCCCTCGTTTGAATTTTCAAACCTGATGGGTGGGACCCGCCCGTCAGCCTCTCTTTTGTTTTTTTTGGAATCGTTTACTGAAAGCGTACTTTGGCAAATACGCTTCCACTCTGAACCGTTTTTCTGGATTTTTCTGCAAAACCCCCTGGAAGTTTTCTGTTTCATTACAGATGGGTCCTTGGGTTAAAACCCTTATAACTTTTTAACAGAAAGGAATTTTTTAGTGACTCTTTTTCTGTCCTCTTCAAATTTTTGTCTAGTTTTTTATCATATTTATTTGAAAAATATTTGGATCAACTTTCTGTACCCCATGGTATTTACGTTAGCGCGTGTATTTTTGTGTACCGTAGATACCGAAGGAGGTGAAGGAAGCGCGAACCTCGCCGAGCTAGACCCCGACTACTCTGAACCAGGCAAGCAAAGTTTGAAATTTTGATATGATGAGTGTCTGAGCATGTTTGCATTATTTTTGTATCATGGCACGTTCACGAGCATTTCGATGATAGTTTATCTCATGAGCATCGTGGCAAATGAGCTCGGTAAATCCATGAGTAGTTGGAAACTTGTTGCATGGCCATGAGTTGGCATGAGTATGGGTAAGATGGCAGTGTTGTAGCATGCCAGGCTTATGCCATATCGTTGACCCAATGTCAACCTAAATCGATCGATTCCGTCCGCCTTCCTTCCGTACTACCACTGCTTCCGCAAGGGATACGGCTTAGTAGGTTGCAAACCACTTTCTGGTACACACCAAATCGAGAGGCCGGGATGAAGGTTCCATGGCCCTGGATTAAAGCCTTTCATTCGGTCAGGGGGCATGGGTCTTTTCGGTTGGGACCGAGAGGGGGGCACCCCTTAGAGCGCACGTAAATAAATTTGATCCCATGCTATTCGAGATTATGATCTCCCCGTCTCAAAGTTTTTCTTAAACGTTGTCTAGGGTGATTCCTTGCAAACGTGAGGTATGATGGGTGTGTACTAGCTAGTTGTGTTTCCTTTGAAATATCGTAAATGGAACTAGTCCTTCGTGACTACGGAAATCCGTTGGCTGTGGACAATTTTGGTACAAACTCTGCAGAGTCAAAATTCTTGAATTCATCTTATTCATATCCAAGTACCGTGTTCATCTCATCTAGTCGAGTGTCGGCCTCGCGATAGAACTCCGAGAACCATTTGAGTATCAAATGTTTATTTTCCGTGAATGGACTAACCCGCTTATTGTCTTGTGATGAATAATTTCCGTGAGCACTAAATCTTGTCGCCATTTAATAATGTATTATAAGCCCTTTCGTGATGTCGCCAGACGTCCGATCGTGGCATTGCTGTTATTTATTCTTATTATAAGCCCTTACGTGATGTCGCCAGACGTCCGATCATGCATTGCTGTTATTTATTTATATTATAAGCCCTTTCGTGATGTCGCCGACGTCCGATCGCTATGCATTGCTGTTATTTATTTTATTATAAGCCCTTTCGTGATGTCGCCGACGTCCGATCGCATGCATTGCTGTTATTTATTTTATTATAAGCCCTTGCTGTGATGTCGCTCAGACGTCCGACTGCGGCATTGCTGTTACTTATTTTTATTATAAGCCCTTTCTGTGATGTGACTCAGACGTCCGACTGCGGCACGCATGCATTTTTATTTCAATATAAGCCCTTTATGAGGTGTCGCTCAGACGCCCGACTGTGGCAATATTTTTCTTATTTATTCACCCTTCGAGGCGTCGCTTCAGACACCCGATCGGTTTTGAGTTTGTTCCTTTGGGTTTTCGAGCGGACTACCGCCGACTCCCATTTTAATTATTTTTCTATACTATTTTAATCGGGCATTGTTAAGATTAACTATGTCGCATCCATGCATTCATTTGTTATATCTTTTGTCCGAACTGTCTTGCGAGTACTTTCATAGTACTCACCTGGCTTGTTGATTTGGCCAGATGCTGACGAAGGCGATCTCATGGATGAAGAGTTCGATAGAGAGTCCGATGCCTAGATGAATCCCAGTCAGTCTCGTGCGACCCCTGGATTAGTCATTGTGAAATATCCGCTTCCGCTACCCAAATAAGTTCATCGAGCCTCACCTCGACGCTCGATGAGCCGCCAGTGCAGTAGACTTATTAACCACCCCACTGTGTTATTCCTCCAACCACGCATGCTTCGAGTTAGTAGTATTTCCACCCCACGCCTTTGTGCCATATCCGCCATCATGTATAATTATTGGCGTGTTGTAATAATTGGTTGGGCATCTTTAGTCCGACCCCTGTAATATTGTAATGCTACTGGCTCCTTGTATCAAAGTTTTGTCTACAGATATGGAGGATTTTTCCTCATATTGGAATTCATAGGTCGGTTGTTCAATAAATGTTTTTATTGAAAAACCGGTCGTGACATCGTTTCTTAAAGTTTGGGGCTGCGATGCTTATGTGAAAAAGCTTCAACTTGATAAGCTCGAACCCAAATCGGAGAAATGTGTCTTCATAGGATATCCAAAAGAGATAGTTGGGTACACCTTCTATCACAGATCTGAAGGCAAGACTTTTGTTGCTAAGAATGGATCCTTTCTAGAGAAGGAGTTTCTCTCGAAAGAAGTGAGTGGGAGGAAAGTAGAACTTGATGAGGTAACTGTACCTGCTCCCTTATTGGAAATTAGTTCATCACAGAAACCGGTTCCTGTGACATCTACACCAATTAGTGAGGAAGCTAATGATGATGATCATGAAACTTCAGATCAAGTTACTACCGAACCTCATAGGTCAACCAAAGTAAGATCCGCACCAGAATGGTATGGTAATCCTGTTCTGGAGGTCATGTTACTAGACCGACGAACCTACGTACTACGAGGAAGCGATGATGAGCCCAGATTCCACAAAATGGCTTGAGGCCCTGAAATCTGAGATGGGATCCATGTATGAGAACAAAGTGTGGACTTTGGTTGACTTGCCCAATGATCGGCAAGCCATCAAGAATAAATGGATCTTCAAGAAGAAGACAGACGCTGATGGTAATGTTACTGTCTACAAAGCTCGACTTGTCACGAAAGGTTTTCGACAAGTTCAAGGAGTTGACTACGATGAGACTTTCTCACCCGTAGCGATGCTTAAGTCCGTCTGAATCATGTTAGTTATTGCCGCATTTTATGATTATGAAATTTGGCAAATGGATGTAAAAACTGCTTTCCTGAATGGATTTCTGGAAGAAGAGTTGTATATGATGCAACCTGAAGGTTTTATCGATCCAAAGGGTGCTAACAAAGTGTGCAAGCTCCAGCGATCCATTTATGGACTGGTGCAAGCCTCTTGGAGTTGGAATAAACGTTTTGATAGTGTGATCAAAGCATATGGTTTTATACAGACTTTTGGAGAAGCCTGTATTTACAAGAAAGTGAGTGGGAGCTCTGTAGCATTTCTAATATTATATGTGGATGACATATTGTTAATTGGAAATTATATAGAATTTCTGGATAGCATAAAAGGATACTTGAATAAGAGTTTTTCAATGAAAGACCTCGGTGAAGCTGCTTACATATTGGGCATCGAGATCTATAGAGATAGGTCAAGATGCTTAATTGGACTTTCACAAAGCACATACCTTGACAAAGTTTTGAAGAAGTTCAAAATGGATCAGGCAAAGAAAGGGTTCTTGCCTGTGTTACAAGGTGTGAAGTTGAGTAAGACTCAATGCCCGACCACTTCAGAAGATAGAGAGAACATGAAAGATGTTCCTATGCTTCATCCATAGGCTCTATCATGTATGCAATGCTGTGTACAGACCTGATGTGTGCCTTGCTATTAGTTTAGCAGGAGGTACCAAAGTAATCCAGAGTGGATCTTTCGGCGGTGGTCTAGAATATCCTGAAATACCTAAAAGGACTAAGGATATGTTTCTCGCTTATGGAGGTGACAAAGAGCTCGTCGTAAATGGTTACGCCGATGCAAGCTTTGACAACGATCCGCAACGATTCTAAATCGCAAACCGGATACGTGTTTATATTGAACGGTGGAGTTGTCAGTTGGAGCAGTTCTAAACAAAGCATCGTGGCGGGATCTACGTGTGAAGCGGAATACATAGCTGCTTCGGAAGCAGCAAATGAAGGAGTCTGGATGAAGGAGTTCATATCCGATCTAGGTGTCATACCTAGTGCATCGGGTCCAATGAAAATCTTCTGTGACAATACTGGTGCAATTGCCTTGGCAAAGGAATCCAGATTTCACAAAAGAACCAAGCACATCAAGAGACGCTTCAAGTCCATCCAGGATCAAGTCCAGATGGGAGACATAGAGATTTGCAAGATACATACGGATCTGAATGTTGCAGACCCCATTGACTAAGCCTCTCTCACGAGCAAAACATGATCAACACCAAGACTCCATGGGTGTTAGAATCATCACTACAAAAAAAAGACACATCCGTGACATTTTGGGCCGAACGAAAAAAAATTATGTCATACATATGACACTTCTATGACGATAATTGTGACAAAACCCGGTATCATCATACATGTGGTGGGCTCCTACTTCTATGACAAAAAATCATGACAAAAAATGGGCTTTTCGTCCTGGGTGGGCCGGAGACGCAGCTGCATGACATTCTTTGGGCCGTCCATGACGAAAAAAACCGTGGTAGAAGCGAGGGCGAGGAAAATTTTGGGGAGTTCCCGGTTACGGTGGGAGGTCGGGGGCGAGCGATGCTGCTTTCTCTCATACACGACGCTGCTGCGTGTGTGCGGCGTTGGCTCTAATCGAACGCAAGCAAGGCATTGGGCTCTAATCGAACCCGGCGACAGACCGCAGGCTACGACATCGAACCCGAGCGATCAATCGATGGCTGTTAACTCAACCCGATCGAGCGATTCTTCGCCATCGCTGCTAATCAAGCCGATCGATGCTGCCGAGGATGAGCGATTGGCGTTGCGGGGGGTTGATGAGCGATGGCGGTGTCGTTGCCTCTGGATGAACAGGACCCGTGGTGTGGTGGAGGGCTGGATGAGCAGTAGATGGTGGAGGGTGCCCGTGGAGGGGTGGTTGAACAGACCCGTGGTGTGGAGGGCTAGATGAACAGTGAGACGGTGGAGGGGTGCCCGTGGAGGGTGGTTGAACAGGACCCGTGGTGTGGAGGGCTAGATGAACAGAGACGGTGGAGGGTGGTTGAACGAAGAGCGGTGGAGAAGCGCACGGTGGAGGCTGGATGAACAGGAGCCCGTGGAGGCTGGAGGAGGTCGACGGTAGCCGTGGAGCGGAGGAGGTCGACGGTGGAGATGAACAGTATCCCGTGGAGTCCCGTTTTGCACGCCACACCCCTCCTGATGAACAAGACCCCCGTTTCGTCCGTTTTGCGGTACGCCACACCCCTCCAGATCAACAGGACCCCTGTTTCGACCGTAGGAGGTCCGTTTCGTCCATTTTGCATTATGCCACACCCCTCCCGATCAACAGGACCCCCGTTTCGACCGTAGGAGGTCCGTTTCATCCGTTTTGCGGTACACCAGACCCCTCCTGATGAACAGGATCCCGTTTTGAGCGTGGCCGGTCGAACACAAGGCCGTTTCCTCCGTTCTGCGGTATGCCAGGCCTCGTTTCCATCGCTGTTCCGCCCAAGCCCTCCCGGCGAACACGACCACGCATTCCGCTCCGACCCAGCCGGTTGGCTCCACGCCGCCTGCTGCCTCCCGATGAACACGACGCATTCCGCTGCCTCCCCATGAACACGACGCATTTCGTTGCCTCCCCATGAACACGACGACGACGTTGTTTCTCCGTTCCGACCTAGCCATGTACACGAGCCCGGCCGTGACGATGCGCGAGTAGGCGTTCGATACCCGCCGTATGTACACACACGTGGCGATTTTCTTTCTTGCACCTGGCCGCTATGACGACGCGTGTACATGCTACGTGCGGCGCTGTACTACGATTACACGCGGCGCCTCTACTACGACACGGCGCGCCTCTACATCGACCAAGGTATATGCGTACACGTTCGTGACCAGAATGACAACGCCACGACGCTTCGACCAGGTGGGTCCCGACCGTCGTGCACTTCCTTGCGTGCGAAGATGTAGCTGGTGGGTCCCAGCAATGTGGGGCGAATCGCTTTGTTTTTTTGCCGGACGCACTTCCTTGCGTGCGAAGGTGTAGCTGGTGGGTCCCAGCAGTGGGGAAACATTTTTTCGTGGAATACGATGGCCCGTCCGGTGGGTCCCCGCTGTCGTGGAGGAATAATTATTTTGCACGTAATAAGGAGGCACTTCCTTGCTGCGGCCGTGGACCCACTGTCGCCTCTCCACGCTGATCCACGTCCGATGGAAGCCGTTCCTTGACCACGTTGACCACGCCGCGCCGAGAGCACCAGGGCAGTGGACGACGGCGAGGCCTACGAAGGGGACGACGCGGAGCCGGGGAAGACGCGGTAGTGGACGCCCACGCGTAGAGGAGTACGAGGGTTCACTGGTTCGCTGCGGTGTGAGGCTGCCGTCACCGCAGAATAACAGGGGGTGTGGTTGAGTAGAGGGATGGCCTGGCCAGCGGTGGGAGTAGTAGGGGGCGGTGAGGCTTCCGCTGCATCGTAGCCGGCCACGGGAGCCAGGAGCATGAGGCACGACCGGCGCTGGTTTGGGCGGCTGGAGCAAGAAGACCAGAGGTTGAAGAAGCACTACGGTCGTTGGATGGACATCGTACGGTCACTGGAGCTAGAATTGTGCATATTGACTAAGTTGACAAAGCCCTCCGTCCCCGCCAACTTAGTAGGCCCACAAGTCAGCCTGCCACTATAATGGGTCCCAGCTAACAGGGGGAGTAATCATTTTTTTTTGTGCGTAATAAGGAGGCACTTCCTTGTGTGCGAAGATATAGCTGGTGGGTCCGAACTATCAGCGGCGGTAATGTTTTTTTCGCGAAATACAGAGGCCCTTTCGGTGGGTCCCTGATATCAGGTGGAGGAATCATTATTTTGCGCGTATTAAGGAGGCATTTACTTGTGTGCGGCCGTGGACCCAGCTGTCGGCCTCTCCACGTACAGTCCACTTCAGATGCATGTCGGTCGTTGACCACGTTGACCAGGCCGCGCCGAGAGCACCAGGGCGGTGGACGACGGCGAGGCCTAGGAAGGGAACGACACAGAGGCAGGGAAGACTCGGCAGTTGTTTCCCACGAGGAGGGTAGTACGACTGTACGAGGGTTTACTGGTTCGTCTGCCGTCGCCGGAGAATAACAGCAGGTGTGGGTGAGTAGAGGGATGGCTAGGCCAGCGATGGGAGTACGGTGGGGCGGTGAGGCATGCGCGGCAGCAGAGCCGGCCGCGGGGAGGAGGGAGCAGGTAGCCCCACCAGCGCTTGTTTGAGCGGTTGGAGCATGAAGAGCAGAGATTGAAGAAGCACGTCGGCCGTTGGATGGCCATCCAACAGTCACTGCTTGTGCATCAACCTTTTTTTTAGGAAAGCCTCAAATCTGTGGAAAACAGCATACAACCCATCTGCCATTATTTCTAATAATTTACAGCCCATTTGCTAATTATTAAGGTTTTTTTGGAGCCCATATTCTTTTTGTTAGCATTACAGCCCATATTGTGGCCACGGTTAAAAAATTATACGCAATTTTGCATATTACGGTGCGGTCGGAACTGTTTTTAATCCCGAAATTTCGACTCACATTCAAATTGATTTTAAAAATAAATGTATATCAATATAAAATCCAACAAATTCTCCACGCATAAAAATTAATGTAATTTAAAATCTCGAAATGAAAAAAAGATATTTGAAACTAATTGCCGATTTGATGTGTTTTAAAAATGTACAACCCATTTCTCATTACTGATGGGCCATTTTCTCGGCCAGCCGAATGAAAGCTCTCCTCGTCTTGAAAGATTTGCAGCCCAACAGGCTTGACAAAGCGACTTACTTGGCAAATCACAAAAAAACTGGGCTGTGGGCGTGGACCCAGTTGTCAGCCTCTCCGTACTCTTCTGATGGAATTCGTTCCTTGACCACGTTGACCATGCCGCACGGAGAGCACCACGGCAGTGGACGACGGCAAGGCCTAGGAAGGGGACGACGCGGAGCCGGGGAAGACGCGGCAGTGGAAGCCCGCGCGGAGAGGACTACGAGGGTTCACTGGTTCGGCTGCGGTGTGAGGCTGCCGTCGCCGCAGGGCCTGGCCAGCGGTGGGAATAGTAGGGGCGGTGAGGCCTTCGTGGCAGCACAACCTGCCACGGGAGGCAGGAGCATGCGGCACCACCGGCGCTTCTTTGGGCGGCTGGAGCAAGAAGACCAGAGGTTGAAGAAGCACTACGGCCGTTGGATGGACATCGTATGGTCACTGGAGCTAGAATCGTTCATATTGACTAAGTTGACATAGCCCTTCGTCCCCGTCAACTTAGTGGGCCCACAAGTTAGCTTCCCACCAAAGTGGGTCCCAGCTAGCCGGGGGAGTATACATTTTTTTGTGTAATAAGGAGGCACTTCCGGTGGGTCTGAGCTGACAGCGGGGGGAACATTTTTTTCGCGAAATACGGTGGCCCGTCAGGTGGGTCCCAGCAGTTAGGGGGCAAACTTTTTTTCGCGAAATACGGTGGCCCGTCCAGTGGGTCCCTGCTGTCAGTTGGAGGAATCATTATTTTCTGTGTAATAAGGAGGCACTTACTTGCTGCGGCCGTGGACCCAGCTGAGACTCTCCACATACAGTATACTTCCGATGGAAGTCGTTCCTTGACCACGTTGACCTCGCCGCGTTCCATTGCATGCATGCGTCCATGGGCATGGTGCGTCCCCACTGTCAGCCTCTCACGTACAGTCATCTTCCGATGACTCTCGTTGTTGACCACGTTGACCACACCGTGCCGAGCGCACCAGCATCGGAACGACCGGAGATGGGGAAGACGGGCGGTGGAGTCGCAGATGGAGAGGAGGGAAACTTCCTTTGGTTGGTCTTGCGGCAGCACAGCCAGCGGTGCCGCCCATGGGAGACAGGAGCAAGAATAGAGGTTGAAGAAGGAGCACGGCTGTTGGATTAACATCCAACGGTCCAGCTGCTAGAATCATTTGTTGATTGTTGACAAAGCCATGCGTACATCGCCCGCTTAGTAGGCCCACAAGTCGGTCACCAAATCGACGGGTCCCAGCTATCAACGGATGAATAATTTTTTCGCAAAACAAGGAGGCACTTCCTTTCGTGCGAAGATACAGCCGGTGGGTCCCAGCTGTCAGGTGGAGGAAACATTTTTTCCAGCTTAATAAGGAGGAACTTTCCTTGCGTGCGACCATGGACCTCGTGGGTCCCAGCCGTCAGGCTCTCCACGTACAGTCCTCTTCCGATGACTCTCGTTTGTTGACCACGCCGCACCGAACGCAGCTAGGCGGCGGACGACGCGAGGCCCCGAACGGGAACGACTCAGAGATGGGAAAATGCGGTAGTGGAGTCGCAGATTGACAGGAGGAGAAGGGTTATAACTAGTTCTGTTGCGGCGTGGAGCTGTAGTCTGTGGAGAATAACAGGAGTTGTCGAGGGGTGGAGGGATAGCCTGGCCGGCGGTGGGGTAGCGCTTCACAGCGATGCGTGCTAAGCAGAGCCGCTAGCCGCCGGAGGCCGGACCAGGCGGTCCCGACGACGCTGGAGGAAGAAGACGAGAGATTGAAGGTGCATGCCGACCGTTGGATATAAATCCAATGGCTGTGGATGACACAATCATTTGTTGACCAAGTTGACAACGCCCTGCGTAGGCTTCGAACTATTGGCCCACATGTCAGCCTGCAAAAATGTGGCATATATTTAACCCATGTTTTCTAGAATGTACAGTCCATTTGCTGGGTTGGGTGAACAAATAATTTTGCGTCAATCAGGCCCATTTATATTTTCTAAGAAATCCTAGCCCATTTGCACTTCCTTGAAATACACGTATTAGGTGGGCTGATTATATATATAATGTTATGTTAGAAGGAGCAATTAATATCAAAGAATAAACCGGAGAGGCACATTATATATATATATATATATATATATACATATATATATATATATAATTAATAAATTAGCGAGTTATTACCCAAAATAAAAATGAGCGCGTTATTATTAAATTGGTCCTTAAAATCTTCGCAAGCTTTTGTACGCAATCACCAGGATTTTCCTTTCATGTGAGTCAAAAACAACCAGGATTTTCCTTGCCAACTTCCGTTAAACATTTACTTTTATAAGTTAATAACACGTGGGATGTTTTTATAATGTATATATAAGTCTCTATAAAATATACGATAATAGTAATAATATAAATATATATAATGTGGTTAGAAGGGAAAACATAAATTGGACACAACATTACTTTTATAAGAGACCTGCGTTTTATACCCCACAATAGGCATACTAACAAGTTCACACACAAATACAATAGAAAAGGTAAACATTCATATCAAACTCAGGTTCACAGGACACGTTCATATTCATAGCCAACATTCACTATCAACAACTCAAAAGATTCATATATACACAAGCTCAGCATATCTATGCATCCAAATGATTGATAGATCACACGACAATATTCATACATAATTCACAAAAAGATTCAGATATACACATGTTCAATATGTTTATGCATCCAAATGATTGAGATCACAGCCAATATGATCCATGGACGAACTTTAATTACCTAGGGTACAGACTGGTAAATGGTGTTCAATCGGAGGTACTTCTTGCTAAAATTAGTTCTTGTACGAGTAAACTTTCGAGTACATAAGAGGCATCACAGACAATCTGAACTTTGCTTGTAGGTTTATCCTCAAATAGTGGCCTCGTGCCGAGGGAGGTTTGAGCAACTTGGCCACTACTTTCATCCAACTAGTTTACTGGCTCATCTTGGTCATGTATCTCGCCAAAATTCTACATTGCGCATTTGAGAAAGGAGGCGGTTGAGAAAATGAACCACCCAAATTTTTGTGCAGTTCAACTGAAATGGAGCATCCTTGGCGTGCAGATCGATTAATGCCGATGAATATACGCATCAACCAACTTGTCTGGAATCTTTAGACTCCATGCCATATAGTTCGCTACCATATGTGCCGATAACCAAAAGGCACAAGTTGGGACCAAAGACTGGACTGCGTTTTTTAATATCTTTGGCGTTCACTCTCCTAATACTTGGAGTTTGACAATTGGTTGACGCCGGTTGATACTCGAATGAATATAGGCACTTCTTGTCAACATCGATGCTTGTCTGAGTGAACTTTTGAGTACATAGCGGCAGCATAAGTACCTGTCCATCTGATCATTTTGTGCAGTTCTACTGAAATCACCCGATGTAATGATTTGCCTGCGAGTTCAGGCTCCAAATTACTCCTTTATGAAATCGGCAAACAGTAGCACAATACCAAATTACCAATACATATGACAGGCACAATAATCAGGATAAAGACCAGTACCAACCTGTGTGAGGTAGCATATCAATTACTATTTCCTTTGACTAGAAGCCGAGATAAGCCAAGCGACTGACAGCAAAGGAAGAAAGCAAGCAGAGATTAGCGACTGACAGGAAAGGACGGAAGCTGTCGAGGCAATGAAGCACCCAAAGTTTTGTGCAGTTCCACCAAAATCGAGCATCCCTGTTGGCACATATATTGAGAGAGTGAGATTACTGTAATAGTGGGACTAGTTGATGAAACATACACTAACAAATAGAAGCACCCTCATTATCTTAATGGGTAAAGTTAGCAACATAGTAGTCTTGCTTAAAGAGAGGTATTAGTTTATTTAATCAGTGCCAATTAGCTCAACTCAACACTCAAAGCATTGCCATTTATCATAGGTTGCAAAACTTTAACGTGCAAAGATAAAGGAGTTTCTCATGACAAGAGTACGATACAAATAGAGATGACAACAAACTAATATGGATGAAGGCCTTAGGCCCGCACCAACCTGAGAAAAAAGCTTATTCATGTAGTCCCATAAGAGATGATAAAGCACTCACTGGAATCACACAATAGTATATATTTTGTGCACTTCAAATGTATGGTTGAAATCACTCTTGTTTACCAAAGTCTTTGAGATTATATCGAAGATTATCAAGAACTTCCAAAGAGAGTTAAAGCCTTGGTTGGGATATAGTTCATTGTATTGTCTTGTGTAGTTCCACTAAAATGTATGATTGGCACAACATGATCCCTGTTTGCACAAGTAGGAACAAGGTGAAACCTTCATTAGCTTAGTGAGAAAGGATAGGAAGACATTAGCATATTACTCAAACAAGAGCATCAAATTCATGATGGACAATACGCAAAACATTGCCTCATTGAACCAATGGCAATAAATTGACATGCAAAACAATAGCACTATTATGTCATGACACTAATAATATTCCTCCCTGCTCCACCACATGATTCACCTCCATAGACAAACATACACACCTACATGATTCAGCATAGGGTCCTACTAAAGATTTGTTTAACTCCAACAGAAAATTAGGCAAGAATAAATTAGTGGTACTTAAGTACTCCTAATTAATTAAGTGAGACAGCAGAAGTGGAAGGGCTCCTCGGAGGATCGCCTCACATGTAAGGTAGTCGCTGTCGGAGCCCTTGAATGGCCTCGACCGAGGCCTCAGCTTCAAGAAGATCGCCTTGGCTTGTTTATTCTTCTTCTTCTTCCTCTTCATGCTCTGTTTCTCTTTCTCCTCACCAGTTGGTGAAACCAAGTACATGATTGGCCTTCTAATTCAGAATTGGTTTTGTCGGTGAGGGAGTACAAGTGTACTAGTAAAAAAACATTATTTTCTCATGGCAATGGAAAATAGAGATGAACACATGCATTAAATATCATTCTTACCTAAAGGAAGGTTATGGCGCCAATATGGATGATGAGGATTGGAACACAGATCTCCCTTTGTGCAGTTCCACCAAAATGAACCAACTTTTCCATTCGACATTCCAGTTAAACAACACAAAAGTCACTTCTTTTAAGAAGAGTTTGTGCAAAGGCACCAAAAGGTCACAACAACAACCTGGTGAATTGGATATCCTGTTTGCACAAAAAGGCACAGAGGAAACAATGAGTCTCAAACAATTACAGGAAAAACATTTGGCTAAACTTGTCATGGCTTATAACAGTGGCATGGCTTCATTTTACCAGGACATTAGATTAAGAACAGCTAAGGCTGCGCTAGGTTCACTGTGTTTGGTGCAGGATTTTCGAGGAACACAATTCCTACGGTATTCTTTCCTTCCAACTGTTCGAACACGGAAAGGTGAATAGTGTTTCATAGGAAAGCTGGTCCGTAGTACTGATTCCATAGGATTAGAAACATCCACGCGCTGCTCATTTTTTGGCGGAAAGCCGGCAGCGCCTTCGCCATGCGTTAGACAGGTTGTTGTGTTGTGTTGCCGGAATAAAAAAATCAACCTATGTGTGGTACGTGAGGTGAGGACAAGAGTAGTCACTGTGCAGCTGAATAAACAAATAGCATCTCATACTGCCAAGCATGCTACTCTAAAAAAACAAATCTGTACATTTCGTAGTCCATCCGAACACATTCTCTTGAGAGTTTCCTCCGGTTCACTGTTCCATAGTTTTATACCTACATTCCTTTCCTATTCCTCTATTTTCATCAAGACCTATGTTTTCTGCCCCTTTATTCCGAACGGAGCCTAAATATTTGGTATAAGGGCATGGGACAGTGGGTGCACCAAAGATCACCATGTACGTAAACAGGGGCATAAAGTGGTGATTCATAGTTTGTTGCCCTAGAAACAAACATCCAAGAAACATATCTGGGTTGGTCCCA